>JAXQQM020091415.1:0-406710 GCA_034641835.2 Pinus albicaulis
TAGTGTTGGAAAGGTAAATCCCCTCTGCAGACAGAGGCGATCCCTACTAGCCCAGATTGGGTCTAGCAACAACCAAGTCACGCTAAGACGCAGGTTCCTAGTTACAAAAGACCAAGATGCGACAAGAGGCTTGCCTTAAGTCTTACGCTGCCGTTTCTTGCAGAGAAGATGGCGCTTCCATCCCTCGCTTTGGCAGATCACAATTTTCCCGCTAGGCGCGTTCGAACACCTGCACATACACGAAGAAACAACAAACACACAAGCGTAAAACCTAATACATGCAACTCATTTTAGAGACTTGTTCAGGAGTTGGATGGAATCAAAATTCTACCATTTATTTTTAAAAAACAATCTTTATTAATCTTGGCACGAGTAATACACTGGGACAGAGCGCCAGTTGGCACACCCTCTTTGGTGGATTTCCCCCATTGGCGTGAGGGTTGAATTGGCTGGTCGCGCCAAGGTCAAAAGGTCTATTTTTAGAGCTTTTCACAGGAAACTATCTTCAGAGAAATGATTTTCCTTGTCAAGGGGGATGCCATGAAAGTGGTTTCAGGTCATGTCATTTCTCATAGGTTGTGGAATAGGCCCTCGAATGTGTGGGACGGGGGATTGTAGGGACGGTGACAAATTACTGTGTAACAGATGCCCCCTAAAGAATGAGGCCCGAGAGAGAGAGAGAGGGGTGAAATGCTTTACGAGAACATGTCCAACTGAAAACACTACCGTTGGAAAACCTGCATAGACAAGTACAACTGATATCTCAAATACATGATATATGTGGTATGGGTGCAACCATCCATAATATAGTATACAATAATCAAGATCTGAGGCATGAACACAGCCATCCAATGAGGATTGATAAATAGACTCAGGTATGGTCACAACCATCCAATCAATGAGTCATGTAACCAATCATAATAATCCACAAAATTCGCAGCCTGGATTCCAACAGACAAAATCCAGGGTCTTGTGCTCCATCTCGACCCGAACAGAGTACAAGTTCAAGCATGTGAATAAGTGAGCTGAAGTCGAATATGCAAGAACATCGTCTGATTACCAGCTAATGATGAAAGCTGTTAACAGATGTGAGAGGAACCACCAATAATGACAATGGCCCTCAAGGTACTATAGGTACAATCCATGGAATGTGAACAGTGAGCTGGCATCGAACACCCACAGAATCATCTGATCGAAGGCTAATAATGAGAGCCTTGCGTCGAATGTGAAGAACCTTCCATTGAGGCATGCAGACCCCAAGGTGTCGGAAGGAAGTCTCTAGATTAGCTTCTTGGATAATGAGCTGAATTCGACAGGAAGTAACCTTGATTGAAGGTGGGCCATAGTATTTCCCACATCATCGACGCGAGACAGAGGAACATAATGTTTGTGAATCAGGATCAGATGAGAATGAGAGGAAGGTTGAAACTGCAGAGGTCAACTTCTCTCGAACATATCGGTGGCACAACAGTGGATTTGGTAGTATTTGACATCAAAAGATAAGAGGTTATGATGACGGGAAAAAGAGAAGATGAGAGGTCAAACAGATCACCCAAACCCATGGAGGCAAGTGGAAAACGAGATGAGATGTCCCCAACCCGACACGAATGCAAACAAGTGCCATGTTCAAGAGCGACATACTGCCAACGCGACGATGATACTGGTTCCATTTTTCCCCACCATTTCTGGAGAGTACCTCTTTATTTTTACACAAGCTTGAAGAGGATACCATATGCTTGTCATATAAGTTCGTCCTTCGAATGAATCCATCCTAGTACATTTAACGAGCCCTAGGAAGGAGAAACTCGAATATCGTCATTACAACTGAATCCATTGTCATCAAGGTTTAACGAGTCTGACAAAGGAAGAACTCAGGGTCTTTTCATGTTTAGAGAGTTTGAAAAGATAGCGGAAAATTAAACTCCAACAGTCCCTTTTCGTAGGTAGTTCCTTGGATCCGAAAAGGTAGAAAACCATGTCTGAGAAAACTTCCTAGTCATGATAGGCTAGGGTATTCCTTTTTCATAAATAATCTATCCCAGCCCGAAAAAGGGGTAAACGTATACTGGGTAGATTTCGTTTCACATCCAATTTAACGAGATCAAAACGACAAGTGACTCGGACATATTTTCAGTTTTCAAGAGTCAGAAAAGAGCTGAAAGTTGACTCCTCCTAGAGGAACAAGTGGTATAAAGGGCAACAACTAGTTCTAGTGATGGTGGAACTACTCAGAACAAGTAAAGGTTAAGAGGTTGGCTAACAAGACCACTCATCGCAGCGGTTCCTCGAGAATGGGTAAAACAACCAAGTGAAGGCATATAATCGGCCAAGCATATAATGACGATGGAGTGAGAAAAACCAAGGCTCATCTGGCAAAACAGGCTGATAAAATGGAAATCACAAGAGGTAAAATGGGAATGGTTTCATTTTTACACAAGCTTGAAATCAGGAAACTTTGCTAGAAGTTGGTTTCATTTTTACACAAGCTTGAAACAAAGATAAACTATGCTTGAAACTGGTTTCATTTTTACACAAGCTTGAAATGGAAAAAAACTATGCTTGAGAAAATAAGCATGCCCCCAGCATGGTGACTCAATTTGAGGTACATGCCCCCCAAGCTTCAGTCCATATGAAAGGCAGATGGAGTGAAGGTTCAAGTTACAAGATCAAGAGAAAGACTTGACTAGGATTTTATGAGATCTTATCAAAGACTCGAATTGAACAGGAAAGTGTTTCATTATTTTAACGAGGTTGACACATTAAAAGAACTATCCTCATAAGAGCTTATTTCATTTTTTAAGGAGCTTGACACAAGAAAACGAACCCTGATCCAGAGAGCTTGTTTCATTTTTTAAAGAGCTTGACACAAGAAAAAAAACTCTGCTTCGAGGACCTTGTTTCATTTTTTAAGGAGCTTGACACAAGAAAAAGAACTCTGCTCCGACAACCTTGTTTCATTTTTTAAGGAGCTTGACATAAGACAAGGAACTCTGCTCCTACAGACCTCATCATAATGAATAAGAAGTCATCGCTTCCAAGAGTTGCTCGTCCGATGGAAGGAAAACATCTTGGAAGTCTGGACCTAATGCCCCCAGCACACTATGCACAATAGCAGTATCACTGAGTACAAGCACGGGGTAGGTAGCCACATATTTGACCTACGATGGGGTAGATACAATGGGTGGATAAGAACCAGGAAGGGATGATGGCGGGCCAGCTGCCACATCAGGACCAAAGAACGAAAGTTGATCAATGGTCACGATCCGTCCTTCATGTGGAAAACAGACCACACGAAAAAGGGAGGAGACAAGTGCTCCCATGGCATATGTGTAATCGCGCCCCAAAAGCAGATTGAAATCCAAGGGGCCTAGAACAACCATCACATCCATATGGACGGTTTTACCTCCCAAAGTAACAAGTAACCTTGGAAGGATCCCTAATGGTTGACTAGTTCTTCTGTTAAACGCCAACAGATTCTACGTAACAGGCACAAGCGGTGGCGAACCGAAATCTTTCCAAGTAATTGAGGATAGAACACTAAAAGACATGCCTTCATCTATAACAGTGCTAGGTACGACCAGATTAAAGGCATGTACCGTTATCTTGAAAGGCACATAAGATGGAAGGAAGCGACAAAACTACCTAGAGGGCCTACCATCGAACCGAGATGGTCTTCCCTTGGTGTTATGGAATAAGAAGGAGCATCCTCCACTATCTCCATCACAGAGTCGGGAGGGGTATCCTCCGGGACCTCCATCACAGGAGGTGGAGGAGCGGCTTCTTGAGGTGTAGGGATGGGAGAATCTTTCGCCAAGTCTGAAGAATCTGAAGAAACAAGAAGAACCTGAGGGATGTGAGGTCCACTCTCAACGGAAAAGACCTGGTGCACCGCAAAAGGGGCCAGCTCAACCGATCCCACGACCAATGGTTGGTCAGGGATGGATTCATGAATTTGAATTTCCAAGGGAGCGGGATCAACCAAGGATGACTCTTGACCAATCATAAGATTAGTTGGTGGAAGACTTAAAGAAAACTATTTGTAACCAACCGGAAGGCATGGTGTAGAAACAGTCGAGTTATGCAACAATCGCTTGGCTTCATCCATATACGGAAAATGGTGAATGGCATGGTTCCCTTCACACAACTTACAGGGATTGGTGAGCTTACCCTGCTTCTTAGGAGCTTTACCAGTACTAGCTGAAGGCGTGCCCGCGACCTGACTCCTAGAAGCCAAAGGCAACGACAGACGACCGTTGGACCATACTTCAAGCACCTTGGAAATTCCAGGGCAATCTTGAAGAAGATGGTTTCCCTAGCACAACATGCAAGGGAACTTAACTTTTCGTGGAGGTTTGGGAGGTTCATCAAGAGGAGATGTTTTAGAAGAAATAATTGCAACTTTAGCCTCTCTCTTATCAGACTTCTTCTTCTTTGTCTTCTCCTTCTTCTTCTTAGCCACCTGGTTACTCGAATCTAGACTTTCACCGGGCAAATTAGAAGAGGAGGACGCAGAAACAGACGAAGAAGGGGAGAGGTCCACCTTGGAATCAACATGATGTTGCTTAGGTGGAGGAACTGATTGAACAGTAGGCGGGACATTCAGAACCACAGAGGTTGAAAACAACCAAACAGGCAACCCAATAGTTAACCCAGTAAGGGACAACGTTGCCATATAAGGAGCACCAAAATTCCCAAAAGGAGGAAAATGACCAGGATTCCCATCGAAGGGGATTCCTTGGTTGGTGAACTCTAGAAAATTTTCCATTAGAAACAACTTTAGAACAACACGCTAAGGAAACTAAATTTAACTAGGAAATTTTTGTGGGCAGTTAATTTTTAAAACATTGAAACAAAACTCTACCGTTTCATCTTTTAAGAGTCGAGAAACAGGCAAAAGGTGACTCTATCACTTTCAGATTGGAAACAAGCATGAAAGGACAAGCGCTTGATGATCTTTTAAAATTTAATGAGTCAGAAAATATCGAAATGACTACTCTGGAAATCTAGGCAAAAGGGTGTACCAGATATCCATGAACTGCAATATACAGCTTGGTTAAAAAATGAAAGATAAATCAACCAAGGACTTGACGTATGTGCAGGCAATCTCCTGGAATGCTATGTCTGGTGTATCATGGGTATAAGGTGGCAGACTCGGCTTCCTATGGATAAAGGATAGCAACCTAGTGGGGTCTCCCTTTATATACGCGACGGTACAGGGAGCACAAGTCCGTACTAGTGTTGTCTAAAGCCAAAAGGCAGACGACAGATACTAGGTTTAACGACGCTGGAACACGTCACTAGCCTAGACCTCTAAATATTTTGTTAATGTTTCAATGCTGCCTTAAGGTAAATTGAATAAATTTTAGTGTGGATCTTCAATTATGTCTCGGTTTCAAAGCCCTATCGTATGTCATCTAACAATCTCCTATATGCAGCTATATGACGAAAGAAATCTTTCAATTCGATGAATGCTATCTAGTTAAGGGAAGAGTTTCAAACAATGATGCAACAAACAGCAATACTGAAAACAAAATTTTTCCAAACTAGATGACTTTCACTATCCAAAAGTAATTTCAAACATTCAACGATACGAATAATGCAATGTAATCTATGCAAAATCCTCTTTTTTGAAAACTATGCAATTGTAATCTATGCATAATTTCCCTTTTATTTTGAAATGATAAGAATACACTCAATGCATTTTTAAATTAAATGAGAATCTACTTAATGCATGATTTTAATGAAAGAGAATGCACTCAATGCGATTTTTAGATTTCAATCATTAAACAATGTAATCTAAGTTTAATGATGGATCTCAAAAGATACTTTTCAATGCAATGTGATCTAATGCATTTTAACGAAAAGCAAACTATGAGACAAAAACTAAATGAACGCAAATCTTCTTAATGAAAGATGAATGCAAAAGGGATGTAAAACAACACTAAGAATGAAATCTTTGTTTCAAAACACTTTGTAACGAAATTCCTCAAAAGGCTACAAGACATATGAGGTCAAGCACAAAATGGACTTCCAAAGCATGAGCTCAAAACAAGGCATTCATTCACTTTTACATCAAGCAATCAAGAAAAGAAGACATTTCAGCTAAACAATGAGAAATGAAATATATGCTCATACAGAGGAAGGACCAGAAGGGAAATACACACTGGTGAAGGATTTAGGGAAAAAATCTCAATTTTCACACATCCTGAAATTGGCACGACTTTGGTGGGTGAAACTAGCACCAACTAGCGCGACTTTCTCACTGACAACTAGCGCCAATGGCCAATTGGTGTGGGTTGCTAACTGACAACAAGCGCCAATGCTTGAAAATGAAAAAACAAAGAATTTCTCCCAACCAAGACCAGACTCACCACTTCAAGCAGAATCTGAAACTAACCCAGAAGCAAAGTACTGACCAAAAAAACATCTGAACAAGGGAAAACCCTAACACCTATAGGAAATGGCGTGACTATCTGGCTGTAATCCGTGCCAGACAGGGGATGGCGCGAGTGATGAATTGGAAACATGCGCCAATGGGCATGACTGTTAGGATGGAAACCACACCAATCAAGCCAACCATGAAGAGATGAAAATTTAGGAAAAGTAGAGGTCAAATCTGATCCTTTGGGCTGAACAGGGGTCTTACACCGAAAGGAAGCAAACTAGAAGAGAAAATCAAGAAGATAGAAGCCAAAAAAAACCAAAAGAGACAAGAGAAACTCCAATCAAGTCCCTAGCGGAGTCGCTAGTTTTTTGAAGAGGTAAATCCCCTCTACGGACATAGGTGATCCCTACTAGCCCAGATCGGGTCTAGCAACAACCGAGTCACACTAAGACGCAGGTTCCTAGTTACAAAAGACCAAGATGCGACAAGAGGCCTACCTTAAGTCCTACGCTGCCATTGCTTGCAGAGAAGATGGCACTTCCATCCCTCGCTTTGGCAGATCACAATTCTCCTGCTAGGCACGTTCGAACACTTGCACGTACACGAAGAAACAAAAAACACACAAGCGTAAAACCTAATAAATGCAACAATGTATCAGTCAGAGAAGATACAATTCATAGCATAAGACATGAACATATGAATGAAACCATAATTGAAGTTGTTTATTATTAATCACAACAAGAAAGATATAACTTGAGCTCTGACGCTAGATCTTCCTTTGGCGGGTCGACAGTGGAGTACGTCTCGATAAAGCTCGTCGGGAATGGGACAAGTATCTCTCTCTTTGGCTGTCTGACGATAATCTCCTTACTACTGATTCAACTCTATTCAAGCTAGCTTGCAAAGGGAAAATGACAAGCTTATATAGATGGTGGAAGGGGAGTTGGGATCCCTACAATGGTGGGATTGGCCCTATCCTCAAGGAAGCTTCCATGATAGGTGGAAAACCACTTCCCCTACATGGAGATCTGGAGCCAAACCTCCCAACTCATTTTAGAGACTCGTTTAGGAGTGGGTTGGAATAAAACTTCCACCATTTAGTTTTACAAAACAATCCTTATTAAGCTTGGCACGAGTAATACACTGGGAGAGAGTGCCAGTTGGCGCGCACTCTTTGGTGGATTTCCCCCATTGGCGCGAGGGCTAAACTGGCTGGTCACACCAAGGCCAAAAGGTCTATTTTTAGGGATTTTCACAGGAAACTGTCTTCAGAGGAATGATTTTCCTTGTCAACGGGGATGTCATGAAAGTGGTTTCAGGTCATGTCACTGCTCATAGGTCACAGAATAGGCCCTCCGATGTACGGGACGGGGGATTGCAGGGACGGTGACAAATTACTATGTAACAATTAGGTATAATAAGGTCAACACATGCCTTCATTTACCTCTGACATGAGATTTTTTGGAGATTTTTGCCTCAAACAATTCTATAGCAAGTTCATAGAGAAAAATCAGCTTCAAGCCTAGAGCTCGCTATGAACTTGCCTAACTTCACCAATTTTTGCATTTTTTCTCCTTAACTCCAAAAACATGTTTTCAGCACTGTAAATGACTTGATATGATAACCTAAGACAAAAAGTGGCCATAAAATGTGTGTCTTACCATATTTTAAGGATCAGCAAGGTCATCTTCCATCACAATCATTTTTAAACCTTTTTTTCTTCAACTCTGCTTGCACCATCTCCATTTGTATTTCCAATTCTCTGACTTGGCTTTGTAACTTCCTTATTTCTTATTGAAACTATTTTTTCCTCTTGAATATATGTTTCATCCTTATGTGTAGAGGAAGTGTCCTTTTCAACATCTTCCTTGACCTCTCTACAACCTCATCATAAAAATATTTTTGTTTTCTCACTTCTTTTTTGAAGTCTGTGAGATCCTGCCTCTCTTGTTTAAAGTAAGATAAATCCAACTTAGTTTCCAAAATTTCTTCTCTGGATTCTTTAAGATGTTCTCTTACAAGCTCTAGTTCATATTTTTTTTGAACTTTTTCCTTTCCCTTCCTTGCCTTGCTCACCTCTGCCTTTGTTGGAGATAACTTTGTTATTTCTTCCCTTGTTGGTTGTTTCTCGTTTTCTAGGTCCTTGTGCAGTTTCTCAGGTTTTCTCCCTTTGATAACTATGAACTAGTGTCTGGCTTCCTAGGTTTAAAAACGAAACCCAATTGTTCTTTGGAAAAATCTAGCTTCTTAGCCTTAAGACTCTTTTTCTTATTTTTTGCTCCTTTGACCTCTACAAGCTTCACAACAAGAGATTCCTCAATGTCAATTTCCTGCAAGATATATTCTAGCTTGCCTTTCCCCTCTGTCTGACTTCTAGTGATCCTTCTATGGACTCTTATATCAGTTTTGGCTTTACTGCTGGTAGGGGTTTGTTGAGGCACCATTGTTTCCTATAATTGATCAATTTCTACCTCCATTGGCTCCACCATGGGTTGGACCTCTGTTTGCACTTTCACCTCGTGTTCAACCTCTGTTTTAGCCCTAGATTATTTATCTTTCCTTGGAGTATTTGTCTTTGATCTAGGTGTCTTTATAGGAGTGAGGACATCCACCTCACACCCACCCAAGAACAAAAAAGTGAACCAATCCCTGTTTAATTTCTTTAACTCCTCCATAACTAATAATTTTATCAAACCATGGTGAAAAATAGAAGTATCACTACTTTCAGGTTTAGCTTGAACCTTATCAGCCAGTTTTCCTAAACTCCTAAACAGAAAAAATGGTAAATCCAGAGGCTGTTTACCTGTGAAATGAAGCAAAAATCTGAAGTGGTATTGATAGATCATGTGAAATATACCTTCACCGGTAAAGTATTTCTGAATCACCATGAATAGTTTTGAATATTTATCCTTGATACAAGTCATGGAAATTCCTGAGCTCATGTCTCTGCCTATGTTCTCCTCCTTTAGAAATTCATCATAGTTTTGAAGCTTAAACTTTCTTGCTTTAAACCACTCCTCTCCAGACCTTGGAATCTCGGTTTCCCATGCAATTGTGTCAGGAGACACAGTAGAATTGAGGATGCCCTCCTTTGTACTTGTACCAATGAAATTTACAGAAAAATATTTAGACACCTATGCATGATATCCTTGCAGTTTATGGAAGAACTACATGAAACCTACATTTGAAAATGCTTATAAGAAGCTGGGGTCTTATGCAATTAGCCTCATATCCATGGGCTCATATCTGACCATAGTGCCACCCTTGTTTGTCTTTTTATGTGAAGCCATAAATTCAAACACAACGCTAATCAACTTCTTCTTTGACACTTGCAGAATGGTTTGATAGAGCAAGCACCTCCCTTGACACATGTAAAACCTAGACTAAGACAACTACATGACATAATTCAAGACTCAAGACTGCTGGAAAAGTGTTCAAACACCTTAGAAGGATGAAGGCAAGTTGTTGCTTTTCGAATTAGGGATCGAGCTAAATCAGGAAAGATAAACAATTGGGAAAAACAAAATGATGTAAGGCATAATGATTACCACACATACACATGAAATACGATGACACATAACTAAATAGTAACATGAAAACTTAGTGTTTAGTGACCACTGAAATTATGACAAGATACCACTTATCCTACCGTTAGCATAAAAAACAAAGTTCGTAGCGTTTTCAGTTCTTGGGAGGGAAAATTCGCTACGGAACTGTCAGGCACTTTCATACCAAAATCAGACTATTTTACACTAACTACGTTGCGGAATCCAAAAAAAGTTTCCAAGTGTCACAAAATGACCTTTATTACCCATGCAATTATATTTTTTGAAATTTACCTTGATAAGACATATATTGCATGACCAATGACTATTTAGACCCCTTAAAATATGTACAATTTTTTAAATTTAATGAACTTTATGAACTTATTTCATCTAAATGACCCAACCTAACTTACCTAAGACAAACCTAGAAAAACCTAGTTGTTATCAAGGATAACATGGCATATGATAACTCATGACATGACACTACTGACAGGAATTGCTTGATGATGTGGAAATTTCAAGTCATTGTTGTTGTTGTGTCTTGAGTGTCCTATTTTCACTTCCACATGGCTTAGTGATAAGGGATCTTCAATGATCTCATGTCTTTGGCAGTGATCACAAACTAGCGTCCCTTTTCTTTTCTTGATCAATCAACTTGAAAGCTCAGCTACAAAGTTGTCTCTTGAAAATTTTCCCTCATCCATCTCCTTCTTCATCGTCTTTCCATGACATGATAGAGTACATGTTCTTGCAATTCACTCATGATGAGATGACAATCTAAAAACCCCTAGCCTAAGAGGATGCATCCTAATCCATAAATTGAGCCCAGAACAAGTGACGGGATGAGAAGGGGGGCTTAGTGACTGTGTAGTTTTACAATTTAGGTAGGCAATGGAAAGCCTTGAGCCTTAAGACTACATAGTGCGTAGTTCAGGCAGGGCTGAGGAACAATACTATGCATTTCTTGGATCCAATGGGACATTCTATAGGGATGGGCACTAGGAGAGATCACTACACAGTTCTGGGGGACAAAAAAGGTTGGGCTACTGTGCGGTTGTGTAGTTCAAGGGATCAGGGATTGAGATTGAGGCTTGAGTTTGCAAAGTGTGCAGTTCAGGTCAGGCTAGGGGTCATGACTGCGTAATTCTAGAGGTCAAGTTCAAGGCTTGGTCACAAAAATTGTGCAATGTAGCGGTCTTGGGAGGTAGTAAATTCTCACTGTGTAGTGCCAAGTAGCAAGGTCATAGCTAGAGGACTGAAATTGTGCAGGGCATAGCTCAGGGAGGCTGGATGAAGCTAGGTTGCTTGGTCGGGAAGTTTTTCCAAAAATGGCTAAGCGTGGGATTGATGAGATTAGGGTGATAAAACTTTGATTGTGATCACACACTTAGAATACTTTAACAAATTAGCATAGATCATCCATGACAGATGAATAAAGTATTTGCCTCCTTGTCACAACTTTAGGACAAGTTACGACAAGTGTGACACTTAGGATACGCTTTGCGACAACCATGACGACACTTGTGCGACAACACTTACAACTTTGAGGATGAGTGCAACGAATATACATGGTTAGAACAACTCATTTACAAAGAGATGACCTCTTAAAACCACCAGAACAGTTCTATACACGCAATACGACAACCAGCATGAGAAAATACAACATTTTTCTAAAGGGAGAAAAATACCTCAAGAAAACACATGGAATGGTTTTCAATGTTTTCAACGACACATGATGTGGCACTGATAAGCTTTCCTTCTCATTGTTTCTTCCTTTGTATGAGATATGCTTTGTTCTTCATAACTACCCTCCAAAGGGTTGTAAATCTGATGGAGTATTCATGCGGTCTCGATCATGATCTTCTGTTGTAATCCAGTGTTCCTTTGTATTATTGTCTGATGATAATCTTATCTTCTCATCTCCTTAGGTGTCTTCTAGCATGTTCTCCTCCTCTCTGTCTTCCTTCATCATCTTTCCATAGCGTGATATAATTTATGCATCTACAATCCATTTATGATAAGACAACATCAGTCTGATAAACCCCTAGCCTAAGATGTTGCATGATGATCCACTAACTAAGCTGTAATCGAGTGGAGGACCAAGAGAGGGGCTTAGCGACTGTGCGGATGCGCAACTCAGGCAGTCAGGGGTGGAGCTTGAGCTCTGAGACTACGCAGTGCGCAACTCAAGCTAGACTGAGGGAAAAATTTATGCAGTCCAGACTGATGGAAATATTTGCGCGGTCCATACTAAGGGAAAAATTTGCACATTTTTTGGAGGAAAAGGGGACTGAGCTCAAGCACTGATGGAATTTTTTGGAATTTAGCTAAGTGTGGGATCAATGAGACCAATGAGAACAATGATAGGAATTATCCATGGTCACACACTTAGATACTTGGAAACACAA
Organism: Pinus albicaulis; assembly: GCA_034641835.2. Classification (NCBI taxonomy): domain Eukaryota; kingdom Viridiplantae; phylum Streptophyta; class Pinopsida; order Pinales; family Pinaceae; genus Pinus; species Pinus albicaulis. Next base: position 12,339 of record JAXQQM020091415.1, read on the forward strand.
CATAAATCATCAAAAATACATGAATACATACTTCCCTTAGTGTGAAACATGACAAGAACAACTCCTCACCACAAAACATGCCCCTTGAAACAAACCAAAATTGCACATTGCATGATAAGCAACAATTCCCATGCTAGAAGATGACATTTGCTATATAAATATGAAAGTGTGAATGCCAGTTTCGATATGTGAATGATGGTGAAAGTAACAAATTCTAGAGAAAAGATAACATGAAAGTGATTCTAATTAGGTGAAAGCAAGTAAAAGTGACACCCATGAAAACAAAGGTGCGCAAGAGTGACAATTTTCAAAACTCACTGAAATGGAAAATACAAACGCTACTAGAATGTGAGAAATTGTCGTTGTTAGTGTGCACTGACTGTTGACATGAATTGGACATCACACAGGAACAATATTGAAGGAACATAATATTGTTTTCCAAGCTCACGTAGAAGAATGTGCTCATGAACTTATTATAGACTGAGCATGTGAGTGCAAGTGACTTCAATACTTCCAATTCAAGAGGGAGATAAAAAAGCATCAACTGACCAAGAAGTAAGTATGGAACGACTGATCGATAGATCCATGGTAGGCTCTAAAATTTGAGTGTACGCAAATTTTTGGAGGGTTTTTGTTACAATGAGAACACTACCAAATAAATTTGAGCTTTAATGTGTCACAAATAGTGCCAAAATCAATTGAAATTTCTAATTTTATTTAATAAGAAAAATTGTGCACGTAATAAAGTCTTCAACTAAAAATTGCGCACACTAGCAAGCTGGCATAAATTCAAAGCTACAAGGTGTTAATAGGTTATGCATATTTGTTTATAAGGTTATTGAGTCAAGAGCAATTTTTTTAGTTGTTACAACCCACTTTTCCCACCTTGTTTTGGGTAGAGAAATCCTAGTCTAACTACTTTCTAACTTGTTGGCATGAATGCATCCTTATCCATTCCTGATTGTGCACCTTTTAGCATCCCATCACTCCCACAATATTTTCATTGTGACACCCTTCTCTCCCTTGGGATGGGACAACTTGACACATGGGTACTTTGTTTTCCTTTCGCATGGGAGAAATAATGGAGGTGAATTTTCTAGAATAGAATGATCCCAAGGAGACTAGCTTGACCTACTTGTTTATGAGTTGGTTGAGGGTCAATTATTGTGGAAGTTTCTTAACTTCTCACTACCCTGTGTATTTAGATACAGCCTCATGAGTTTTGAAAATGCCTATATATGGAGACCCTATCAAGAGGAGAAGATCATATAGAGAATACAACTTACACTACTACACCAAGGTATTTTAAGACATTTGTTTAAGACAAAAGAAATATTTTGTCTTAAAAAGTCACTTTTTATTTTAGTTATTTTATATTAAACTTTAATATCAATTGAATTGTCTTAAATATAAAATTTAAGACAAAAATAGTGTGAGACAAAAATAATTTGAGACAAAATTTTCTATTTAAGACAAAAACAATTTGAGACAAAAATATTTAAGACAAAATTATTTTAAGACAAAACGAATTTGAGACAAAAATATTTTAAGACAAAACTTTATATTTAAGACAAAAGCAGTTTGAGACAAATATATTTTAAGACAAAAGCAATTTGAGACAAAAATATTTTAAGACAAAATTTTAGATTTAAGACAAAATCACTTTGAGACAAAAATATTTAAGACAAAATTTTATATTTAAGACAATGGTGACTTAAGACAATGACAATTAAGACGAAACCCATTTAAGATAGTTAGCAATTAAGACAAAATCATTAGCATTGGGAAGTTTGCATTGAAATATCATGAGTGGATAGTGGATAAAATTATATTTTTTATTTTTGAAAATCGATATTCAAACCACATGAGATTTAATCATGTCATATTTATTTATTTTATTTTATATTTTTCTTTTTTCATTAAACCACATTCTAAAAATTTAATAAATAAATAGATAAAAAAATATTATTTTTAGGTTGGCAACTCAAGGGGATTTGAAATTTGAATCTCGTGTTTTAACCATAACTGCTCCAACACTAATATTCTTGGGCATATTATGTTTTTTCCTGCTAACCGCTCCAAATACAACCTCTAAGAACTAGTAGGGTCCAAGGAAAAGAGATACAAGTTCCCCAAATCCGATCTACATTTCATGGACAACCACATTTCCCCCAAATGTCCTCCACATATTTTCCTTGGTGTATTGGAGTTTGAAAAATACATAGGATGCCACAAGTAATCCTAATCATAAGACTCAACTTTCCTAATGACTAGGAGGCCTTAAAAATAAAAAACATCTTAATTTATGCCTAGACTAAATTAGTCATTTAAGTTAGTCTCTTTTAGTTTATTCACTTATTATCTAGTCGTATATTTTATTCCAAGACTAAATTAGTCATTTAAGTTACTCATTTTTAGTTTGGTCACATAAAATTTTTCAAATTTAGTAGTAATTCACTTGAAATAATTGCGGTGATTAACATTTTTAGTCACCTAGCCATTAATTTCATCATTTTTTACTAGTGATAGCTGCTCCAATGCTAATATTCTTGGGCATATCATGCTTTTTCCTGCTAACCACTCCAAATACAACCTCTAAGAACTAGTAGGGTCCAAGGAAAAGAGCTACAAGTTCCCCAAATCCAATCTACATTTGATGGACAATCACATTTCCCCCAAATGTCCTCCACATATTTGCCTTGGTGTATTGGAGTTTGAAAAATACATAAGATGCCACAAGTAATCCTAATCATAAGACTCAACTTTCCTAATGACTAGGAGGCCTTAAAAATAAAAATGGCAACATCTTAACTTATGCCTAAAATTACTAAAATTTCCTATCCCAAATATGAAATTAGAAATTCTACAAAATTATAGGGCAAAAAGGAAACCAACTTCCTCTTCCAAAAATCTCTAAGACCTTATGGAGGACAAATACAATTTTTGAAATAAATTTTTGAAATTATGCTCTTGCATCAATAGCTACCAATGTATCCTTGTAGACCACCCCCTTTAACAATAGTAATACCAATGTCCTTTACCAGCTAGAAGGAACTCCTTACATAATTCTCTCTTAGATCCCCTTAACCCATTGCAATGATTGTCTTTGATGCCTACCTAGTTGCAAGCACATTAAGAAGCAATGTAGCATATTGCTGGTTGAGGATTTCGATAAGTATGTGATTTTGTTGATATATTGTGACTATCTCATATGTGAATATATAAAATCTTGGATGCATGCCACCCTGACACTATAACATGACTTAGTATCGCATATCATACCATGTCACTCCCTCCTCGAGACACCTAGAACTCGCTAACACTCCCTGTCACACACTCTTATTCATTCATTTATGAATTTTGACCCAGTGCGCCTCTGTCATGTTTTCCTGGCACTCCCTAACACTCCTTAGCACAAATTGGCACACCTAGGCACTTGGAACAACTTTGTATGCTTCCCTAGCACTCTAACATGCCTTGGGCACTTTCTAGAATACCATGTCACTCCCTTCTTAACACACCTGGAACTGGCTTATACCTCATTTCCATGCATTTTAAACCAGTGGCCCCTTGCGTTTCCCTGACACTTGGCCCTCACACTCCCTAGCATGTGTTCATGCCACACCCTGGCACCTGCCACATCTTGGCATGCCTATCATGCCTTGGAACTACCTAACATGTCTTAGTACTTCTATGAATTCCTTGACACACCTTGATATTCCTTAGTTTTCATGTCGTCATAGACAACCTTGCTTTTTTTGTGACTTGGGAATGCAACCAAGTCATTGGAAAATCGATGTTGTGCCCAGCCCAAAGTTTCCCTTTGTCTGAAACTACTTTGTCCAACCCTTTATGTAACCATAGGCTTACCTCCTACAAGTCTTATTCTGACCTTCTCCTAACACACTTTATCCTTGAGACACTTGGAATTCATTGACACTACTTGGCACACACTCTTATTCGTTCATTTCCATGCATTTTGACCTAGTTATCCCTTGCAATGTCCTGGCACTCCCTAACAGTCCTCAACATCCATTGACACTTTCTGGCATGTGTTAGCATGCCTTTTCATTCCTTGGCACGCATTTACACTCCTTAGTTATCATGCCCTCACAATTACCCTTACTTTTTTGGAACTTGGGAACCCAACCAAGTCTTTCCTTGAATATAAAAACTTGACCAAGTTACGGTTACTACAACTAGATTATGCCTTGTTCACCTAAGAAATTACTATAACCCCTCACCCATTTAACCCCCTAAACGCTAAACCCCTAACCCATTTAACCCCCTTAACCCTTAACTACTAACCCCTTAAACCCTAAACGTCTAACCCTTAACTCCTAACCCCTTAAGCCCTAATTCCCAACCCCTAACTCATTTAACCCCCCAAACCCCTAAAACCCTAACCCATTTAACCCCTAAACCCTAAACCTCTAAACCCTTAAACCCCTAAACCACTAACACCTAAACCCCTAATCCCTTAACCCCTAAAACCTGAAACCATTAACTCTTAACCATTAACCCATTAACCCCTCAACCCTAACCCCTAAAATCCTTAACCGCTAAATCCACTAAGCCCTAAGCCCCTAATCCCTAATCCCTTAACCACTAGCTCATTATTCACCTAAACCCTAACTACACCTAAATCCCCTAACACCTAAGCCCCTAATCCCTAATCCCTTGACCAATAACTCATTATCCCTATAACCACTAAATGCGCCTAAATCCCCTAACCCCTAAACCCCCAATCCATAACACCTTAAACACTAACTCATTATTCCCCTAACCCCAATCCCTAATCCCTTAAATACTAATTATTTATTCCCCTAACCCTTAAGCCCCCAATCCCTAACCCCTTAACCACTAACGAGAATATATCACAGTGGGCATGCACAAGAAGAAGAACCAAAGAAATCAAATTCAATAAAGAAAGCACAACCACCACTCCAAACTCGCTTCTCTAAAACACATACAACTGCAATAAATCCCACTGAAGCTTACAAATTTATCAAGCCCTAATTAAATTACTAACAAATTCAACAAGCCAACATGCTACAATTTTTTGAGTCACCCCCAAATCAATTAGTAATTATTTCATGAAAGTACATTTGTTTGTAGTTTTATTTAAAAGGTTGAAATTCTCTCAAGAGCGTATAGAATATATCCAAGTTAAAAAAATGGAAATTTTGCTTACCTCCACAAGGTATCATCACACCTGGGTAGGTGAAAACATACAAGTATAAATCTTCTACCTCTAAGTCTCAATGGCACTTCAACATGTCAATAACATACTTGCAACAATGCTTAATGAGTTTTTTCTATTGGCTAAATACATGTACATCCATCCATCCAAAAATAAACATCTCAATCAATCCAACACCATAAATTGTGCTAAATAGTTCATCATGTTATTTCAAATATTACAATATTTTCTTATATAATTAGCTCACATATTCCTTGAATATTTGAAAGCCAAACTACCTTAGCACAATATACCAGAAATATTTGTACTCTAAAAGACAAAAAAGACAACAAACTAAAATAGGAACTTTAACTCTAATCCAGACACTTCATTCTTAGCAACATGATATCTAATGAAGATGATATGTGGAAAAAAAGGCCTCATATATTGTCTATCACATGTCAAACCGAGTGAACAAACACATGCATAGAAAACATCAGAAATAGGGTTCATAGATCGACTTGTATTATATGGTTTCAAACCCTTCTTATCTCCTTCAAGGGGGTTTCTGGAGGTCTTAAAAAAGACTTCCTTTTGCTAACCAAATGGATTTTTTCTTTCACACATGTATGGAAATGTACTTTCCAAATCATATTGTAATAGATTCATAAGGTGATGTTATTGGTATTAACTACACCTTATTTGGAGACATCATTTTTATTGTAGGGGTTGGTACCTTTCTATTGGATGTGGTTGGCGATGTGAAGACTACTCAACCTCTAGTAAAGATTCATACTAACTCTAACAAGCTTATGGATGCTTTTTTACAAAGGGAGACCCCTCTAAGCTTAACTCATTGGATTCTTTGTTTTTTCATGCTAATTATTGTTCTCAACTTTCCTTCTCCAAGGGGATGAGATTATTTTCCTCATTTATTTTACATGGCCTGATGAAAGAAGAAGAATGGAGATTGTCTCCACATCTTTTCCATTTCACTAAGTTACAAAAAAAGAGTCAAATTCTATAGCTAATAGACTAATAGTCTCTTGATACACCTTTAGTGAGCTATGCATAGCTCTCAACTACCACTGTAGCTCAATGAAATGACATCTAATAGCTCCAAGACACCGTTATAAATGGAGTAGTTGTGAAGTTGTTGTTAAATGATCGCCTCCAAATGTTAAATTCTCATGAATTTTTGGGGAGGGGGGTCTTTTGGTGTATTGAGTGGGGCAAGGGGACATAAAGGTAGCATGGATGGGTAGAAGTGAGAGGTTCGAGCATGTTTTACTGAGATCTACAATCCTAACATTAGAGAATGAGAAGGAGCCTTAGGGCCTTATGGCATAGGGGCTAGGGAACCTATAGGTAAGGTAATGAGAGGAATTGATAGGGGAACCCCCAATAGTTGTGGCAAAGGGATTAGGGGCCACATTATCACAACCCATACACACTTAACCCATAACCACTAAAGTCCCTATCCCTTTAACCCTGAAGCCACAATCCCTTAATCCCTACACCCATAACTCATAACAAATTAACCCCTTGATCCCTTAAACCCAAAGCCATTAACCCCCTAACCCCTAACCACTAACTTAGAATCCTTGAACCCCATAAACCCTAATCCCATATCCTCTTAAAGCTTGACCCTTAACCCATAACCCCTAACCCCTAAACTCATTAACCCCTAACCCCTTAACCTTCTGACACCTAAATAACATAACCCTTAGGAACTTAACCCCTAAATCCCCTGACATGTAAGCCTTTGATGGTTAATATTAACCCCTAAATCCCTTAACCACTAATCCATTAACCTCTAACCCTTAAACCCCCTAACCTTTAAATCCCATAAGCCCTAACCCTTTACCCTTTACCCTTAAACCCATTAACTCCTAGAACCCATTATCCTTTATCCCAAACCATACAATAGTACAAAATGGCTAATTAGTTACTAAAAAAATGACTAAATTTTGCATATAAACGACTATTTTTTGGTCGGTGACCAATAGTAGCTAATTTACAGTATCTTATAACGCGACCAACTTTTGGTCGTTTTTAGCTTAGTCATTAATTGGTTATTTCAATTTTGTTTTCTAGTTTTATATTTGGTCATTAATTTTATCATTAATTTTGTCACTGATTTAGTCATTAATTTATTCATTGATTTGATCATTAATTTGGTCATTGACTTGGTCATTGATTTAATCATTTGTTTGGGCATTAATTGTCACAATTAATGACCAAATATACAACAAAATATATTACTATATGATCACCCAATAAAGCCAATTAATGACCAAAATGTTGGTCGTGTTATAAGATATTGTAAATTAGCTACTAATAGTCATATATATGCAAATTTTAGTCATCGTTTGAAACCAATTAATGACCGAAGAACTATGACTAAATTTTAGTCGGGTTATAAGATATTGTAAATTAGCTACTAATAGTCGTATATATGCAAAATTTAATCATCATTTATAGTCACAAATTTATCAGTGGCATTAGTCATTTATTCATTATATAAACGACTAATTTAATAGTTTATATTCATTTCATTTACTTTCATGAATAGTCATTATAAATGAGTAATTTAGTCGTATATTCATTTTATTTATGTTCATCATTAATTAGTATAAACAACTAATTTAGTAGTTTTAAATTGATTTTTTGTTCATTATTAATCAACATAAATTAATTTGTATGATTTAAAAAATGTCATACAATGTGCATGTTCATCTAATATGAAAACAAAAAGTCGCATATTTTAATTACAATACTAAACAATATCAAGTGCAACTATAAATAATTTCAACCACATAAATTATATTATATGAAATGTTAAAGCATTACAATATGATTTTCCAACTTAATATTTGTTGGATTACAATTTACAGATGAAATGGTGTTTCATCACTTCAAAACATTATCGTTGTGTTTTCAAGGCATTGCAGATGAATTCAACTCTGAAGACTTGACCATCAGTATTTATATGTGTGTCTTATGCAGGATATTGGCTCTAAGTGTATCACGAGACAAGTCCTCCTCTCTCTCTTTTTGCATTTTTCGCTCCAATGTTATTTCTCCCCTCTTTTCAGTCCATGCTACTTACCATCAATATTGAGTTCATTCTTTGAAAACAAAAGAAGATACAATGCAGAGTGTAAAACATGAAAGACAATGAACACTAGAATATAAACTAAATTAGACTATAAATAATTTATACGACATATACCTTAACATCGGCAATGTCAATGCCATTTTTCCCCATACAAGTAAGAAACTCGAACAAATTTTCTTCATTGGGGCGATAATTGCCACTATAATGTGGCCAGATAACCTGTATAAAAAAATAAAATAAAATATCACCATATATAGAAAAGAACACGTTGGTGACTTAGTATTCAACTCTCAAGGAAAGCTTAGGAAAAATCATGTCAACTAAGTTATATGCTAAAAAGCTCAAGCTGTATATAACTTGTGAAAACAAATAATCTGAGGTGTGATGTTTAATCCTTGTCATTTTATTCACAACATTTCATTTTCTAATGTATGAACTTAGTCAAGTATATAAACAACATGTACTCAAATAACAACATGAAGTAACTTTTTATGATAGCCATGAAAATATTTTAACACAAAATAGCTATAACGATTCCAATCAATATAGTGTAATACTAATTTCATCTTCAAACTTTGGTTGTTGTTTAAATAGACATGGTACTAAGTATTTTCAATTTCATAGTTAAAAGACAACAAAATCAAAAGAAACGTCCAAAATACAATCAAACAATAAAGAGAGGATATCATGGAATGGAAATTGCAATTATAAAAAAATTGTCTACCTGTCTACCGATGTCGTGCCTGGTATTCCTAAGGCATTTTCTTGCCCAAAATAATAACCATGAGGTGAAATAATCACAACATTAAAAACCATAGGAATTCCTACTAGAAACATTTCCAAAGTCGATGACTTAGGTGTCTAAGTGATCTCTAAACAACGAATGAACCATATCCAAGAGATGATATGCATCATTTCCCCATCCTTTTTCCAATCACATTTCCTGTAACCTGCCCACAACAAAGTCAAGTAACAATCAAACAAAGACATTGACATTTGTTTTTATCTTTTATATCTATAAAATTCGAATCTGATTTGTTTCATGAACATATTAATTTATACTTAAAGCCTTTTTGACATGAGAAAGTATCAATCAAATAGGGCATCAGAAAAATCGACCTCAATGACGTCCTCAAATAATTTCTACAATATCAATTTTTTCTTGTTGTGATATCTTGGGTAGAAAAAAGAACATATCTACAAAATAAAAATGCATATACTGCTTATGGTCAAACTTTGTATATGGTGTATTCTTAAGCATTTTTTTAACATGTTCCTCTGCCTTTACCAAAGTGAATTGTAGCTTGGTTAAACTATGTATCCTTTCATTTAGCATCAATTTCTGCAAGATAAATGTCAAACATTATCCTTTCCCATTTCTCAACATGCTACATATGATAAATTGAAAGTCGCATAAAAGCAAGAACAAACCCTTTTCTAACCAAAACAAACAAACAAACAGTGTCTCTAATAAAACTTCATTATAATATTAGAAAATGAAAAGAGAGTACAACATTTTTGTTGTTTGACTTTGCCTATTTTTGTTATGAAAGTGCTCAAGCTTCAAGAACCAACAAATGTGAGGGAAGTCATAAATGTGAAAAGAATTATGTTGACCTAATTTATAGACTTCTTCAAAATGATGTGAATGATGCCATTTTCGGATGTGGTAAATCTCATAATAAGAAATGGCATGTCTTCTAATAAATTACATTGCAATGATTACCATGGGCCTCCACGGGTTATAAGTCCTCAGTATGTTAATCTTGATGATGAAAGAGAGATAGCAATGATAAGAATGGGTGGTCCTAGTTTGTATGGTGGATATCTTCAAACAAAGTTCGTCATCTCAATGAACCTAGGTTCTGACATGGTAAACCTGGATCTGGTCTTCACCCAAATTCATTCCATCATACTTTGTCAAGACTCAAGAGGAAATAATGGTCCTTCATCTTATAATAGGGTTTCTTTCGAGGTTATAAATAAAGCTTATCCAAATCAAATGGATTTTTGGGCTCCAAGAGATATGGATAATTTAAATGATAACAATTATATGTTTTTTTCCCTAGATTCAAATGTAGGGATACATTTTTGTGGATTTTACTAATAAATAGAATGAGAGAAATAATCCATGAGGAGAATCTACTGGTCATTGTGATTAGGGAAATACTCAGAGATAATAAGACTATTAAGGTTCAAATCAAAGATGGTGTTCATTCTTTTAGCTCCTCAATTGTTGGTAATTTTTAAGGTAGGAATTTCAGTTCTTCAAGGGTGGGGTCCTTCAGCATAATTGCATCTACCTTGGTCATATCACCCAAAAGCAAAACATAATCAACAAAGAGTAAATATGTCAAGTTTAGGGCAAATCTTATTTGTATAGTTGTCAAGCTTATAGTTCTTTTCTACTGTGTTATAACTCTATTGAGACCACCTACTCTACAATAAAACATGGTAGAGGAGCCATTAGTCATAGCTACCCATGGTCTCTTATAGGCATGATAGAAGAATAGGTTGAGCCATTAATTAGAATTGCACATATTTTGAGGAAAGACAATTCATTATCTAGTTAACCAATTGCACATTGAACCCTATATGGATGAGTAGCCCTAAATAAAGTCAGTTTTCTCTATCATATGCCTTGGAAATACAAACTAACATTGATGATTAAAATAATCATAACAGGTTATTCCTCCACTTTGATAAATATACAAACTAACATTGCTTGTAATTTTTTTTGTTTCATGTTATAAATTCCTTCTTGGGAAACTCCTATTCTATAATGGATTTGTTTTCGAGGAAGGATGCAAAATTGTTCTAATGACATCAAATCATCTTAGTGGATTTTGACCCTACATGACCAAGGAACTCAAGAGCCTTGGGCACATCAACAGTAGCATCCTCCAATGAAAATAGTACGGTCTCCACCATAGAAACATCAAAATTATATATAGTTATAATTCATAATCGTAAATGACCATAGATTGTAGCAGTCCTTAAATAAATTCAAACTTGAATAAGAAAAAACAAAAAATTTCACATTACCCTTCAGTAAGTTGTCCTTGTTTTAGCAAGAAAGGCTCGGACTTACATAAATGTGTAAGTAGATTCCCCATAAGATCAATTTCAACATCTTTCCTGAAAAAAGAATCTAATGTCCAAAGCGAAACCATAGTTGAATGGAACAATGGTGCTTTAAGGTCATCTACACAAAAATTTTCCTCCTTCAAATTTCTCACATTGGATGGTATGTCATACAAAATTAAGAAAAAGTCAGGGAAACTTGTCGACTTCTCTAAAAGACATAATGAAAATGCAAGGAAGCTTTGTAAAGGAAGGCACCTGTAATATTCTTTGATTTCCATTTCAACCTTTTTCCTAAGTTGAACCTCAATGAGTTGTGAACTCAAATTTCTTTGAGAAGAATGTTCCTATAGTTGAAATTCAACATTTGCAATCTTCCCACCTCTGTCACATGATGAGTTAAAATTCTTAAACTCTCTTATGTCATTACCCAAAACATTTCGTTCCTAGACACATGATTTTGCAAATAAAGGCTTTTATGCAGCATAAGTCCTTGTCAAAATTTCATCTCTCATACCAACTGGCATCTGGTCAGAACTGCAACCTGAAATCGGACCTACACCTATTCGTCTATTACTCAGAATGTGAATGGTGGAATATCCGTTAGACCACTCTTAGCATATGGCAGAGGCTGAACCCTCCCTCTTATTCCCTTGCCAAGACCTTCCTTAGGACCAAGAGTCAGGTGGCCATCATCAGAAGCCCTGTGTGTTGAAGGGCTTGGCATACACTGATTTTCAAATTGAGCCCTATCCACAATCTGAGCATCTTGACTGGCGAATCTACGGTCACGTGGTCCCATATGGGGTTATGGCCCTTTAATCCCACCCATATGTGGAAGTGAACCCGTATGTGCACCTGCCATGTAAGGTAGCATCGCAGGTCCTCTCCCACCATGATTAAGTGGTGTCATAAGTCTCTGACCTGAATGTCCCATATTGGTACCTCGAGAGCGGCCTCCCTATCCATGTAGTTCTTACACAACATCCCAATGCACTTCCTCTATTTTCTTGGGGCCCTCAACTTTCTTCCTTTGTTTCCATCCATTCCTCCTCAGATCAATCAGATCCTTCAACATGAACCTCAGCCTAGAGAGAAGCCCTTGGTTATTTGACATTTTTGTCATCCTATCGAAGTAAGCATCAATATGTTCCTTGGCCTTTGAATGGTCAATGATATGACCAATAGTGCTCATCAGTTTGCACAAAGCTTCAACATTTTCCTCCTCTGGATGCTGAAATTCACCAATTAATTTCTTGTTGTGTGCTTGCATAATTCTTTCAGTCAACATACTTTCTTTATAAAGCTCACCAATAAACCTTATATTTCCTAGCATTTGTCGTCGTGCTACAGCCTTCTTCTCCTGTATTTATTCTTCTAAAAGGCTTTTTTAACCATGCTCTTCTGCTTTCTCAGCCTCAACCTCTTCTCTTTCATCTTTTTCAAATTCTTCCTAGCATTTGTTCAAAAGAACTCGCTTGAAAACAACCTTCTCATTATCTTCATAAAATTTAGGTATTCCTGCAGCAAGCTAAAAACTGAATTTTGCATACATTTCACAAAAAGCCAGCTCCATCAAGGCTTTGTCAAATATTTGAATATTATACCATGAAGACATGATACATAGTCAACGTTCACTTCTTTTACATGTTCAAAAAGTTTCTCAAAATTTTGGGGCGTTAATTTATTAAGGATGGATTTAATTTGTCTTTGTTTCAACCAATCCTCATCAGAAACCTTGCCCACTTCATATCGGTTCTCTGATATATGAACTATGGGAAGAGAAGGTTGTGGAGGAGGAATCAAACCCTTCTACGAACCAGAAACATGTTGCCACCTATCAGCATCTGAATTATTTCTCACTAGTCCAACTTGTGGAAGTGGTTCTTTCACATAAGGCCCTCTAGAAAGGATGACATTCATACTTTCTTGCAAAGCCAGTATTATAACCTTGGCCAGGTCGAAACACATCAGAGGAACCACTAATATCCACATCCATCCACATATCACAACCATCAGCAAAAGCATCCACTGGCTTGGCCCATCTATCATCATCCAAACTGGCCATATTTCTCCCACAACGTTCAAGTAGATAATTGCCACTCAGTTGCTTGTCAAGTCCTCTTGCAGTGTTTGCTAATGCATCAACCTCTCCTACATGACTTGCAAGTGCTTGGGAATTTCCAAGTAATTCAATAATGTCTGGATAAATTTCAAAATGATTTGGTAGATCTTTTCACTAATCCTTGTTTGTCAAAAAAAAATTTCCTGAGTACTTTCTGTCTCCTGAACATTCAGTAACTAAAATAGCTACTTGATTCATAAGAGTTGAAAGCTCGGCTGCATCTTCCCAGTCATCCACTTCTTCTAGGACTTGCTTCTCAGGCTCCTTTGAAGAAGTCTTACTCTTAACATCATCGGTTACTATTTTGGATGGTTCTAGAAGGTTCACATCTTCCTGATTCTCCTCTTGACCCTTATAAGCATTATATAAATCCCAATGGGAACTGCAACATTTGCCTTACTGGAAAAATCCCTATTTTTCTTCTTCTTGTTGACAACTACTACCTTGGCTACATCACCAATATTTGCAACATTATTCTTTGCAAAAACATTGGAAGAAATTTTATTCTCCTTTTCTGTCAATCTAGCTACTAAATCCTGCTTGCCTTCACTTTCAGCAAGCAAAGATGACACCTGAAGTTGAGCAGACATTTCACAAATATCACTATTAGTGGTGGATACTTGACCCTTATCTTGTGTGGCAATTGCCTTCACATTGTTAGTTGAACCTTCCCCAAGTAGTTTAGCACTATCATGGTTAACCCTACCTTTATTTCTATATCTAGAAGATTGCTTGCAGTCAACAACTTTGTTACTAGACAGAAAACCTAGTTTTTCCTCCAAAATAGCCATATCAACTTTAGGGAGGACTGTTGTAGCTTCTTATTGTAATTCCCATTCAGACACCTTGCCTGTATTTGTTGTTGACTGCTCAGATACAACTAACACTTCACCCTTTTTCTCTTTGAGCAGATTTTGATCAACATCCACTGTACCATTTTCATGTATAGCTAGTTGAGATGCCAACCTACTCTCATGCATTCCATTGATTTTGCTCTCCCCAGCTTGTAAACTAGATTTTTCTTTTCCAATGACAGAATTGGAAAAATAAGCCAGCTCTTTGTTTATGTCAACATCAGGTGAACTTGACAACTCAGATGGGGAATCAAAAACCACAACAGTCCCATGCTCAGGATGGAGAACATTTCCAAGATCTTGCTTCTCTCCAATTACAGAATTAACAAAATTATTGTTACAACTTTGTCTAGCATTATTGCTTGTTGATTCAGATTGTTTATTCTTCACATTTCTAAGTTTTGAATCTGATTTAATGCCATCCTCACTGCATGGTGAGCTTTTCAATGTTCCTACAAGAACATTATTTTTATCAAACTTCATATCTTCTATTGTTTTCTTTACTACTCCAGCATCCTTTGTAGAAAACTCTATAACTGGCCCAGAAGTTTATGTCTTTCCTTCATATCCCTCACCAAAGCTTCCCAAAGATGAAGACATATCAGCAATGATCAATTCACTTATAGATTTTGAATCTTGTAAAGGTTCCAAGGTTCCCCTAGAAATATCCCTTTCGGTGATCTCATCTATAGATGATGAAACCCCTGATATCCTTAACGAGGGAGTGTCCACAACATTAACCATGTTTCCTGATGACTTCTTTGGCAATAGTATCTTTTCACATTTTGTGGGATTTTTAAATGACCCAGAAGGATGGGCTGCAGAATCAAGCTTTGGCAGTGAAAAATGCAAAATTGTTTCTATAGCTAGGTCAGAACTAGCCCCTCCATCAACAGCTTTAACAAAATTCTGTAGGGCTATCATTAAAGGAGTTGTTGAGGTAGATGATGAAGTATGACTCAAAATTAACTCCTCCACCTGCCTGTGAGAACCGCTAAGTTTAGACTCCTTTGCAACCACCTCTCCTTTTGACTCCCTTTCCATATTTGAAGAGCTTCCTACCAATGCCACGTGTTGTTGCATTTGCTGCTTTTTAGGCTTGTGCTCAGATTTTGTCATCTTATTTGAAAATTAATTTGTTGAAAGACCTGCTTGTTTTTTAGTTATGTTTTTATGCTTTTCACTAGTATGATGAGAATCTAGACTCAAGTGCAGAGACTACAGAACAACTTGAAACCGTACCATCAGAGAGATCACATGTTTTCATAGCAGGCATGTTCACTAGTGACAGTTTAACTCCATCTGCTTTATCTATAGTCAATACTTCAGATGGAGGACTAACGGAAAACTGTAAACTACAATTATCTTCGTTGTTGAAAAATGCAACTGCAAGAGAACTTGATTAATTGCCAAGAGATTTTGGCAAGGAGTTTGTCTTTCCATCTAGAACTTGAATTGGAGCCAGAGTGGTTTCTAAAGCCTGTGGGAATTGTTTCAATATATCCAGCATCTCACCAGAATGGATTGTAGCCAGTTTATTTTGTCTTGTTAATGGGCGTGAATCATTTGATATGTCAATTTTTGTCTTTAAAGGTTGATGAAAAGTAGATGGAATGTTGCCATATGACCCAGCTAGCATCGATGAGTGGATATTCATTGGGTGTGAACCACTTAAAGAAACAGAACCTAAAAGTGGAGGTTTGTATGTAGGCATCCTGCTAATGGAGGAATGGAATATTTAATTGATGACACAACATCAAAAATCAAAACAATGAAATAAAATCACTGTGGAAAGAAATATGCAAAACTTGCTCATTTTTTGCATATCAAATATGCTCCAAGTATGGGCACAAACATGAGAGTTGAATTTTCAACTCTCTAGGATCTTGTCAATGTGGTCAACCAAAAAGATGTCAAAAAACTAAATATTTTTGGGGATTCAAAACTTGTTTTGGATTGAGTATGCGACAAAGTCAACATAGTCTCCCCTCATTTGGCTCACATTTTACAAGGTATCAAACAAGTCTACAACAAGTTGGATTGGTTCTCTTGTGGCCATATATACCATGAACTCAATACCCTAGCAAAGAAGCTCTCCAACTTATTCCACAAGTGCTAGAATACCAAGAGTATACTAATAATAATTTTGTGGGGGTTGTTGCCTTCCGTATCTTGTTTTTTGTCTCACTTATTGCTATATTTTGTGATTATATATGTAAACAATCCAATGATATTATCCGAAAAGTGATAGAGATTTTTTTGGGTTCAAATGTTAAAAATAACAGAGATGATGTCATAATATACTTTTGGATTGGTAACTGAAAAACTTAAGTGCCTGAAGCTCAATAACATGAATTCTAATGTTCATTATCGAACAATCAGAACCCATTGAGGGATACTTTTAAGATGTTCAAGAGGAAGTGAGCCCTTTGTGCTTTCTGTTTTTTGTGATTATTTTCGGCCTAAAGTCTGCTACTGCTGCTACACTCTTCTATGAGCATAACCATAAGCGAGTGGAAAAAATTGTTTGTGGGTCTCTGCTCTTGCTGTGGCTCTCGTTAAATAAGTAAGTTGTTTCCATTCATGTACTATTACAATACTGTAATTTCATGGTACACTGAAGTACACTAAAAATCTGAAAATCAATTTAAAATCTGTAGTTATTGTATGTTACCACCATTTGAGTATTTTTTATCAAATCGCGTTGAATCGAGTTCTTAGTTTGTTTGTTCAGGTTTATCTTGGATGTATAGTATATACTGCATGTTTCTTCTCATGTGACTACAACTGCTATATGAAAGAGCAAGTGCCTGTATCTTTGCCAGTACCAGTTCCTCCTGGTATCTGCAGCCAAGGAGGAACTACAGGTCATTCTTTCAAACTATACGATTAAGTGGTATTAGGATGTTTTTTTTATTAGTGACATGTAATGTTGTGGCCCGATTAATATCATTTGTTTTGAGATGATGCCACATTGTGTCGGTTGTTTTCAAATATGCAAACATCAACTCTATCTCTATGCACATGCTAATAATTTTGAGATGTATTCTTTTGAATTGCGTGAACAATATAATTACTAGAAGCTGGATTGTTCACAAAACTGTTATTACAATTTGCGCATGCTGATAATTTTGAGACTTATTCATTTGAATTGCGTGAACAATATAATTACTAGAAGCTTGATTGTTCACAAAATTGTTATTACAATTCACTGGTCATGGTACAACCCTTTATCATTGATAGTACTGCAAGTATTTTAGTGCGAGTGGATTTTGTCTCCATTCCAAGAACTAATAGTTTGATGGTTTTTTTGAGATATTGGTGTTAACCAAGTGAGAATTTAAACATAGCAGGGCATGATTGAATGTGGTAATTTCTAGTAATCTCCAAAATTTTACAGAAATTTGTGCTATACTTCTGAGCAAACTCACATTAATTGTAAGAAAACTGAGAAACACTAATATTTTTTGGAAGAGCTGGAAATGAATGACAAGATAATATTATGATTAAGAAAAAATCAATAAGATTAGAGGGTGCAAGAAGTCATAAGTTGACTATGGGAGAGTTTCCTAAACGCTAAATGATAAAGTGATAAGGGCACTCCTAAATGTTAAAACAGTGGCAACATTAACATCATTATTGGAAATAATAGTAGAGGAAGAGGAGGAAGTATCATTGACTTTGTCTATTATTGTTAAGATGCTGATGTAAAACTTGATGATGCCCTCTAGAGAGTACCTAGAGCATAAGGGGCCTGTCTGTACAATCCTAGGTGAACTCTAAAGTGAAATGAATTCTCTCCTAATATATAAGGCTAAGGGGAATAACCTCTTCATGCATCAATCAATATGAAGGCATGCCGAACTTGATGATGTCCTGTGGAGAGTACCCAGTGTGGAAGGGGCTTGTTTGTACAATCTTAGGCAAGCTCTAGGGGCTTGTTTGCGAACTCTGGTTGCTTAAGCTAATCTAGTGAGTAGTCATTTGTATAGTGCAGTGGCTCTATACAAACTTTGAACCTTTGACCCATGACTCCACACAGTTAACTTTCTCACTTTAGTGCATTGTGGAAAGTCATTTGTGAAGCTGTGATGTATACTTCAACAACTTTCTTCCTACAAAAATAACCACTGGTGGCTATAATAGATAAGAATCAAGATTACCTGGTGATGGGGTTTGAAACTTTGACCTTGAAGGATGAAACACAGCCCAAAAGGACACCCCAGTGCCCAAATACTCCGCCTAGGTTTGGGATCACGGCCCAGAAATGCACCCAGGAAACAAAGCCAAAGACTCAACGTAGATTGCCAAAATGCAGCCCAAAATTGCAATCCAGAAAAATAGAGAACTGTGGCCCAAAAGCAAAATGAGTATTCTCTCTAGATAAATTTCAGATAACTGTTTTTAAAATCACACGTATTGGATGAATCTCAGCTTTTTTTTTTTCAGAGTAATGTGTATTCAAGCTGCCCTGCAAACAATTTCTACATATTTTTTAAGATAATGTAAAAAAAAACTATTTACTCGGCAAATAAATTGCAAAATCCACCCCCAATACAGGCTTCAGAAATTCAATATCTACAAACAAAGACATTAATATACAAGAGGCTTCTCAGCAAATAATGACAGCCTTCTCACTCTCACATTAAACAACTTACTAAAACCCCACTTAGTAGCATATATTTCTGTCTGGTTGTAAATCATGAAATGATAATTTTTCTTAAAAGATATGTCTGTCGCCTTCCCACCAACCTCACTCCGTGATTACTCGTGTACAGAAAACAATTTACCCATATCCCATGTTTCAGCCTGGATATTGATTTGCAGAGACCGATCCAGATGGCTGTCTCTTCAATTCTTTTGCAAACATGTCCAGTACTGCTCCTTCATTTCCCATTGCACATATATGCCGGCGTCCCTCTACTGGAACATTAACATCTGGAGAAGCACCAAATATTGGTCGCAATTGATTATGGGGAGTTCCCACAGAAGTGTGGCTGGGTTGAAGATGAAATGGTGGACTCTGCATGGAATGCATAGAAATTTCGGGCATAAAAGGACCAGGAACATGTGGATAATTGGAAGGGAGGCCACGAGGACCATGTGGCAGTTGTTCAGGAATAAAAGGAAAGTTGTTCATTGAAGGAAGCCCTCTCTGTGGTACTGGAACGGGCTGAATTAAGTGATTTGGTGGAAAACCATGAGGCCTCAATGAGTGATAAACAGACTGGTTCATGGGAGGCCCACCATGGAGTGGGTATAACATTTGCCCAGATGGTTCCTGAGGGAAGGGTCTTCCATGCAAATGATCTGACCAGATTTCAGATCCAGGATGCTGTGGATCCAGGGAGTTGCCATGATCAAACAACTTCAATTGTCGGTTTTGTGGGGTTTGCTGATGATTCATCTGTTGATTGGGTATGGCACTGATACCTCCCAAATTTAAGTCATAAGGTCCATGCCCATGGGGATACGAGAAGAATGGAGGAGGAGGCCGACCTTGTGGCCCAGCAAGAGAATGTGAGTTGAAAGAAAGATCTGTTGGCCCCAGTAACTGCTGCTGTGATGAATGAGATGTTTGCTGAGGCAGCAAGCCAAGTAACTGCTGGATTCCACTGCTGTTAGGCAAGTTTGTTGGCTCAACACCACCTGACTGATATGTCGTATTGGCAAATGGAGGATATGAAGTTCCAACCATTCCATTAATAGAGGTTCTAGATTCTGAAGGACGTGCATCAACAGCTCGATAGTGCTGAATGGCTGCATCAAGCATGTTTGTGTTATGATCTTCATATCTACTCTTTTCATCTTTGAAAGCCATAGGTTTCTGAACAATTTCTGGCATTGATCTTGGAGCATCCAAGCCAATAAATTTATCAGGCATTTGTGATCCAGTTAAACGTGTTGTAAAAAAATCATCAAAAACAGGTAATGGAGCAGAGTTTCCATTGCTAGGTGATCTTCTAAGAAAAGATGACCTCCCATCATTGGTTACTTTACCACCAATGGAGTCACTCTGCCCGGTGAATCTCAGCTTTAGGAATGCATAATGAATTAGAGAAAACAAACTGTCCTTGGGATTTTGATTTAGTAAATTAGTGAGTATTTATACTCTGCCTAGGTTTGGGATCACGGCTCAGAAATGCACCCGGGAAACAAAGCCAAAGACTCAACGTAGATTGCCAAAATGCAGCCCAAAATTGCAATCCAGAAAAATAGAGAACTGTGGCTCAAAAGCAAAACGAGGATTCTCTCCAGATAAATTTCAGATAACCGTTTTTAGAATCACACGTATTAGATGAATCTCAGCTTTAGGAATGCATAATGAATTAGAGAAAACAAACTGTCCTTGGGATTTTGATTTAGTAAATTAGTGGGTATTTATACTCCGCCTAGGTTTGGGATCACGGCCCAGAAATGCACCCGGGAAACAAAGGCAAAGACTCAACGTAGATTCCCAAAATGTAGCCCAAAATTGCAATCCAAAAAAATAGAGAACTATGGCCCAAAAGCAAAACGAGTATTCTCACCAGATAAATTTCAGATAACCGTTTTTAGAATCACACGTATTGGATGAATCTCAGCTTTAGGAATGCATAATGAATTAGAGAAAACAAACTGTCCTTGGGATTTTGATTTAGTAAATTAGTGGGTATTTATACTCCGCCTAGGTTTGGGATCACGACCCAGAAATGCACTCGGGAAACAAAGCCAAAGACTCAACGTAGATTGCCAAAATGCAGCTCAAAATTGCAATCCAGAAAAATAGAGAACTGTGGCCCAAAAGAAAAACGAGTATTCTCTCCAGATAAATTTCAGATAACCGTTTTTAGAATCACACGTATTGGATGAATCTCAGCTTTAGGAATGCATAATGAATTAGAGAAAACAAACTGTCCTTGGGATTTTGATTTAGTAAATTAGTGGGTATTTATAGTTGTTAATCCAATTTTAGGGTGTCGAAGGACGCCTGTAGATTGGACGGCTTACAAAATTGTTAGCTGCAATCCTAGAATGGATTTAGGGTAACGTATGAAAACTATCACCTCAAAATCAACATGAAGATTATATCCAAGCAAAGTCTTAAAAAGAACAGAAGATTATTTCACCTTTGACCACGAAACAGGAGCCTTCTTTAAAGACTCAACATTTTTTTAAGGATGCTGGTAAGGAATCAATAATGTGCACATCTTCATTCAGTGTGTCAACAAAGTGGTGAACATCAAATATATCTTTAAACTCACTGCAGCATTTAAGCATTTCAATATCAACCAAGATTTTCAGAGTTCCAAAGCAGAAAGTAACGACAGTATATTTTTCTGCATGTGAAGTCATGACAAATCAAAGAAATATATAAATACCTTGGATCATCCCAGAAATAACTGTGATCTAAGGTTGGTATGACAAGCACAGCATTCATAATCCTTGCAATGGCAACAATATCACAGATCTGCACGTTAAAAAACAATGTATAAATATACAAGATTGAACATCTACATAACTTTCAAAAAGGAACCAAAAAAAGTATTGCCTGTTGAACTCTGCGTACTTACTCCTGTATGCATCTAATTCAATCCACCATTAGCATTCACAATAAGATAACCATTGGGTCGCTCTCGTGGGGCTATAATAACATTTTTATGGAAATCAAGAATGTGAATGGCTGCAGTACAATTGCTTATGATTACTTCAGAAATTTTACTGAGGAATGGGAAGAACATATGCTTATAATGTCGAGGCCGATCTATGCAATGGAAGATATCCCTTTCTTTTTCGACCTACAAAACTTGCCTATGTCCCTCTCCCTCATCACGTGCTTTCCTGATCCGTCTGCTACTCCGTTCACCTTCCTCCCAGCTGCCAGCGCCCCCATCCTCCTTTGCGCGTTTTCTCCAGAGTTTTCTATTGCCCGCACCTGCAAACCCTCAAAACTCCTTGCCGACGAATTCTTCCATGCTCCAGCGCCATACTGAGCGGGAGAAATGTTATTTTAACTTAAGGTCTAAAATTTAAACTAAAAATAAATACTCTCTCCCTCTATTTTTCCAAAATATCATTTTTAATATTACGCTTTTCAAATATCATTTTTAATATTACGTTTTTCAAATATCATTTGTTTTGATAGATGTTTGTTGTTTAGATAGATGTTGAGCACACTCCTTGATTTTTTGTAATCCTTTGTAATGTTCAAAAATCAATATAATTTCATTGTAATAAATTTATTTTAAAAACATTGATAATGAACTACACAATGGGTGGTTCGAAAGGTGTTGATCTTAAAAAAATTATGTGATTTATCTAGAAGAGTTTTTAAAGAAATTAATTAATTAATTATTAAATAAAATTGAGATCAAATAGTAAATTTAGGAGAGGTTTTTGCAACCCATGGTTTTTCTCATGGTATTCCACCTTGCTAGCAAGGGGAATTAACCCGATCGTAGGTCCCAACTAGACCTGCTCTTGTTTGGAATGGCTAATCCCAACGGGTTTTAAGGATTGTTATAAGGGTTAGGGGAATAATGAGTTAGTGGTTAAGGGATTAAGGGTTAGGGGCTTAGGGGTTAGAGGTTTAAGGTTTAGGGGTTAGGGGAATAATGAGTTAGTGGTTAAGGGGTTAGGGATTGGGGGCTTAGGGGTTAGGGGATTTAGGCGCATTTTGGGGTTAGGGAAATAATGAGTTAGTGGTTAAGGGGTTAAGGGATTTAGGTGCATTTAGGGGTTAGGGGAATAATGAGTTAGTGTTTAAGAGATTAGGGATTGGGGGCTTAGGGGTTAGGGGATTTAGGTGCAATTAGGGGTTAGGTGAATAATGACTTAGTGGTTAAGGGATTAGGGGCTTAGGGGTTAGGGGATTTAGCAGTTAAGGATTTTAAGAGTTAGGGGTGAGGGGTTAATGAGCATGGTGGGATGTTATACGCTTAGGCTTAGGGGGTTAAGGGGTTAGGTTTAGTTGTTAGTGGTTTAGGGGTTTAAGGGTTTAGAGTTTTAGGTTTAGACGGTTAAATGGGTTAGGGTTTTAGGGGTTTAGGGGTTAAATGGGTTAGTGGTTGGGAATTAGGCTTGAAGGCTGGGGGCGGGCCTAGAGGCTTGGCTGGTTTAAGGGTTAAGGGTTTAGAGGTTTAGGGTTTAGGGGGTTAAATGGGTTAGGGGTCTAAGGGTATAGGGGTTAAGGGGTTAGAGGTTTAGGGTTTAGGGGGTTAAATGGGTTAGAGTTTAGAGGTTTGGCGGGTTAGGGGATTTAGCAGTTAAGGATTTTAGGGGTTAGGGGTCATTAGAGGTTAATGGGGTTAGGGTTTAGGGGGTTAAATGGGTTAGGGTTTTAGGCGTTTTAGGGGTTTAGGGGGTTAAATGGGTTAGGGGTTGGGAATTAAGGTTTAAGGGGTTAGGGGTTAAGGGTTATAGGTTTAGGGTTTAGGGTGTTAAATGGTTTATGGGTTTAGAGGTTTAGGGGGTTAGGGGATTTAGCAGTTAAGGATTTTAGGGGTTAGGGGTTGGGGGTTAAGGGGTTAGAGGTTTAAGGTTTAGGGGGTTAAAATGGTTATGGATTTAGAGGTTTAGGGAGTTGAGGGATTTAGCAGTTAAGGATTTTATGGGTTGGGGGTTAATGGGGCTAGGGTAGGGAGTTAAATGGGTTAGGGTTTTAGGGGGTTAAATGGGTTAGGGGTCAGGAATTAAGGTTTAAGGGGTTGGGGTTAAGGGTTAGGGTTTAGAGGTTTAGGGTTTAGGGGGTTAATGGGTTAGGGTTTTGGGGGTTTAGGGGGTTAAATGGGTTAGGGGTTAAGGGTCTAGGTGTTAGGGGTTTAGAGGTTTAGGGGTTAGGGTTTAAATGGGTTAGAGGTTTAGAGGTTTACGGTTTAGGGGGTTAAATGGGTTAAGGGTTTAGGGTATACAGGGTTAAATGGGTTAGGGTTGGGAATATTGTTTGAAGGGGTTAGGGGTTAAGGGGTTAGAGGTTTAGGGTTTAGGGGGTTAAATGGGTTAGGGATTTAGAGGTTTAGGGAGTTAGGGGATTTAGCAGTTAAGGATTTTATGGGTTAGGGGTTAATGGGGTTAGGGTTTAGGGGGTTAAATGGGTTAGGGTTTTAAGGGTTTATGGAGGTTAAATGGGTTAGGGTTTTAAGGGTTTAGGGGGTTAAATGGGTGAGGGGTCGGTAATTGGGGTTTAAGGGGTTAGGGGTTAGGGGTTAAGGGTTTAGAGGTTTAGGGTTTAGGGGGTTAAATGGTTTAGGGGTTTAGGGGGTTAAATGGGTTAGGGGATGGGAATTAGTGTTTAAGGGGTTAGGGGTTAAGATGATAGTTTCATTGGTCTATGTTTGTGCACAATAGTTGCTTATTCTTTGTGTCTCAATGTAACAATTTTATAGGGATTGTTGCTTGTTGCCATGTCTTCTCTATTTATTAGTTTCCAGTATTTGTTAGCCATTGCTTTACATTTATTGATGAAGATGTCTATTGCAATTAAACCAAATGTATGTTCAATCTCCAGTTGCGGTGGTTCAGATGGAGGTGATGGACATGGTGGCGAAGCAGCCGCTACCTCCCCCTACTGATCCTACTTCAGATTTAGCGGGTACTTACCCTTGCCCCTCCTCCCCTATTTTAAACTATTTTGATCTTTTATTCAATATTTCGACTAACCCTGGTCCCTCCAAGCTTACTTCCTCACCCTCTCTGTGTGTTAGTAACTTATCTATGGCTATGGATAATATTATTACCACAATTCCCAATCTATCCATTGACATTGTCCCTTATAATTTGAGACCCAGAGAGAAAAAAATTATTGATAAGGAACTTTTTGGGGGTCTGGGGAAACCGCCCAATATCAAGAAAGGTAAAAAAACTCAGGGGTAGGAAGTCTGCCCTTTCTAAAGCCCAACTCAAGGCCATTATTAACATTGTTGATGGAAGACAATTATCCCTCAAAGGGGCGCTTAGAGTGGCGAGTTCCCCGAACCTTGTTTCCAAATGATTTTGCTCTCTTTTAATTGTAGGGGTTTAGCTAGTGAGCCCAAAAAACTAGCCTTTAAAAACCTTGTTCATTTGCACCATCCAGACATCATCATGTTGCAGGAAACCTTGGGGATTGGGGCATAAATCACTCAATTTATGTCTTATTTTCTTCCAAATTGGACCTTTGTTTCTTTCGATGTCAGGGGCCGCTCTGGTGGACTTATGACTAGCCTTAAGAACAATTCGGTTAATTTGATCAATTGTTGGACATCGAAATCATTGGTTGGTGTGGAGGCCTACTCCATGGAACTAGGCTCAAATTTTTTGGTGGTAAATATTTATGGGCCCTGTGTGGAGAGAATTTCTTTCTGGAATAGTTTGAGGAGCAAATCCTTTATGAATGGCCCAAACCTGATTGTGGGGGGCGACTTAAATTTTTCCTTGGGTCGTTCTAAAGCTTGGGGTCCATGTGCTCGGATTGATTCTCTGGCAGATTATTTCCTGAATATGATACAGGATGAGTCCCTTTTCGATCCCTCCCTTACAAAAATAACTCCCACTCAGAGGAACAATAGAGTGGGTGAGGCCCGCATTGCCAAAAGATTGTACTGGTTCCTGTTAAGTGATGAATTTTCAAACAGTCCTATTGGCTTTCAGCAATGGGTTGGCTCTGGTGGGATATCAGACCATTCCCCTATTCTCTTGGAGCTGGTGGGTCTGTTTAAGAAGCCTCCTACTCCCTTCAAATTCAACGCTGGTTGGCTCAAGGAGGCAGATTATCACCAATTGGTGGTTGATCATTGGAGCTACCCCCCGGTGGATAAGGGCTACTCACATGCCTAGGAATTCATTGATAACATGAAAAATATTAAAAAAAAACACCATTCAATGGGCCAAAAATAAGGCCCAAAAAGATATGGAATCAATTAACATTATCAATGAGTCCTTGAGCTCCTTGTACAGTGATGGGGAGAAGGGTTTTGTGGATGAGGAGGCTCAGAATAAAATCAAAGAGTTGGAAGCTAGAAGGGAGAAAATCCTTAATGATAGAGAAGAGCTTTGGTGCTTGAGAAGCAGGGCCATTTGGCTTGCAACAGGAGATGAAAATACAAAAAAAATTCACAATTATGCTAAGGGGAGGAAAAACACCAATACCATTTGGGAAATGGAAAATTCGGCTGGGATTAAGGTGAAGACTTTCAAAGATCTTTATTCTATGGCGAGAAATCATTTCAAAAGCCTTTATATTGCTCAAGAAGGGGTTAATATCAGGGAGCTCATTCAAGTTGCTCAGCTTTTTCCTCATTATGCTGACGAAGAGAGCAATAATTTACTCTTGGCCCCTATAGAAAAGAAGGAGACTGAACATATTTTAAAAGCTATACAAGCTGACAAAAGCCCTAGGCCTGATGGTTGGATTGTGGAATTATTTCAACACTTTTTTGACCTGATGGGGGACGCCATTACAAATGTGGTGGAGGAATATCGGTCACTAGGCCACATTCATGGCGTCATCAAATCTACATTTTTTACCCTCGTTCCAAAAAAATATGCTTCGTCCTCTTTCGATGACTTTTTTCCTATATCCCTTTGTAATTGTATCTATAAAGTTTTTTTTAAAACGATTTCCAATCGATTAAAGCCTATCCTCTCAAGATCAATATCAAAAGAACAATTTGGCTTCCTGGATGGAAGGAAAATTCATGAAGCCATTGGGGTGGCTCAAGAGACTCTCCACAGTATTAAACTATCCCACAAAAGATGTATGGTTGTAAAGATTGATCTCTCTAAGGCATATGACAAAGTCAATTGGTTATACCTTAGACTTCTATTGACCCATCTTGGGTTCCATATTGATTTTATTAATTGGGTTATGAGTTGTATTACTAATATTTCTTTTGTTGTTCTTATTAATTGAGCAGCCTCACAATTCTTTTCAAATCAAAGAGGCTTCAGACAAGGATGTCCATTATCACCATCACTATTCCTTCTAGAAACTGAAGGCCTTAGTCAACTCATTCACCAGGCCATAAGATCTGGGGCCCTTGGGGGTATTGAAGTGGCTTCTAATTTTATCATTACATATCTCCTTTTTGTGGATGACATTATGTTATTCAGCAGCAGTAACAGGCGCGAAGTCAAAACATTAAAGGAAATCTTGGATCTTTTCATGAAGGCAATAGGCCTAACTATCAACAATTAGAAGTCCTCCCTCGCACACGAGGGCATTTCCAAAGCTGCCCTCTTATGGACTTCTGGTCTCCTTCCTTTTCTACAAGCGCCATTGGGAACATGCATTAAGTACTTATGCTTTATGCTTAAGCCGGATGGGTATCACAAACAATATTGGTATTGGCCGGTCTCAAAAATTGAAAAAATAATTAATTCATGGAGTCATAAGTGGCTCTCTAGAGCGGGAAGATTGGTTCTTATAAAATATGTTTTATTAGCCATCCATGTCTATTGGATCAGTTTTGCATGGGTCCCTATTGGTATTCTCAAAAAAATCAGAAGCATCTGTAGCAAATTCCTTTGGCTGAGCAAGGAGGACAAGAAAATTCTTCCTTGGGTGGTGTGGGATAATATTGCAAAACCTAAGGAATGGGGAGGATGGGGTATCAAGCAAATAAAACCTTTCACCTCAACTCTGGCTGCTAAATCTATCTGGAGGATTATTTCTGAAAATAATTTATGAACTTCTGTGGTTAGAAGAAAATATATTGATCCTATTCCTCTGGATGATTGGATTAGAACACTGGATAAAGAAAATAAGAGAGTTTCCAACATTTGGAAAGCTACCATATTTCATGTTTTTGTTCTGGTGGGACAAGGACTTTCCTGGAATATTGGTAATGGGGAGTGTTGTAAGATTGGTTTAGACCCATGGGTTGGCTGCAATGAAAACTGTTTTCTCTCGGAGGGACTTAGGGCTTCTTTGCACTAGAAGGGCCTTATTACGCTTGCCCAAATCAATGCACCTGGTCAGTCCACCATTTGGGCTCAGGCTTGGAGAAAAGTGGATGAGATTGGACTGGAAAATCAGTGGGTTGATGAATGGCAGGCCTACATAAAAGAGCTGGAAAATACCTGAGTGCGTTTAAAAAAGTCTCCTGGTAGTTTTGTTTGGGTTCTTTCAAAATCTGGGATATGCTCACCCAAGGTTGGATATGCTTATATTATGGCCACTAAGGAGGAAGGGAATAAATAATGGTGGTACAAGGCTCTATGGGAGCTCATTTTCCCTGCAAATTCCAAGTTATTTTCCTGGAACATTCTCTTCCTGAAAGTGTCGACGTGGGATTCTCTACAAAAACGCTTCCTCAATGGTCCCTGGTGGTGTTGTCTATGTAAAGAGGTGGAGGAAACTGTTGACCACTTATTCATCTTTTGTCCCTTCCCCAGGAAGGTCTGGGAATATACTCTTACACACTGTGATGTGGATTTTTTCTGGGTGGGAAATAATTGTAACTATGCATGGAAGTCCTGGTGGGAGAGATGCAAAGATCCAGATCATAGATGTCTGCCACTGATTATTTCCTGGGGCATCTAGCTATATAGGAACAAATGTGTCTTCAAATATTTCCTTTCCTGCCCGGCACTAGTGGCAGGTCAAAGCGCTGCGATATTCACGGCCTCCTCATCCACTTCCTCAACTGCAAATCCTAGACGGGTGCTAAACGAAATCATTCTCCCAGATACTCCTTGGGCCTATTTGATGGAGAAGTTTCTCAGGGGCTATGTGGGACTGGCATGGTCATTCAAAAAAACTCAAACATTTCTTTTGCGGCCTCTATCAGTTTTGGCGCGGGGAAAAACAACTTTGCAGAGCTACAAAACTTAAAAATCTTGTTGTGCTGGTTACTTCACCTGGATAACACCTCGATTCAAATCTTTGGGGACTCATTGAATGTCATAAATTGGTTTAAAAACATGCATAGATGTCAAAAATATTTATTACTGCATATTCTTGATGAGATTATATTACTAAAAACACATTTTACATGGATTTCTGTTTGCCATATTTACAGGGAACAGAACCAATGAGTTGACGTTTTGTCTAAGATCGGTCTTAGACAAGCTCGGGGCTTGTGGTCAATAGAAAAAAAGGATGGTATGGTGGTCCGTATGTCGGACACTATAACATACTGATGGAGGGCCTTCCCTCATCATGCAGAGTCATGTTTATATTTACTGTTTTATTTTCTCCAGCATTGTTATATCTTCTGGAGCTATGTATATTTGTTGCCTCATATTTTCTACAAACATATTTGTTTTTTGTATATTTATGGATTTCACTGATTACATAACACATTATTATTTTATTGAACTTGTTGGTCTCTTCGTTGTGGAGAGGTCGGGTTTAGGATGGTTTTTCACCATTGTCATATCTGTCGGGTGTTTCTCCTTATTTGGAGGCCCGAAGTGATGATATGCTTATGGTTGCTATGCTATTTTACCACTTTAGTAGGTCTTCTGTCTAATATGGTCTCTGATTGATATCTTGATTTCACAATTGGAACCTTCACTCCCATGGGTGTTGGTTGGTCGGTCTTTTTTTCTTTGTTCCCTCTAAGGACAAGGATTTATGGAATGCTACGACATATGCGATGCAACTTTTGTTTCTGATAATAGAAAGTTTGATTTTTTCTCAGGAAAAAAAGAAAATAAATGTTATATTTATCTATTTATTAAATGTGAATATGAAGATTTAACCTTAGATTTAAAAAAACTCACATGTTTAATATAAATCAATGAAGTTTAAAAATTAAACTTTATGGCCAAATATTAAATATAAATATGAATATTAATTTGGCTATCTAATTAATATTATAACCTTTACTAAAATTATAATGAAGGCATTAGTATAAAGTTGATAGATGATACATGCAATTATGTTAATTGTAGATGAATCCATCTGCACTGTTAAACTTTAGAGACAAAAGTGTATTCATAATTTTAACACTGTAAATTCAGAGACACCTATGGTGAAATGTAACACTTCGGTACCAAAATTGCAATTTTCCATATTTGGAGTGACACAATTAAAAATTACTGACATAAATGACTAATTCATATACTTTTTGTACTTGTTATTTGGCCATATTTTTATTCTTGGACTATAATAGTCATTTACATTAATCATTATTAATTTTGTCACTTATTATCTAGTCAGATATTATAATCTTAGACTAAATTAGTCATTTAAGTTAGTCGCTTTTACTTCAGTCACTTATTATCTAGTCATATATTTTATCCCTAGACTAAATTAGTCATTTAAGTTAGTCGCTTTTAGTTTATTCACTTATTATCTAGTCGTATATTTTATTCCAAGACTAAATTAGTCATTTAAGTTAGTCATTTTTAGTTTGGTCACATAAAATTGCTCAAATTTAGTAGTAATTCACTTGAAATAATTGCGGTGATTAACATTTTTAGTCACCTAGCCATTAATTTCATCATTTTTTACTAGTGATAGCTGCTCCAACACGTAACTTTGGCATACTATCTCCGTTTGACGCACATGATACATCATTAGAAAGCTCTATCCGAGGAATATAGCTTTCGGGACACACTAAACACAACGTAGTAAACACTAAACACAACGTAGTAAGAAACAGATACCTAGGCACATATAGTGCACCTCACTTCAGCAGTTTACTAGCGCTGGTTGACAATTAATGACCTCAATTTAGAAACACTAAGTTGAGCACTACACTTGTTTTACTAGTTCAAATGAAATATTTTCTTCTAAGGTCCATTTAACTCCTTCTTCCTTTTTAAGCATGTTTGTTATGTTTCTAAGGAGTTCAGCTAAATTGGGTATGAACCTTCTCAAGAAATTAATCTTTCCAATGAAAGATTGAATTTCTTTGATGTTTTTGGGATGGCTGATTTGCAATATGCCATAAATCCTCTTTGGGTCTATCCTTATTCCTTCTTCTGATATTATATTCCCAAGAAGTTTACCTTCTTGGAGACCAAACAAGGTTTTCTTTGGATTCAAGAACAGTCCAAATTTTCTGCACTTTTCAAAGACCTTTCTTAAGTGTATTAGGTGTTCTTCGTTTGTTTTAGAATAAACAGTTATGTCATCAAGGAAAATCACAATGAAGTAACCTATTTCTTCTGAATTAAATGCAATATCCATGGCTCTCTGAAATGTGCACCAATATTAATTAAACCAAAGGGAATTTTCAAATACATGAAAGTGCCCCAAGGTGTAGTAAAGGTTGTTTCGAGTTGATCATAAAGATGTACTAAAATTTGATTGTACCCTGAGAAGCCATCTAGCAAAGAAATTCTTTTGGAACCAACTACCCTTTGTAAGATATGATCCATTTTGGGCAAAGGATAGTTGTCTTTGAGTGAGGCTTTGTTTAAGTTTCTAAAATCAATGCAAAGCCTTATCTCTCATGTTTTCTTCCTAGCTGATACAAGATTAGACACCCGCTCTGAGTATCTAATAGGGACAATAATGACAGCCTCATACATTTTTTTAATTTCTTTTTCTACCAGAGGTAACTGAATAGGGTTGATTCTGCACAATTTTTTTTTAAAAGGTTTCTGGTTTTATTTGAGGGGTATCTTATGCTGAATTATTTATGTATCATATGATCTCAGTTCTTCATAGCTCCATGCAAACACATCAGAAAATTCTTTAAAAAGCTCCATGTATTTCAACTTGATATGAGCTAGCAGTGTTTTAGACAGTTTTATTATTTTGGGCTTTTCCTTACTGCCTATGTTTCATTCTTGCACTTAAGATTCTATGGGTTCCAGTTTTGGCTTTTTGGCCACATCATTCACGTCATAATTCCTCTAAAGGAACCAGTCCTTTTCGCAAGCTTTGGTATTTAGATTTCAGCACTTCCAAGTCTTCATTTTCCAAATCTGTGCTATTTTCTGTCATATATTTGGGTTCATTTGTTAACAGATTTATTTTTGCAATCTCAGGAGACCTTTCTTCTTTAGTAAGTGGGTTTTCTTCAGCAGGACAATCTTCATCAAAATCTGAATCTGAGTGTGTTGTTTCAAATTAATTTTTGGACTGTAGGAAGTCTTCTATTTTTTTATCTCCCTCAAAAACTTGCCAATATTTTTCATTATTTGGGACAGCTGGTCTAAATTTGACTTGGGTGGTGCATTGCTTGGTTTCATAAGGTGTAAGAAAAGTTCTAGCAGCAAAGGCTAAACCATTGGTAAGGACATTTTGGTTTCTTGGGACAAAGATAAGTTGGAATTCATAAAAAAAAAATAACATGTCCATGGCATCATCTGTATAGGCTCTAAGTCTAGGATGTTTGGCACTATATTCCCCATTTACTTGCCTAATAATCAACTCTAAATCCCCATAAACTTTTATTCTTTTGGCTCCTAGTTTTTTCAGTAAATGTAGGCCTAAAAGGAGAGCCTCATACTCTGTTATGTTATTGGTACATTGAAAATTTAATCTATAGGAATGCCCCTCAACATGATTGTTTTCAGTGTTGTGTAACCATATGTATGCTCCTGCATCATTTTTAGTGCAAGACCCATCAAAATTCATGTTCCAAAGAGGATTGTTTTTA
The DNA here is from genome assembly GCA_034641835.2 of Pinus albicaulis. NCBI lineage: Eukaryota > Viridiplantae > Streptophyta > Pinopsida > Pinales > Pinaceae > Pinus > Pinus albicaulis. The sequence goes on from JAXQQM020091415.1 coordinate 45,223, forward strand.
GATTTTTGATTTGTTTTATTGATGTCCTCTATGTCTTCTTCATCTTTCTGTTCTATACAAGCGTCTGCACTGCGTTTTTATGTGTTGTGTTCCTCATGGTTTTCAATTTTTTGAGGCTTTACTTCTTGATTTTTCTGATCTGCGTTATTTTTATGACTGTTTTGGACCTCAAGACCTCTAATATGTTTGCTGTGAATTTCTAAATCAACACACTATTTTTCAGTTTCCTCCTTTTTGTTTTCCTCTTCATCAATGGCTGAAACTAAGTTGTATGTGGAGTGTTTACAACTTTGGCTCGTGTGTTATTTAATACCTCTTTCTCATTAGGAACATCATCATTATAAAGAATAAATGAGTCAAGGTCAATGTGTATGGAATAGAGAGGAGAATTTTATGGTCTTTCTTGGCTGCTTACCATGTATTTCATGTGTGTTTCCCTATAGAGTCTCCTCGGTTGACTGAAGATAGGGATGGTGGCATAAATCATATCCATCTGCATAGTGCCTTGTAACTTAGCACCCCATGACCTTGAAAGAAGAATTCCATATTTTGGGGGTATATCAGCCACTACAATGTCCATCACTAAGCTCTTGGTTGGTATTTGGGCTAAGTTAACACACAGATCCTTTATTAGGCCTAGGCATTTTACCCTACTTGAATCAAAATAATATAAGTCTTTGTAGGGTCTAGTCATTTCTAAGACTAATCTTTCCATTATTACCTTGGGCATGAGGTTGTGTGATGCACCTAAATCAAGCATGGCATTGTGTAAAACATTATCATGGATGTTCAAACTGATGTAAAATGGAGGGGTGGTTCCTTCTTGAAATTTTCCTTCAATTTTTGGTCCAAATATGAGCTCTAGGGTATTATCATTTAAGTTAACTGTGTCATGAATGTATTCTATGTTTAAAGCCTTAAAAATATGACCCCTATATACATTCTGAGTGACTAATTCAGTGAGTGGGATAGAGATTTTGATTTTGGATATTTCATTATCTAAGCTGAAGGGAATCTCGTTTTTCAAAGTGTTTGATTCTGCCTTGTTAGTCACTACTTGTTCAGCAAAATCAGCTTGCTGATTTTTAGTATTTACAATAGTTAAAATGGTTCTTTCAGGAGCATTAGCTGAGGTTCTAGTGCTATTGGGGTTAACACTATGTTTTTCATTGGTTTGAGTATTTTTCCCTTTGTTTAAATCAGAATTTACAACCACTATTTTGTGAATTTCATTTGTCTTTTTGGGTGTATTTTCAGGGTTGTTTTTGGTAGATTTATCAGAGGTTTTTATTCTTGGGAGTTTCTTGATTCCTTTTACTTCTCAGGTCATATTGTTTAGGTGATCCTATGATGGCATTTTCATATTCTTGTACATAATAATCAGTTTGTGTTCTTCTATCATCATAGGGTGTATATAGACCTTGTTTTCTTTCATGGAGGAAATCAAAATCCTCATTGCTTACTCCCAGCATGTTCATTTTGTCATCCTCTGTTTGTTCATTTATTTCTTCATCCTCATTTACATAATTTTCTTGGAATGGAGGTCTGATCTGTTGATCATCCTCTCTTTGTCTATTTTGGGGTTGATTTCTCCTAAAGTTCTGATTTTGATTTTGAGATTGATTTCTGTTTTGCGGAGCTGATTGGTTTTCTCTAGATTGTGCTCTCTCAAGTATGCTCATCTTATTCATCATTTCCTCCATCATTCTCTCCATTTTCAAACTTGATGTGGAAGGCGCAGTTTCCTCCCTAAATGATACTTTATTTTCATTCCTCATCCTAGCTCTTTTTTCAATCAAATTTACTTCCACAGCTAGAGCTCTTTTCTGCATGTCTTCTAAATTCAAGGGATCTCTTTCTCTTAGCTGATATGCCATTTCAGGATCAAATCCTTCAGGAAATTTGGCCAAAGCTGAGCCTTTTCAAGGTTCCAATTCTGGGGGAAGGGCATTATAAACATTATTGAACCTAGTGCAAAAATTTTTAACACTTTCCCCAATGTTTCTTTTGAGGTTGTTGTAATCTGAAAGAATTTGGAGAGGGTTTTTTTTGACTTCCCATTTCTTTAGGAATGGTTGATGGAGACCTTGGAGGTAATTAATATTGTTAGGGGTTAATCTTTTGAACCATTTTCTTGCTTCTCCCCCTAGACTTTGAGCAAACAATCTGAGTTTGATAGTTTCATCATCTATCTCATTTCCATCAAAATAGTCATTCATCTTGTCCACATGCTTTGAAGTAGTAGTAGCACCACTGGCATCATATAATGGTATCTTGGACTGATAGTCCTGTGGCAGATTGAACAAAGGTAAAGGAAGGACTAGAGGAGCATACCATGTTTCCATGATAGGAGGTTATGGAAAAAATGGGGGGTTTACAGGTGGAGGATGTAAGATGGGAGGGGGTTGGTGAAATGGAATGGTTTGAACAATGGGTGTATGGAGAACAGAAGTGGATGGATCAACAAGAGACTGTTGATCAGATCTTGGATGAGAGAAACGAAAATTACGAAGGAAATGTAAATCAGGAGGGGTAGTTTCTCTGCTAACATTGTTTTCACCACTTAGTTCCATCAGAGAAAAGTGGACAGAATGAAAACATAAAGAAAATGAAAATTATAGTGAGAAACAAATCACCATTGAAATAGACCAGGATCCCATAAATCAACTATTTGTATTTGATGTTCAAACCAGTTACAATCTTCAAGTCTAGTGGGTCTCTACAACTTCAAAATTCTCATCTCATCTTATGCATCTTCCATTAAAAACAGAGCTACAACAGCTTCAAAAGCTATTTACATGCAAAAAATATCCAGAGACCAACCCACTATACTTTCTTCTACAAAAGTATTTATAGAAGAATGAGGAGGTGGAGTGAAAGAGGGGTTCATTTTTTCAATAAATACAGAGTAATGGCGTATTGACCTTTGGGAGGCCCAATGGAGAAGGAATGACATGAATTAACTCTGCTAATTGATTATTACATTAAATTTTATCAACATCAGTCACTTTTGTTGACTTTGGGGGATTTTTTAGGCTGGAAATTAATCCTGAGTTGTCTTTAGAAATATCTCTAATTGTGTAATTAATATGCGTGCCTTTTTAGGTGGAGGGCCTGTAGGTGGCATTTTGGAGGCTTTCTTGATTGATATGTCTCTTTAATTTTTTAATCACTGATATTAATCTTTAATTTGTGCTTTAAGTATTTTTCTGATCATTCTTCGGGCTTTTGTCCTTTCTGCCGACTGGATTAACCTTTAATCCATTTGTTTTAACTGTGCTTTCGACTATTAATCCTTTGTCTTTATGCATATCCCTTCTTTTATATGAACATGTATCTGAGGCGCACCGAGGGTTTAATTTTTTTATCAGTTTTAATAGAGCATTGATAAACACCCATAAACCCCGTAAACCTCCCTTTACACTTTAAGCCCCAAGGATTGTCATCCCGGAGGGTTTCCACTACTGAGCTAGCTGTGGAGGAATTTTCAATGCTTAAGCTGCCTTTTTAAAAAACCTGCAACATAAACAAGAAATTAAATAAAACCCTGTGTTTTAATGGCTAGCTACTTTAGAGGCTTGGCAGAGGCCGAAAAGAGCCATGAGGAGGGGAAAATGCATGCGGAGGAGGTTCTGCAGGAAAAACCTGCGAAAATAGGTTTAAATTTTAATATTGGAGCGAAAATGGGAAAAGGTGGTTTTTGAAAAACCAGGAAGGGTTATCGCGTTCATTTCGGGTGGTAAGTGGTTTAAACACAATTGAATGCGATTCCACACACTATGGACACCTGTATTTTAGAAAACCATCGGTATCGCGTGATTTCAGAGTGTTAAACTTCGGGTGCGAAAATTGCACGATACGCCACCACAGCCGTTGGATGAAAGGGATGAGATCAGATGGTGCGGACCGAACGTGATGAAAAAGTTGCTCGGGCAGAGACTGTAGTGGAAGATAGGTGTCAGCTCACGATAGGAAGGGTATTTTGTATAGTGCCTGGTAGGCCCCAACAGAATTGGGTGTAGGGATGAACGAGGGTCATTGGATCATGTAGATCGATGACAGAGATCGTTGGGGAGGGCGGATGGATAAACCCAAAGGTAAGGGGCGAGGGCTAATAACCACCATCTGATCACATAGATCTATGGCTTGGATTTTATTGAGGTATCGTTATCGGAGAGGGTGAAATATGAAGGAAAGGCAAGTTTTTTTACGAAAATGCCGACACGATGGGGGTTTAACATAGGCGCTAGGGTATGGTCACGTGGAGGGGTATGTGACCATGGGTCGATGGAAGGAGGGCTTATCACATCGGTGGTGGGGAAGGGGAAGTGACATAAGAAACAGTGACAATGCCATGTGATATAAAGTTGCGATGCGATGAGCGCTTAGGTAAGGCCCGGGACACAGTCCCATGTTGCAATATGTGACCAAGGGCTGAGGAGGGGGGAACTTATCGCATAGGGGGGGAAATTGTAAAGAAACAGCGGGTTTATAAAAAAGGAAAGGCTGATGGTGATGAAGGGGCTAAAGGTTTTAGGAACCTAGTTGGAGGGCCAAGTTATATGGTGGAAAGGGCCGGGGCTCAAACCTAGAGGGGCTTAAGGCCTATGTGCTTTTAACAAAAGGAAAAATAAGTGAGTTTTTTTGTTTTTCAATGGATTTTCTTAGGGTTTTTCCAGTTCCGATAGAGGGAAAGGAAGGGTTTTTAAACCAAAAACAAGTATTTCTATGGTTTAAAGGGATTTTTGAAGGTTTCTAAGGGGAAGGAAGGGAAAATTGAAGAGAGAAAAGGAGCCTTTTTTTTCAGGGAAAATGGAGGATGAAATAAGGGCCAAAATGAGTGAATGAAATGATTAAAAAGGGGCAGTTTATGAAACAGTTCTGAAGGGAACAAAAGATTTCTTGTTGGCTTTCTTGGAGGGAACAACACTGTTTTTAAGGCACAATAATTTAAGGAACAACAATTTAGGGAACAGTAGACTTCAAGAATAAATGATTTTTATATGAAAATGATTCCTTGAAGGCTTAGGACCTATTTTAGACATCATTTTCTTATGAAAAAAACTCACTGACGGCTAACACCACCAATGCCTTAAACTGACAGAACTTTGAGAATGTTGTTGAAGATTGCAACAAGAAATAGTGAAGGAGGCATCCTGAAACATCATCCTTGATCCTAGTTGGAAAATAATCACCGAAACTAGGTGGGGCCCACACAGGTGATTTTTGGCGCAAAGTCTATTTTTAGACTATGTCTATTTTTAGACATGTCAATCATATTCTATGAGTTGCAGGATGCTATTTTTGGATGTTTGGTCAAGTTGTAAAAATAGATGGACTTATATTTTTAGACATATTCGGCGGAGTCTATTTTTAGACTGCCAGTCTAAAAATAGATATGTCGAATATTATTAGCTCTTAATAATATTTGGACTCTAAACATTATCTTATTCTCTTGGGAGCACTTCATTTAAGTGCACAGATGTGGCACAACAATTGACAAAAGGAATTATGCTATTCCTGAGGGTTTACTGGAGCTATTGCATGGAGGACTTCAGTTATAACTCAAGTGACAGAGTTTGGTGGAGTTGGAGAAGTAGTTGGTGGAGTTTTATTTAGATTAACTCAGTTAGACTCAGTTGATCTAGTTGTATCTATTCTAACTGATTGATACACTAGTGAGAGTGGTGTGAATTAATTATCTAATTAATTCACTAAATAATAACTCATTAATCAACTGAAGAATACATCAGTTAACTACAGTGCATGGAAGTTCAGTGGAGACCAGTGGAGAGGTAGGTGAAAGAGCAAGTGCGACTATCAGTTGTGACTATAGTGATGCATTGATTGCATCCAACACTCAGTGGAGATGTCAATGAGGATTGTGTGAGCAAGGCTGGAGTAATTGGAATTCATTCAGAGCCATTATTTAGCAGGGATTACGCAATAGAGGCAGGCTAGCAGGTGGCAAAGATCGGTGCATGGATTTGCAAGATTGGGCTTGATTAGTGTGTAGCGATTGTATTGTACTGAGAGCTTGATATGATCAGATTTTTATGAGGATTGTTACATGATCTCTATGAAATATATTATATGCAAATAGTTGGGGTTTTTAGCTTCAGGCTTTCCCGTTAAACAACCGTGTTAATGTGTGTGAATTTTTATTGTTTCATGTGTGCATTGATATCTTGATTTTATTTCCACAAATGATCAATGGTGGAATAGATTATGTATTTTGCATGAAGTTAAAATAGTGTGAGATCAGGAGAATATTGGATATATAACACATAAGTTATATAATTTCTACAAATTTTTTATCCTTCTCCTGCATGAAGAATATCCAGCATTTACGAGAAAATTCATCAACAAATATTACATAGTACTTATGTTTTGCTGTTGAAGCAACCGAGAATAGTCCACACACGTCTGTGTGAACTCTCTCAAGGATCCCCAGAGCACGATTATCCTTCTCATGAAAGGTGGAATTTACATACTTCCCATGGTGCAACCCTTTCCTTGATCTAACTAAGCAAGTGTTCCCATTGTAAGTCCAGTAGATATTTGTTGCATGACTTTCAAGGCTCCATGATGAAGATGGCCCAATTGTCTGTGCCATAATTTGCACTCATCCTTGCTCATCACTTTTTCTGCCTTGCCCATCATGGTAGTACAACCATCTACCTCCAGCTTGTAGAGATTATTAACACGAATCCCTATACTCTTGGCTTGACCCATTGTTTTATGTCGTAGGAAAGCTTTTCCATCACTAAAAACGTCATAGCCTCTGTCCTCCAACATTGCGACTGAAACAAATTTTTTCTTCAAAAATGGAACATGCATAACATATTTTAATTGAAATGGTTTACCTGAATCCCTCTGAAAGGTAATGGTACCAATCCCATTAGCAATGTATCATCCGTCATCGCCCATCTCTATATGCATCTGGAGATATTTCTCCTCCATGCCACTAAAAAGTGCCTTATCTCATGTCATGTGAAAGGAAGTGACACTATCCAAATAACACACTAATCCCAATGCACTTGATACCATGCATGCAATCAAGGAGAATCCAAGCTCAAATTCCGAGGCAAGGGCCTCACCAGTTGCAGCTCCAACAACCTTAGTATCAAGTCGCCCATGTTCGTGACAGTGAAAACACTTCACCTTGGACATATCTAGCTTCTTGCCCTTAGACTCAGATTTAGAATGGAATTTATTCCTCTTCCCCTTCTTCACCTTGGTAGCCAAATCACAATCCTCTTCATCATCATGCTTTGATTAAGAGCCATCTCTGGTTTTCTTCCTGAACTCCTCGTGCACCAGATCCCACCACAGTCGTTCCCAATCTAACAATTTTTCTCATCTGTTGACAAAGTCTTCATAATTGTGCCAACTCTTAGGAAGTCCCAAGAGAACCAAGATCACCAGATCATCATCAGCAACAGTTATTTGCACACTCCCCAGGTCATCCCGACATTGGACAAACTTCATGAGATACTTTGGAATGGTGTCACCCTTTTCCATCTTGATCTTTCTGAGTTTATCTTTGAGCGCCAATTTCCTATGGTCGTTGTTGCTTTGGAATAGATCCGTAAAATCCTTCCACATAGCATATGGTGTGGATTTCCCATGTATTCTTGAGAAAATGTGGTCTCATACTCCCTCCAACAAGATCCTCCTCACCTTTTCCACTTTATTTTTCCATGCATCAAGATTGGCGGCATCTGATGAAGCAAGCTTAGGAACGTCATTTTCAATGAATTCCTTCAAGCCATTTTCTTCGAGTACTTCCTCCATAATGTCCTTCTAAGAAATGTAGTTGGAATTTCACTCAATTGCATACTCTAACTTCAATCCATTGAAATCCATTTCGATATTGAATCAGCAGTAGCACCAAGAAAGTCTTTCTACAAATTCGAATTCTTTCCACCAGAAAACTCAGCGCCTGCTTCAATATTGCAGTTTCCTGTGCTCTGATACCATGTAGAAATTATACAAAATTGGTGTAGGTCCTGGATTCGCATGATCTAACAATGTGCTACTTTTAAATACAAAATCGCTTCTACAAATCTTTGCGGAATTAAAATCACAATCTCCAATTACAATATCATGAAGAAAGATTAATCACACATAACACAGATAATTTCTCGAGGAAATATTATAGCTAAAAACCCCACTATATTCTATTGTATATTATATCATGGATCTTGAAAAAATTGCATACAAAGCTCTAATCCAAGAGCTCTCAGTACATGAGCTAATTGTCTCACACTGTCATACAAAAATTGGAAAGTTGCTTAGCCAATTTACTGTCTCTGGACAACTTGCCTCCAGTGCGCAATCCCTGCTGATAGAAATTCCTGAATGAATGAAATCTTGTATGCCTTGAATGCACAATCCTCATGGGCACATACAATGTGTGTATGGTTGCATGTGTGCAACTGAATAATTTCACAACTGATAGTTTACTTCCCTTTCACTTAGAACTCAAGTGGGTTTCCACTAGATCTTACATGCATATAGTAAATAATAGTAAATCTTCAGTTGCATGTGAGATCACTGATTGTGAATTAATTTATAATTAATTCACTTGATCATTCACTAGTGTATCTTCTGTTACAACTAGCACAAGTGAGTTTAACTCACTTAACTGAGTTAAACAACTTTACACCTTGCACAACTGCACTTCCAACTCTGTTACAACTTCGAATCGCTCAGTTAAAACTAAGTCAACCTGTATGTCCCAAAAACCAACCACTTAACTCGAAATTCCTTTAGCTAACTTATTTTCCACTTCAGTTAACTATTTCGAAGTGCTCATTGAGAATAGATTATGTTAGCCATCTATAATTTATGTTATACCTAATGATGGCTAGAATCAGGTTCTAAGCCTTCAAGAAACAATTTTCAAACAAAAATGATAGTTCTTGAAGCCTTCATGGTGTTCAATATACAAAAGACCTTATTCACCGTTGTTTCCACAAAGGAAACCTTCAAATAAGTCCTGTTGATCCTTAAAAATGTTTCAAGCCTCCATTTCCACCGTTTCACCTTCATTTATTCCTCCATTTCACCCTTTCTCATTCTGACCTTTTACCCTTTAAAAACAGTCATTTTATCCTTCTTAAATCCTTCTTTTCCTCTCATTTTTCCCCTCATCTATCCCTTTTCCCCTTTAAATTTCCCTTAAAACTTGTTAAATTCTCATTTTTTGGTTTAAAACCCTTTTTCTAACCTATCAGAAACTTCTTCTAAGGTTAAAAAACCCCTTTATATAGGCCTAATTCCACTCCCATTATAACATTGGGCCGTAAGCGATTTTTGGCTTAGCCTTTAGACCCTCATCCTCCATAAGACCACAGGCCTGTAACCGAGCGCTAAGCCCATTGCCCATCGCCCATCGCACTTCAGCGATTCCAAATTCCTCGTTCCCAAACAATTTTCTGCCGATGGAATCCTCCGCCGATATGTGTTTCCCTGATGAAATCTCCACCGTTGATCCTCACGATCGAATGGTCATCGCCATTCCTCCACTTCACCTGTGGGCATTCTTGGTCCATAGGTCAACCCCCTAGTCGCCCCGCAACACTTCTCCACTGTTGATCTTCTTCATCCAACAACTATCGCTTTGTCCCTTACCATTTACTCTCTGCCCTTATTATTTTCATACCCACAAACCTTATTAACTCTCAAAACCTTTAAAAATTCAAAGGTGGGCCCTTTTCTCCCCCACCTCGCATTAAATTTCCTTGGACCACATCCACCGTTGATCAAAGGCCCTCGGCCTAGATCCAACGGTCTCCATTTTTTCCCCATCATCTGTCCTCTCGCCCATTCATCCTCTGTTCACCCTCGCAAGCAAATATCAATCGTTGATCATCCAGATCCAACGGCCACCATTAATCCCACCACTCTAACCTCGTCGATAAAACGACCCGCTATGCGATAGAATTGCTGATGTTACCATCAGGTGCCACCATTCATCCGCCGCACATCTATTTCAACCCTCGTGCGCAACCACAACCGTCGATCTGGATTGTCTATATCGGACGGCCACAAATCTCTTTCACACCCGATCTGCCCAAAACACTCCAACGTGCATCTTGCACGCGAAATAGGTGGTTTTAGAGGGACAGGTGTCAACACCTGAGCCCTATCGTTTTCGCTCGGGGTAAAACCACTCACCACCCTGGTCCCTTGCAAAAACCGCCTCTGGTTTTCCGCCAAACCACCCTTTTCCTTTTTCACGCCTGTTGTGGCCAGCAACAACCCCCACTACAAGAAAAAAGCACATTGGTGAGGTTCATGCTTGTGACGGACCTTTAAGGTCCTTAAAAAACCGTCACTATAAGTGTATATAGTGATGGTCCTTTATGGTCCGTCACCGAAGACATTTTCAATGACACTTTTGGTGAGGGTCGTTAAAGGCCCATCACTAATTCTCTCTTTGGTGACACTTCTAGTGACGAAATTTTAATGACCCTCACCAATGCTCTTTTTGTTACTTTTGGTGACGGTCAAAAAATGTCCGTCATCATTGATCATTAAAAAACCATCACTGTAAATGTATATAGTGATGCTTCGTTATGGTCCGTCACCAAAGACATTTTCAATGACACTTTTGGTGAGGGTCGTTAAAGGCCCGTCACTAATTCTCTCTTTGGTGACACTTCTAGTGAAAAACTTTTAATGACCCTCACCAATGCTCTTTTTGTTACTTTTGGTGACAGTCAAAAAATGCCCGTCATCATTGATCATTACAATGAGTTTTTGATGACGCTACGTGCCTGTTAATATATTTTTTGTCAAAAGATAACGATTTAATACAATTATTATGGAGTATTTTTTATAATATGTCCAAGGCCATAGTGGTTAGGGTCAGTCAATTTTTGTAGAAGTAATTAGTGTGTATCATTTCCCTCAAGTAATGACTAGTCAAATAGAGATTTCCTATGAGTCAACACATGATTCATATCTATTAAGTTTATTATCTAGAAAATTCCCTTTAGATAAAGTTCCACTATTGTGTGTAGGAAATATATTATTTAATACATAATCAAGCTTTGAAAATTCTATTAATGAGAAATACCTAACAATCCTCAACAATTTGGGCACACCTTAAATTAATGCTTTGGCACACACTAACATTTCTTATCACCCCACATGTCTTGTAACATATTTGTACCTAGAACATATTGTGATGACACTGACACCCAAGCACATGGTGGCATGCGCTAGCACAACATGGAACTCTCCTAGCATGTGTTGGCATACTACATATAGTCCCTAGCATGCCGTGGAACACCTTGGTTGAATGCATTAACATACATTAGTACTTGGTACACAATGCCACTTGGCATGTATTGGGACCTATTATTAGTGTGCCTATCATGCCCCTTTTCAAAAAGATAAAGTCCTGACTTATTAACCCTCTTAATATTGGTTCTTCCTTTTGTTTCCTCGACACATATTGACATACCCTGGCACCCTGCGCCACAATATCCTTAGCACCTAGCATGTATTGGCATATCTTGGCACTATTAATTGGCACATGATATAATTAGCACGCCCTGGAACTCCCAAGCACACTTTGGGAATTCTTGACATGCCTTGATATTCCCTAGCATGCCTTACCAATTCTTAGCATACCTTGTCACTCCCTCCTTGGCATGACAACTAACACTCATTAACACTAGTCTCTGGCACACGTTCCTAATATTCATTAGCTTCCATGAATTTTTACCTAGTGCCCCCTTAATGTTTTTTCCTAGTAATCATTAACACTAATCAACATGCATTATCACTCTCTAGCACACCTTAGCACTCTTCAACATTCCCTTCCACTTCATAACATGCATAACACTAGTCCCTGACACATATTGGCGCTTGGCACGTGTTGGCGCTTGGAAAGTATTAGCATGTATGGGATATGTTGAGATGCCTTGGTATGATTTGGCATGGTTTAATGCACCCACACTGGTTAGATTTTCTACATGGTATCAGAGCAGGAATTTTTTGAACGGTGAGTTTGCAGAGAATATCTGAAGATTTTGGTGTAAAATTTTCAAAAACAAATAGAATATTTGGAATCCTTGTGAAAATCTACCCAAATGGAGAAAAAAAAAAAAAGTCGGTCGAATCAGAGCTCAGATGAGGGAGATATCATCGATTTAAAATAAATTCTTTTTTAGAAACATTTTGTAACGTCGGGACACTTACATTGTGCATGAGTCGAGAACCTATATGTACTTGAGGTACCATATGCATGAAAAGCTTTGAGGAGAAAGGTAGAAGTTAGAGACTTTGTGGTTTAGAGGGAGCATAAATTACCTGTCAACATGCATTCTCATGAGAAGCAGTCTCAGAAGGTTGTGGAGTAGCTGCCATGATTGGAGAATTAGAGAGGATACCGAGTGGAAGCATCCACTCAAGCAAAGACCTCCATGAGGGGGGAATTTTGAGCCAGATAGGAAGATGGAGCAACCATACCTTGAGGTGTAAGGTGGGGTGATGTGTAGACATAATCCCAAGATAAGAAATTTGGGCAAGGTCCATTGAGATGGCGTGTCTCATGGATCGAACCTGGCTACGAGGAGCCCACAGTACAATAGTAGTAGGAAGGATCAATTAGATTGATGTAGTCATATGTCAACAAGACAGAAATCAGAGTGACAAATGTCAAATACTAGAGCACAAATCAAAGTTAGCAACAGTTCAAAAGGCACGAATGTAGATGCCAACAAAAGTGCATAAAATCCACTACTAGATAGGTGCAGTAGCTAGCAGGAGCCAGAAGACTCTGATGACAGATGCATTATACTGATTTAGTTGTCCGGAGGCTATTCAGTTTCAGGATTTGCAGGTGCAAACAACACTAGAGAAGTGTAGCATGTAGAACATTCCAAAGGTACCAGATGGGGATTGATTGAATTCCTTTCTTGTTGAGAGGGAGTGTTGAAATTAGCAATAAGAAATAGTGAAATTGGCAACTAGAAAGGACAAAAAAAAATTCACCCACACCGGTGAGGAATTTTGATGTACCAGCAGTGAGGAATGTGAGGCGTCTTATTTATTTTTCCCTTAAATAAATTGGACAATAAATTGTAATTTTGTCTCATAACAACTTGCGTCAGTTAACTAAGTCATTATGATTGAGTTAGCTCAAAAAATTCGATTGAAGGTGATCGAGGTGGATATTTTTGGCCACCCGCCTATTCCACTTGGGCCCTCGCCATTGTCTCTTTTAGTTTTTCAGTTTCCTTAATTATAGCACAATTTACTATTTTTGTCAAATTTTCGGGTCCTGAACTTCCCGAGCTATTTTGAGGCCCCAAACAGCATTTTTTGGGCATGAAAGGTTTGGTGATTTCATTTAAATTGCATTAGCAGTTGTAGTCCACGGAGAGATCTTTCTAACGAGGTATCATGTGTGTCAAACGAAGATCATATGACCAAGTTACGACCCCGGGAAGTTGGTTGCCCAACTAACCCCAACGGGGCCCATAAACTCTTGGTGTTACATCTCCTCGGGTTAGGGTTTTGTTTGTTTAGGGTTTTATCTTATTTTTAAATGATAAAAAGACCCTTCATCCTTATTGTAACACAGTTAAAAGGAACATAACTATCAGTTGTATTTATAGAAAATTTCGCATGTGCAATTATAAAGTCATTGGGATGCCATGATGGATTTCACAATCAAGGAAGGTTGATTTTCCTAATTAATATGGAGATAATTCCATGGGAATTGCGTGAGCAAGGTAGGCTGAAGGAAGACTGAGAATTGGCTAAGTATTAGACCAATTTTTCCTAGATCAGTAGGAGACAATTGGCAGAGTGTTGGAGAATCTCAAGAGAGATTAAACATTGTATTGTTTCGTGATTCCTTGACTTAATACACAATAGAGATAGAGGGGTTTTGAGCAGTTGCTTTCCCCAGATACATCTTTTGCTGTGCAATTGATAATTTCTTCCTCTTACCTATATGTGATTGTGTGATCGTGTTTGTAGAAAAAATTCAATATCTTGTTTTAGTACATTACAAGATCAGATTGAATCCCGTTGGTTAGATTTTATACATGAAATAGAAGAGAGGATTGATACGATCTTGTCTTGCAGTGGTTATAAAGATAAACATAAATGGAGGAGGGCTTGCACTGTAATTTAGAGCCAAAACAAAATTAGATGCAGGCGTAATATTGACTGAGCTAACCCTAGTTTGAGGGTTGACATTGAGATCTGAAGTTCATGTCAAGATTCAGTCAAAGAAATGCCCAAAATCTATGGATCCATGTGAGCTAGGTTGAGTCTCTCATGGAAGCAAGAGTCATGGTTTTTTCTATGGGTGGATAGGGTTTGTTCTACAACAATTAGAAGTACATAAGTATAGTGCCCTAGTTACCTAGCATGTTTAGTTCATAAGGTATGCCCTTAAGACTGTGAAAAATTTGCGTAGAAGAAGAGCAGTTGTGACCCTTAAAGCGAGGCTTATTTCTGAAATATAGACCACAGATCTGGAAGATGGCTTGCAGATTCAGTATGTGTGGAGATAGCAGATCCAAAGGAGGGTGGAACCTGAGCAGAAGATTGAGCATGCAGAAGAAATGTGCCATGTGAAGAATGGATTGACATGTTGAGGAGTTGATTTGGTGGACTATCCATGGATTTTTAGACAGATATCTTAAGCAACCTATAAAAAATTAGTCGATGGACTATTAGAGGTTGATTTGTGACCCTAGTTCAGTCATCTACAGATTGTTAGAAGGATGATAAGAGGAGCAGTTCAGATTTATTCATAGATTGGACAACAAAGATCAAATTTTCGATACACAAGAACAATGATTTTGAGAGGACTCAAACCATTATTATGTGGAAGATTTGAAGAGCCCTAGATGAAGAAAATATTGTGAGCCCTAGATCAGTAAAAATAATTGACTATGGTTGGGCAGATTGATGCTAGTCCAAGTATAGTTGGAGGGTTGTTAGGTGACTGTCAAAGAAGAACCCTAACTCTTGTACTTGTGAAGGACAACAATATTGGTAGAAGGGCAGGTGTATAGGGCCTAAGGATGTGCATAATTTGAAGGACTAAAGTAGCAGTCAAGTGGGCCAACCAACTAGCCCTATTTCACTATATTGTAGAGGATCAATTCAGTGAGAAGAAGGGCAACCTCCATAGCCCTAGACTTCTCATCTTGGAGCCGTAGTATGGAAAAAGTGGGCATACCAATGAGTTGTTCACAAATGGAGTTGTGAAAAACTTGTTACCACTCAAACTAGTAGTGGACCTAAAAGGGGTTCCTAAGAGGGAAACAACTAGGACAAGGGAAACGGTGGAGGCTTAGCCCATTGTCACCATAACTAAGGCTCCTTGCTCTTCACGAAATTTCACCGATGGGAGGAGTCCTGGTAGTTTAGGAAGTCACTCGTATATTATAGGTCAATTAATAGGTGGGAAGTGACCCTAGAATCCCTTTCCCTAAGATAGAATATAGAGTGGGACATGCTTGCCTTTTAAGCAAGGGACTTGATCTTCTAGGGAGAGAGGAGGGGGATTGAAGGGTTGAGGGAGAAGAATAAGACTTATAAAGGAAGTTACCAATCCCTAAAATCCTTTGGGAACATGGATTCCCAAATGGTCCTTGATGAAAAGCCTTTGACACCAAATGGGACCACATGGGGCCAAGTGGACCCAACCTAGGTTCGGGGATGGAATTTAGCAACCAATGATGTTCCTATCTTGGACAATGTGAGGGGAAAGGATTAGGCAATATTTTTTACTTCGATGGGTCAAATTGATCCTACTAGGCTCTAGCCTTGGGAACACCTATGCAAAACTTGATCCTAGAGCTAGGGCTTGAGGTATTTGAAGATTCCATCGTCGAAATTGGCCCAAATTATGAGGAGAATGAAGGCACCCACCAATGTCATTGCCTCTAGGAGATCAAAGTTTTCCTCTGGCTATATTCTTGGGAAATTGATGCCCTAGGTGACCTAATGGGGCTAGACCTAGGGAAAAATGGAAAATTGTGAAAAAGAGGGGGGGGGGGGGAATCATCACCCTTTTTGAGGTACTAGCAAATAATTCACTTGGGGATATGGAGTCAGGGGTGATAATGAACAATAATTCAGTTTCTTGATCATGGAGGCCCAAAAAGTCAACTTCGTCCAATGTTAGAGGAAAACGAAAAGTGACCTTCAAGCATTTATACTTCATACAAGTGGTGCAAGTTTATTGAGATAAAATGATCTCTAAGATATTTTATTCATCCAATAATGGCCCATACATTAAATAAGATAAATATACACATAATTCCACATTTCCATCATGCAGCAATTAACCCTAGTTATAGTGAAATTCAATAGTATGCAACAACAACAAGAATAGCGCTAAATTTTCACTCACAATGTTAGAGAGTATATCCAACCAGCTTCACATTTGCAAAAGCAAATCTCCAAGATAAAAATAGCCCAAATCCATACATCAAAATGCATCCATCATCCAAAATAGTCCTCCAAGGAAAAATGTGAAGTTCTCTAAAGATAGAAAGATCCCAAATCAAGTGATGATACAAATGAATCCAACTAACTCCTATTTATACATTGATTAGGAGTTGGTCAAATTAGCTTATGGGCCTGCATTAGCCCCTAAACATAAAATATTATGCAAGTAACCCTAAATTTTGGTGACAATCCCACCAAACTATCTCATACATGGAATAATAAGCCTCATAAGAGGTCAATTGATGTCTTAGGGCCTTCTAGGAGGCATATTGGGGTCCATGAGTGCCATAATGATGCATGGGACCCATAAAAAGTGTTGGACAAGGGGGTGGCCCCTTGTTCTCCAAACATTAAACTTGTGGTGCTCTCATTAAACTTGTGGACTGAAAGGGTTGTGTGTGGCCACCATCAACAAGTAGGTCAAGTGTTGTCTTGTTCATGATAGATTTGTTGTCAAAGGATTAACACCAATCCCTAGTTTTATTCCTTGTATCAGTGTGATTGTAAAGGGTCACGATCCATGGTACAAGAGCACTAGCCTGTTGTATTGTAGTTTGTAATATAATGAAGAAGGGTTTGCACACTAACACTCCCTGACATGCCCTGGCACTCTAGCTTACCTTGGAATTTCCTAACATGTAACCTTGGTACTCCCTACTTATAATCACACCTGAAACTCACTAACACTCCCTATCAGACACTCTTATTCATTCATTACCAGGCATTTTGAACTAGTTCTCCCTTATGTTTCCATGGCACTCCCTAGCACGCATTGACACACCCTAGCATTTGACACATCCTAGCATGTCGCCCTGGCACTCTAGCATTCCTTGGCACTAACTTGCGTACCTTTAAACTCCCTCCTTAGCACACCTAGAACTCGTTGATACTCCCTGTCACACACTCTTATTCATTCATTTCCATGCATTTGACACTAGTGCTCCCTTGTTTTTCCTTGGCACTCCCAAACACTTCGCCCTGGCATGCATTGGCACACCATTTCCCTGGCCTCTAGCATGCATTAACACTGCCTAGCATGCCTTGACGTCACTCCCTCCTTAGCACACCTGAAACTCACTGACACTTCCTGTCACAAACTCTTATTCATTCATTTTTAAATATAGTTTTATCTATTCTGTTATGATGAACTGTCTAGTGGAATATCCATGATAGTTTACAAATCACCCCAACATATATCCTTTATGCAAGTCATATGATGATATTTCTTTGCACTTATTTATCTCTAGTTGTCCCAACACAGTGCAGGTCATCACCACCACCCTTGCAAAATTGAACATGATAGGCTCGTGGTCCTATTTAAGCTTGGAAGAAAAATTCAAAACTTAGTTACACAACATGATGGAAGATTATTATTATTAAGGTTTCCCATGCTTTCTGATCAATAATATCTAGTGGGATTGGAACAACAACACATTTTGTTCACGATAAATATCCATGATAGTTTACGAATCACCTCAGCATATATCCTTTATGCAAGTCATATGATGATATTTCTTCACACTTATTTATATCTTGTCCCGACACAGTGCAGGTCATCACCACCACCCTTGCAAAATTGAACATGATAGGCCTGTGGTCCTATCTAATCTTGGAAGAAAATTTCAAAACTTAGTTACAAAACATCATGGAAGATTATTAAAAGGGTTTCCCATGCATTCTAATCAACAATATCTGGTGGGATTGGAATAACAACAGATTTGTTCACAAGAAATATCCATGATAGTTTACGAGTTACCCCAACATCTATCCTTTATGCAAGTCATATGATGATATTTCTTCACACTTATTTATCTCTTGTCCCAACACAATGCAGGTCATCACCACCACCCTTGCAAAATTGAACATGATAGGCTCATGGTCCTATCTAAGCTTGGAAGAAAATTTCAAAACTTAGTTACACAACATCATGGAAGATTATTAAAAAGGTTTCCCATGCATTCTAATCAACAATATCTAGTGGCATTGGAACAACAACACATTTTGTTCACGAAAAATATCCATGATTGTTTACGAATCAACCCAACATCTATCCTTTAGGCAAGTCATTTGATGATATTTCTTCACACTTATTTATCTCCTCTCCCAACACAGTGCAGGTCATGATCACCACCACCCTTGCAAAATTGAACATGATATGCTCGTGGTCCTATCTAAAACTTGGAAGAAAATTTCAAAACTTAGTTACTCAATGTCATGGAAGATTATTATAAAGGTTTCCCATGCATTCTAATCAGCAATGTCTGGTGGGATTGGAACAACAACACATTTTGTTCACGAGAAATTCTAACAAATATCACAATTGAATTGATAAAAAATAGTGTTTAGAAGACAAGATTCATCCTAAACCACAAAAATAATGGATTCTGGTAATTTCTCCACTCCCTCTTGGATGCCCTTGTGACTTCTTTGATGGTGTTGCACAAGTTATCCCACCTAGCTGCAAAGTGGGTGTGGTACTCTTCCTCTCCCAGTCTTATAGCGAGAAATTAAGGTATACCCAAAGTTAAGGCTCCAACAACTGAGTTGATTCCATTGCTCTTTGTACACTTATAGAAATTACATCCATCAAAAGAGTCAAATCCCGATAGATCATGGGGGATTAAAAAATCATGATCAATTGGGTCAATAATTCATGATAGAAAACATCTACCTACATCCCATCCTATAGGATATCATAGATCCCCCCAACTATTTGGACTATCTATCTTTCACACACATTCTCCAGGAGCTAAACACCACAACACACAAGCTTTCAAAATAATCTCTCAAACTTCCCATCGATACATTTGTGATACTAGATTCCATCGATAGTATGGAGTATGACCAAATGATTATTCATGTCTAAGCTCGAAAAACAACCCAATGTAGATTGATGCATGCACATTCCAATCATGACAATCAATTTCTACATCTTCTCAAAAGAGGAAACAAGTAAATTTTTTCTTTGTTCACTTTACAACATAAACACCAATTTCACCCACAATATTAAGATAAGTTGAATGATATAACCGAAAAGGTGGGAGGATTATTTTGTGGTGTATTGAACAAGACTAGGGGACACACATGTAGCATGGGTGGGTAGAAGTGGGATTTCCAAGCATGATTTAATAAGATCTATAATACACACATTAGAGAATGAGAATGGGGATTAAGACCTAATTTCATAGGGTCTAGGGGGCCTGGAGGGAAGGTAACAAGAGGAATTGAAAGAGGAACCCCCAATAGTGGTGATAAGGGGATTAGGGGCCCCATTATCACAACGAATAAGCCATTAACCCATAACCACTAAATTCCCTATCCCTTAACCCTGAAGCCATAATCTCTTAACCATACACTCATAACTCATAATCCACAAACCCCTTGATGCATTAAACCTCAAGCCATTAACTCCTAATGTAGAATCTATGAACCCCCTAAGCACTAACCCATTATTCTCTTAACTCATGACCCTTAAACCTTAATCCATAACCCCTAAACACCTTAAAACCTAACCCCTTAACCCCTAACACCTAAA
The DNA here is from genome assembly GCA_034641835.2 of Pinus albicaulis. Lineage (NCBI taxonomy): Eukaryota > Viridiplantae > Streptophyta > Pinopsida > Pinales > Pinaceae > Pinus > Pinus albicaulis. The sequence continues at coordinate 65,258 of JAXQQM020091415.1, forward strand.
TCCCTTAATTATTAAGCCCTTAACCCATAAATCCCTTTCCCCCCAAGCCCTTGGCCCTTAACTCTTAACCCTTGAAGCCCTTCACCACTTAGTATCCAAGGAAAAAAACAACACATCAAACCAACAAAATAACCTCTTAGGAGAATCCTTCACCTCTAACTAAGAATATTGGTACCATTTGATTTTTAGAGAACTAGGTGTTGGTCTCGAGGGTGTGTGTCTGTGGGTAATGCCCTTATTAACATGTATACCAAATGTGGAACAACTGGATAATTTTCAAAACCTCAATAAGAATTGCTCACAATATCTACACTTCATGTTGACATGGAGCTTGTAGTGCTTTCCCACATAAGGAGTTGGCAATGAATAGATCACTCACAATGACGCAACCTCTTCAACCCTAATGCACAAGGAGCTAACCCTTGATACAAATATTTTGTTTGCTAAAAAAGCACAATTGTATCAATGTAGAATACTATACACAAGAGAAAATAAAATGATATTATCCACATCAATGCTTGAAATAGCCTCACATTTTCCATGAGTGGTGAGCCAAGGGGTGAATGTAAGGCACTATTAAAGTTACATCATGTTTAAATTTCTTTTACATCATGAGATTGTTCTCCATTAGGGTTGATGCATCATCACAAGGGAGCATAACACCTTTTTGTGGGGGAGCGATTAAAGTTGTATCATGATCAAGTGACATACACCTCCAATGTAAATGACATCATTATATGTCTGTGTTAAGTTGTTAAAGAGGTTATTTATAAACAATAAATTTAGTAATTGAGCTTCATCTTTTCATGGCCTTGACACTAAGATGGATTTGTACTAGGAACACTTCATGCAAATAAGAGGGGGCCTTATTTTTAAACCCTCATACACACTAGAGCACTAGATGTTGCCCTTCATATCCCCCTTGGTGGTTTCAAATTGGGTTTACATTAGTGTCTAGTTGAAACTAATGACATCATGATATTCCTCTTCTCAATAACATATTCTAGCTTTGCCATATACACAACATTGAGTTATAGGATCACCTCATATGTAGATGCTCCATTTATTATGGATTCAAGGGATGTTCTATTTTCTTTTATCAAGATTTAGATGGTTTTTATCTACTTTCTTTCAATACATGTCTAACTATTTTTATGAGGGAGGTCCTTGGATTTAGATCTTTATATAAGAACTTATGTGGCCTTCCCCTTTTGAAATTTTCCAAGGGGGTCACCTCCTTCCATGTTGCCTTGCCTACTTAGGGCCAAAATTGACAAGCCAATATTCAAACTTCTTCAACTATCAAATTGGTGGGGCCTCATACCTCTTATTGAACCCCTTAATGAGACATTATTTCTCCAAAGAGTCTGTTGAGGATTTCCCATTGCAAATCACAGGTTGGATGTCATAGGACTTGTTACCCCACTTTCTATATGAGTTTTTAGAGGATAACTTTAAATTTTGATTGACATATCAACCCTTCTAATTCTTGTGACATTAATAATTTTCCAATTAAAATATATGAATGACTATATAATTGGTTTGACGACACCTTACCTTGGCCATCTAGGACACTAGGTGTAGGAAGATGTTGCTTTAGTGATTACTTTAACTTGATATATATGATCTATGTATATATCTCTAATATGTATTATTTTTATTTTGATCACTTAAAAACTCTATTCTAACTCTTAAATGTTTTAGCCATAATTCCTATGCTAAATTATTCCATAGTATTTTATAATTTTATTCATAAAAATGTGTCGCCTTAATAATTTAAATATATAATAGTGTTTTAAGTAATTACTACACATCCTATTTTATTATACCCTTATTTCCCTTGGTCAAATTTTAATTGCATAATTTCACAGCGTATTCATTCATTTTAATTCCGATGTCCCGCCCTATGATTCCCGCCAGTAGGAAATCAATTATTTAATTCATAAAACAAGGTAAACTACTCTGTTTCAATTTTATCACCATGCTTTCATGTCGGGTTTTTGATCTATCAGTTGTGCAAGTTCATTGAATGAGCTTCAAGCTCTTTTTCTGCACAAGCTTAACCCAACTCGACCCTGACATCAAATGACAAGAAAAAGAAATGTATGATGAATCACTTGGCAAGTAGATTACATGGTCATGATATGGTGGCCCACTGTTGATGACGCTCTCAGAATCACACATCTGGACGATTTTTTGAAGGGGGCTCGTAATTCCTTCTATGGGGGTTTTTTATTCTTCCATGGATCTGGTTCCTCAATTTCTTTTACTTTTGGCCTCTCCTCACACATCGCTCTTGTTACCTTAAAGTTTGACCAGGTATGTACACACTTTCTCTAAATCCTCCTGAATGAAAATATAATTCAATTTTTTAGGGTATATGAAATTGCAATGATTTATGTTTGCTACTCCTCGAAAATGAATCTTAATGAATGTCGTATAAACTCAAGATTTCGATCTTTACTATTTATTGAGGCACCTCTGCTAATAGCGATAGAACTGTTCCAAAGTGCCATGCACTTTTTCTCCAAGAAGTTCTTCAATATTGAAAGCTTCAAATGTGTTGTAGTTTCTTTTGCCGTGGAATCCCTATCGCTTCTTCTTAGACTGACATGGTATCGTGCATATTGCACGATGGAAAGGAGAGCACAAAAGTGCCATAGAGGAGCTGATATAACCAAGCATCTCTGCTGTGCAGACTTATATTTCAGATCTTTCAAACTTCCAAGTTCGTTACCTTTGAGAGACGCAGGACTTCTGTGACTGACATGAATCCAGTTGAACCTTTGCTCTGAATGAAGATTAATTTTGTTAAACAAAATGAAACATCTCCACAGCTTGATGCCAGAAGCTATCTTGCTTACGAATGTAACCCAAAAAAGTCTATACTCAGTGTGTACCCACTGTAACTAAAAGAAACTTTAACAGGTTGGCTAAGAAGTGTATAAGCTGATGTGAATTGAGAAAATCAAGGGTCTCATACAGAGGCATATATTCTGTATAGATGCATTTTTATGCCATTATCCACAATAATGATGAGCCTTGATGATTCATTGTCCTATGACTCCTTTGCTAGCCTCCTTTTGTATGGAGAAGATTGTCAACATACAATCTATGGCCATGACTTTTCCACCACTTAGATTGGAAGCAAGCCTTATCATCAAAACTTCCAAAAACTTTGACAGAATGCCATGACTGATTTGAACAGCAATGCATATCTCAATTCTTCTTTCAAGGCTGACTGAACGTATGTATATTAATAATGGTGTGCCTGAAAATATGATGTCATGCCAATTGAAAACTATATTGAAGAGGGATAGGAGGACACACTTACTGCAGAATATATGATTACTCAGAGTCATAACAGGAGTAAATATAGATCAGCTTACATGCCTGAGATGATGTTTATAATATCCCAAACCTATACCCTGATTGCCATAACTTGTATATATATATATATATATATATATATATATATATATATATATATATATATATATATATATATATATATATATATATATATGGTGCAGCCATACTTTTCACGTGTTGAGAACTTGAGATTGCAAAGGGAGAACCATACAAGATGTTCACATAGACTGTGGGGCTGTTTCAATTGAGAGTAAACTAGTAGGAACCAAGATATAAGAGATTGAGCAATGCCTTCTTCAGAGGAACCGAGATAACTGAGTGATACCATATATGATACTGCACTAGGACAGAGATTTCCCTGTCATAGTGATAATTCTTAGAGGATGAGATCCATTCAAGGATCACAGAGAAACACGGCCTGTTGATGATATGATTTTTCCAAACAATCACTTTAACCCTTGAAGCAGGGAACCATAGTGACAAGACCTTATCACAGAGGATTTCTATCTTCAAAACGAAGTATTCTTAAAGGCACACTAAAAGAGTCAAACTAAAGAGAATACTGAACTGCTGATACAAACAGTGATCATAGTGATCATGCCCAGAAGACCTAGGATTTGGTATCCATGTGTTATGCCCAGGACTGTGAATTTATGGTCGAGAAACTCTGCTTCAAATATAATGAAGATACAGTCTGAATGGGACTGATAAATAATCCTTGGAAAATATATTACTGGAACATACCTTGATGACTTTCAACTTTCGCTCATGATATTTGAGTTGCTCTTGGATTGGACCCCATGTCCACTGATTAGGGCTAGTAGAAGGCCTTAAGAAAATACCAGAGATTTGACATTCTTGATCCCTAACACAGAGGGATAGAGGTACCAATGAAACTCTTCAGATGCTTCTGAGTGATTGCAATCTCTTTGAGCTTGGGATTGTTCTCTCCTGTGCTCTGATTCCATGTTAATTTTGGAAACATGTTCTTTTCTTAGGATAGTTACTTCATTCAATCATGAGCCCATTAATCCATTATCAATTACATTAAAAAATATATGACAGTAACTAACGAAAGTGTTGAGAATTAGGTAGGGCAAGAGTTAATGAAAATTCTCATACATGATAGTTGTTTGAGTTACTTCTTACTTATCATCTTTGTTCATTATTATGATTACGTTTAAAACATCAAACAACCATAAAAAAAATAACATCAGTGACACAATAGTTAGGCTCTAAGCCAGGGCTAAAACCCTCCTCTTGAGGGGAAAACCCGCAAATCTCTTCTTATAGATTCTTCACCTGATGACTACAATTACCATGACAAACCTTGACATAAACTGCCTCTCCTAGACCAAGACACAATCATCCTCCTTTGTAGCACCATGTAGCACCGTGTAGCATATTCCATCACCGAGAGTTCTACTGAACATCATCTTTGTACTAATCATCACCATGACTATATCATGGTTGAGCTGGCCTTCATTTATGCTGTGTATATCTTGCACTGTAACAATGTCTTCTCTCTCCACTCCTTGCAGAGACCTTTATCACGCTGTAGAACTTAACCAATATTTTAAGACCCAAGACAGAGATATACTAAATCTCTTGTATGTTCTCTAAATAGTCTTCCTTCTTCACATCATATCACAGACCTTAACCGCGCCTTTTTCTCCATATGCACTGAAGTAGAATCCAAACTGTGATAAGTATCCAAACTGTGGAACCTATCCAAAAGCTTCAGAAGATATCCGAATTGTATACTCAGAGGTATCCGCATTGATTTCTTCAGTTGTGACTGCATACCATATGAGCAAGCCGACCATATAGCTGTGAGTGAGGCCGACTAGATAATGTTTATCTCAACATTGATGAGGTACTTCATTTCTTGCATTTTGAGGCTTGTTTTTCATCATTGCATTGAGGACTGTTGTGAGATTCTTTCACAAGATCCTGGAGCATATAGCTAGAGTAGATTTGACACTTAACTCAAACCTAATGAACATCAAGAAGAATTCCATCTACTTAATAAAATCTTTCTCATGAAGCCCATGAAGCAAGTACACCAAAAATACACTTTATTATCTTTGTCTTCTTCTTTTCATAAATACATAATTACATAGCCAACATGAAGACCGACCTAGTTACACTTTTCAATAGAAAGAACATTAATGAGAAATGCTGAAGACAAGCCAAGACAGAAGAACAAGAGAATATGGCACAAGTGAGGGAAAAACCCCAAAATGGGGAAAACCCTTGAACAATTTTTCTTATTATTCAAATCAAATGTACAATAGAGAGAGAGAGAGAGAGAGAGAGAGAGAGAGAGAGAGAGAGAGAGCTGATAGAAACATTATTGACTTGCCAAGGTGATGATTAGTATCATTGTCCAAATGCCAAAGACATGATTCAGAATTCTGCCTTTAAACATCAACAATCTTATTCTGTCCAGATTAGTGGTCAAATGTAGTCAAAGCTTTTCCTCGGTGCTGACCTGCTTTAGATATGAACTGAGTTTTGGTTAGGGTATGATATGATACATTTGGTTGAATCAAGAGATTGGATTCTCGGTTCCTCCAATCGTGGTGATTTCGTTCTATAGAGGGAATTTGCACAAGGTTCACCACATTCCTGGGTGATGGCCCATCCCCAACCCTCCATCTCCCTTTTCCACTTCAAAATACTTCTAGACAAGCAAAACTAGGTGTTCAATAGGCTATATGTTCAAGATTCCATGGAGAAAGATTAAGCTAAAGGCATGGGCAACAATGGCTTCACCAAAGAAGATGACAACATGTGCCTTTCCAATTCAAAAATTAGCGAAGAAGTAGAAAAGAGAGCAAGAATACATTGATTACGACAAGGAAATCAAATCTCCTAAGATCGTAGGTGGTTGCCAGCCAGATGCTCTAGCACAGATGGATTGTGATGATCCAGTCATCCCTAAAAATTCTAGAGACCCAAAACGGGCCTGGGATTTGCCTCAAAAAGGGCCTGGGATTTGCTTGGACCCATATTCCCAAGAGTCTCAAAGCAAAGAAATTGGATCCTGAAGAGATGATCGTGCACTCAGACGAGCAGGATTAAGGCTTCGTTCTAGAGGAGAAGCTTCTAGAGGCTACTAAATCCACTCAAGAGGTAGCTAACAAAATTTTATTTTTATTGTTTAATTATAGGAATCGTTGCAAGAAATATTCCCATGAGGGACTTCTATTGGCTTAGGTGACGGGTCCGAATGGTAAATATTCTGCCAAAATGGTCTAGGGCTTTCATGTTATGCCATTTGGGTGGCACGGACCATAGTGACAATGAAACCTAGTGGTTGGGATAAACTCTTCTGACCTCACTAGTGAACGAATCTTACCTTGGGTGTCCTAGGTTGATCAATTAGGCTTAATAGCATTCTCATTTGCTCACTATTTTAACTGTTTCTTTGTTTTCGATCCTTCTTTCTTTGCCTTTTCTCATAATTTTAATTCCTTGCTGCCCTATTAAAATTTTATGGTTACTAGTGGAGTGTATTTTTTCTTTTGGTGTCATTAATCTAGGATGTTGTAAACACATCTTTCTTTTCATATGTGAATTTTATTTAGCATGAAACAAGTGGAAAATAAACATTAAAATGGATTTTTCCCTATGTGGCTTGACCTTTCAGGCATGGGAAAAGTAGATAAAGGATTATATTGACTATAGTTGATGTTGTTTTTGTGATTGATGATCTCAAGTTGAATGAAATGTATAGATTTAAAGATGGCATCATAGATCAAATGAAAATGGGATCTCAAAAGCGAAAAGAAAATTTGATAGACTCAACCTAGAAAGTGGAGCAATCAGGCAAGAGTGTAAGATTTTGACCAAGATTCAATTAAAGCTATGCAAAACTGTGTTAATAGTGAATTCACCAAGGTTTTTTATCCCAACGTAGGATCATGCTTGAGATAGAATCACCACAGGAGAGTTCTTAGGAATCCATTCTTGAAATTCTCTTAACTTGATTGCATAGGACTGTAATAATTATTGCTCATTAACTTTGCATGATGTCATAGGACTTGTTACTCCCTTCTTTGCATGATCAACTGTTTGATGAATCATATGCATTCCTAGAGTTTCAATTTGAAGTAAATTTGCATGTTAGCCAATTTTCTCAATATGAGAAACATCATTGTGCAGAGATGGATAGATAATTATTTCTCGAGAGTTATCATTCTAAAATTTAGGTATTCAATTCCTTGTCTATTAATAATATTTATACATCTACGATTAAATATTTTATTAAAAGTTTGGATAATTCTTCTGTCCACATCTCTATATGCTTTGCAACTCAGAACATGTTCGAAATGCCCTTGTTTCCATGATAAAAACACATAAATTTCATTAACGATTATGTTTTCTTGGCATGCATTTCATTTATTTTTGGTCATTTTGTTGTTTTCAAGGTTTTCTTTTCATGTCTCTGGGTTTGATTTGGAATTCTCCAGAAAAACAAGAATTCTGAAAAACATAGTGACTAAATCTCTCCTGAATTGTTGCAATATGGCTCTGCTTTTAAAGCTCACCCTTGCTGGATTCAACATAGGTGTTCGGGAGAAATTAAATAAACAAAGAATATGTTAATTCAGGAAACATGTTCTTTGCTTAGGATAGTTACTTCATTCAATCATGAGCCCATTAATCCATTATCAATTACATTAAACAATATATGACAGTAACTAACGAAAGAACATAAATGAGAAATGCTGAAGACAAGCCAAGACAAAAGAACATAAATGAGAAATGCTGAAGACAAGCCAAGACAAAAGAACAAGAGAATATGGCACAAGCCAAGGAAAAACCCCAATATGGGGAAAACCCTTGAACAATTCTTCTTATTATTCAAATCAAATGTACAACAGAGAGAGAGAGAGAGAGAGAGAGTTGATAGAAACATTATTGACTTGCCAAGGTGACGACTAGTATCACTGTCCAAATGCCAAAGACATGATCCAAAATTCTACCTTTAAACATCAACAATCATATTTTGTCCAGATTAGTGGTCAAATGTAGTCAAAGCTTTTCCTCAGTGCTGACCTGCTTTAGATATGAATTGCGTTCTGGTTAGGGTTTGTTGCCCTATGACAACAAACCCTTTTCACTCCTCTAAACATTATTACAAGGTTGCGGCTTCCCCTTTCAAGTCACTATCCACAATCTAAGGCTAGTTAGAGCTATAATTATAACCTTCCACAGCTGGTTAGGGCTAGATGCAGCCCTCCACAACTTCCTGATGGCAGCAACATAACTGTGACCACATATCTAGCCTGTATAGGGTTGCGACCTGATTGAAACAACTTCCTTGGAGTTGCAACAATCCTTCTCTAGAGGATTCACACAATAGGCAGCTCTAAGCTATCCACAGGTCTACGACTGACTTGAGGATGGATCTTGGTCTGTGGGAGAGGGTTAATAATGCCTAGATTAAGCATCATCTAACCCTGATCTGCTCGGCGTCTTGTCTAAGGAGCTTGGTGTATTGTGAGGAGGGAAATCATGTAACGAAACCCCAATACATCTCTACTGAGATTGTCTTGAAACTAGCAGCAGTCTACCCATAGCTTCCTCGGCACTACAACAAGCAAATAGACTCACTCAAAACAGACCTAACCTCTGTGTTTAGCCATTATCCCCACTCGGCTGCCTCAGAGATGCAAGAGAGATTTTTGATGCCTCAAATGGGTTGGGAGAGACTCCTTATATACAATTTAGAAGAGAAGCAGACTTTGATATTTTGGAGGCAAATTCAAAATTTGAATTTTCAAATTTCCTGCCTAAATAAAATCATGATTTATAGAATTTCTTTTTGAATAAACAAATATTTTCCTGATCCAAATTTGACAATATTTATATTAAAAAGAGGAATTCAATGGGATTATAATCTCCATCAACTGAGTAGACCAAAGTGGAATTTGGCTCTAGTTGCCAATTTTAACACTCCCTCTCAACTAGGGAGAATTCCACCTACCAATCCATCTACTGCCATTGGTCATCATGCCATCTTGAACCATCTCTGCTATGCTCTACTCTGCTCTGCTGAACAAAGATGTGAATAATAAAGAAGAATTGATCGAGAGTGAGTCATAAGACTTTGCCACTCTCCATTGACAGAAGTCAGTCCGAAGGTAGAACCTGAATTGATCCCAAATCAAGTAGATAAACACCATGCATCCTAGCATAGGGAATGCGACAATATGCAATGCTTCCATCGGTAGTGCTATGGTCCCTAACCACTTTTCCCAAATCATTGGCCATATGAGAGGTACTTCCCATGTGTCCCGAACTACATGGGTAGCATGTTGCAGGAACACCAGCAGGGAAAGAATATATCACATCCTACACGGAATCACACATAGGGATAGGAGAATCCACATCCCACAAACACACATCACAATCATATGTAGGGAAATGATGAACCGCATCCTACAAACACATATCACAACCATATGTAGGGAAATGATGAACCACCTCCTACATGGATGCAAAACACCAAGTGTAGGGAAAGGACGAACCACCTCCTACGTGCATGCAAAAACATCGAGTGCATGCAAAACAACAATAGTAGGAAGAAATCTACACGTGGGGAAGGGACGAACCACATCCCACCGACATGTCAACTATCAATTGTAGGGAATGAGCATCCTACATATGGGGAAAGGATGAACCACGTCCCACCGACATGTCAACAGATGCCTATATGCATCTCTCACTGGGGTATCCATAGGAGAAGGTGAACCACTCATCCTGCTCATATGCCATAGGAGAAGGTGAACCACTCATTTTATGCATATGTCACCAGCAGTAGGGGAAGGTGAACCACTCACCCTACACCCATGTCAACCATCATGGGGTATCACAGGGGAAGGTGAACCACTCACCCTGTACACAACGCACCACTAGGGATAGGTGAACCACTCACCCTATGGTCGCTCATAGATCAATAAGTACCCCAAGCCCCCAGGAACTCTTGGAGCTCAATCTTCAGCCAAGAATCCCTTCATATAGGGAATGGTGCCAAGCTGCTTTCTGAAAATCAAAACTAAATCAATGGGAGCCTCATAGCTCCATACAATAACCTGCAAACATATTGACTTACAGCAGAGATCTAGTCAACATTTAGGAATCCTTAGCTTCTTGTACATATAGATAGAGAAGATATTTGACTGATCTTACTCCCTCTTACACAGGGAGATCATAGCCTATATTTGTCTTTCCAGGGTGCATAGTGTCCATCAGACAATCTATGAGATCTGACCACTCAAACATGCGATAAAACAGAAGTGTCCTCTTCTTAACCATATACAGTGGTATGTGAAATATTTCTTCTGCAATATATAATGATAGTGAGCACAAATGGCTTATTGCAATAGTGTGGCTTCATAGAAATTCATGCTTGATGTTTCATGCAATCAGCTGCAACGGTGCTTCCAGAAGAACAGACATCAGCCTTTTATTTGTGATACAAATAAATGAAGATGGTCACCAGGAGATGTAGTACTTTTCCTTTTATTAGACCAATAGTGAACTTCATATCATACTTGATCTTTAATGAGCAGCTATCTAATATATATGTATGAGGTTTATCCTTAAATTGTATTAAAGCCTTTGTATCAAGGCATACATCAGCTATCCAATATATATGTATGAGGCTTATCCTTAAATTGTCTTAAAGCCTTTATATCAAGGCATACATCAGAGTTGACTATGACTGGGTTCAACAGCTACTCTGTTTTGTGCTTAAGGACAAATCTAGGTCTTCCATTAAATCCCTCTTATTTGGACAAATGTTATCGATAGCTGAGCCCAATCATCATAGCTCCCTCTAAAGCCTTGCATTGGTAATCATCATGAGCTACCCAGATTAGAGATGAGACTTACATGAGGTAATTGCATGGGACAATAGAGTGGCTTCATAGAAATTCATGCTTGTTGTTTTATACATTCAGCTTCAATGGTGCTTCCAGAGAACAGACATCAGTCTTTGATTTGTGATACAAAGAAATGAAGATGGTCACCAGGAGATATAGTAATTTTCCTTTTATTAGACCAATAATGAACTTCAAATCATACTTTATCTTTAATGAGCAACTATCCAATATATGTGTATGAGGCTTATCCTTAAATTGTCTTAAAGCCTTTGTATCAAGGCATACATCAGCTATCCAATATATATGTATGAGGCTTATCCTTTGGACAAATGTTATCGATAGCTAAGCCCAATCATCATAGCTCCCTCTAAAGCCTTGCATTGGTAATCATCATGAGCTACCTAGATTAGAGATGAGACTTACATGACGTAATTTCATGAGACAATAGAGTGGCTTCATAGAAATTCATGCTTGTTGTTTTATACATTCAGCTGCAATGGTGCTTCCAAAGAACAGACATCAGCCTTTTATTTGTGATACAAAGAAATGAAGATGGTCACCAGGAGATATAGTACTTTTCCTTTTATTAGACCAATAGTGAACTTCAGATCATACTTGATCTTTAATGAGCAGCTAGCCAATATATATGTATGAGGCTTATCCTTAAATTGTCTTAAAGCCTGTGTATCAAGGCATACATCAGCTATCCAATATATATGTATGGGGCTTATCCTTAAATTGTCTTAAAGCCTTTGTATCAAGGCATACATCAGAGTTGACTATGACTAGGTTCAACAGCTACTCTGTTTTGTGCTTAAGGAAAAATCTAGGTCTTCCATTAAATCCCTCTTATTTGGACAAATGTTATCGATTGCTGATCCCAATCATCATAGATCCCTCTGAAGCCTTGCATTGGTAATCATCAAGAGCTACCCAGATTAGAGATGAGACTTACATGAGGTAATTGCAACATCAAACCTCTAAGAAGCTTTAGGTCAAAGAAGAGAATGTGGAAGACCTTCTTCAATCAGAGAGAAGAGATATCTACCAATATATCAAATTACCGAATTCATGAAGAGGAGGGGTCATTTTATATTGAGACCATTCATTATAAGATCCTTGCTTAGAGCAACCAAGGATGTCAGGGATCTGTAGTGCACATTTATTGAGGCACCTCTGCTGACAGGGTTAGAACTGTTCCAAAGTGCTATGCACTTTTTCTCCAAGAAGTTCTTCAAGATTGAAAGCTTCAAAGGATCTGTCCATCCAAGATTGCATAGGACTGTAATAATTATTGCTCATTAACTTTGAAAAATATCCTTTGCTACCACTTGGGAGTACATAATGTTGTTATGTTCTATCCCTCATGAAATATTGTCTCCATGGGATAATATAGCATGTTGTTTTGGTAACTTTGTATCAGGGAACGTGAGTGATAGACACATATCAACCATTGCGGGATTAGATCCTGCTGTCTTGGACACATAATTTATTTTTAAAATTTTCTTACACGCCTCTTTCAATCCATGCTTTGCCATTATTTATTGCATTAATTATATAACATCCAGTAGAAAATTGCCAACCCAATGGTTGTTGAGACTCTATATTCACTGTTTTTACAGAGCTGGAAGAGTTTTGAAATAATTTGTCATGAATAGTAATTTTCCCAGTTAACACCTACACACCAAGGCTATTGCTTCTAGTAGATAATTCTGTCCTTGTCTTCAAGAATTTAGAACCAATTTCCTTCATGTTGAAGACATTACTCAAATCTAAGTCTATTATAAGCACAGATATTTCACTAGCCAAGATCATGAAAATGGCATCCAATATGTCAATGGTGGATATTTAAAACTTCCAAACCATTGTTTCACTAGGATACTGACATTGTTTTAGATTGTATGAAACTGAAATTCCTTGAATGCAACAAAATTGGTAGCACCTGCCTCTTGCAATCATCAAGACAGAAATTCAAGATGGAATCGAATCTCATGATCTTTTCCATACACATATTCTTAGGATAAAGGTTGAGAAAAGAATTAATGAGTAGTGAACTTTCAAGAATCAAATGTTGATCCCTTAGATTCAAAGAAATGCTCAGGAACATATGCTAGTATCACTTGTAGTGGTTTTATATTAAACCCAACCTCTAGGTCTATAGTGTCACCATTTTTATCCTTTATAGATGCAGAGACAAACAACCATTCCAATGTTTTCTTCAAAGGATGTCATTCCTTCAAGATATTTTTATTGTCAAATTGGCAAGGTCTCCTATGCATATGTGGAAGTCACGGTGCTTGCAAAAGGAGGTGAACTAGAATGCATTAGTTACAAGCTTGGCATGAACCCTATATTGCTTCCTAGAGGCCAAGAGTAATATAGATAGAGTATATATTAAAGTATGTATATAAATCATTCTAAAAGTTTTTTATACTAGTCTACCTTGTTCTACTATGTTGAATATTATAAATTTTTGTTTATTTAACTATCGAGGCTAATTATTATTGTTTACATCTGTTTTCCCTTTACCAATTAAATTCTATTGAGAATTTGAACTCCAATTTCTGTGGTTGCATAATTATTGAAAATGGGTACCATAATGCATGCATATTGTAGTATAGGAATGCCATTAATGTGAAATAGCAAAAATAGATCACAAAATAGCAAGAAATTAATGAATTCAATACAATGTGTCCTTTAGTTGTGAAGAGTAGTCATTGGCATATTTTTTTGGCATTGATTTCTTTGGTATAATTGTATTGCAAATGGGAATCTCTTGTCAATATAATATAGTGGTTGGACAATGCCTAAAAGATCTCCTGCTAGTGGGGATTATATTCTTTAGAAACCAGTAAAATTGGTGTCTGAGATGAACTCTTCAGTTGTTGGCATTGTCATAGAAATTCATGCTTGCTGTTTTATACATTCAGCTGCAATGGTGCTTCCAGAGAACAGACATCAGCCTTTGATTTGTGATACAAATAAATGGAGATGGTCACCAGGAGATATAGTACTTTTCCTTTTATTAGACCAATAGTGAACTTCAGATCATACTTGATCTTTAATGAGCAGCTAGACAATATATATGTATGAGGCTTATCCTTAAATTGTCTTAAAGCCTTTGTATCAAGGCATACATCAGAGTTGACTATGACTAGGTTCAACAGCTACTCTGTTTTGTGCTTAAGGACAAATCTAAGTCTTCCATTAAATCCCTCTTATTTGGACAAATGTTATCGATAGTTGAGCCCAATCATCATAGATCCCTCTGAAGCCTTGCATTAGTAATCATCATGAGCTACCCAGATTAGAGATGAGACTTACATGAGGTGATTGCAACATCAAACTTCTAAGAAGCTTTAGGTCAAAGAAGAGAATGCGGAAGACCTTCTTCAATCAGAGAGAAGAGATATCTACCAATATATCAAATTACTGAATTCATGAAGAGGAGGGGTCATTTTATATTGAGACCATTCATTATAAGATCCTTTCTCAGAGCAACCAAGGATGTCAGGGATCTGTAGTGCACATTTATTGAGGCACCTCTACTGACAGGGTTAGAACTGTTCCAAAGTGCTATGCACTTTTCCTCCAAGAAGTTCTTCAAGATTGAAAGCTTCAAAGGATCTTTCCATCCAAGTTTGCATAGGACTGTAATAATTATTGCTCATTAACTTTGAAAATTATCCTTTGCTACCACTTGGGAGTACATAATGTTGTTATGTTCTGTCCCTCATGAAATATTGTCTCCATGGGATAATATAGCATGTTGTTTTGGTAACTCTGTATCAAGGAACGTGAGTGATAGACACATATCAACCATTGTGGGATTAGATCCTACTGTCTTGGGCACATAATTTCTTTTGAAAATTTGCATCCACGCCTCTATCTGCCAAATTTTTTTTTTCTGTATGGGCTCATTTTGTACCATGCTTATCATTTTCATTATTTAAAGTTGATGTCCAATGTTGGCAACCTGCCTAATGAATTGAAATTTGAAAATATAGTTTACAGTCTATTATCTCTTCATCGATCTCCCAATTCAAGAAAGTTACAGGACCGTAGGAGAGATGGGATAGAACTAGATGAACTGGTTTAATTATAGAGACTGCATTTTTCCAAAGGATCTTGGCATTAAAACAACACTTCAAATCCCTTTTATGTGGAATGGTGCCTATATAGTATATATACTTGGTCTCTGTTTTATTAATGTATGAATAGATAGAAGAATGGAAACAAAATGTAACATCTTCCTTTGCCAAATTAGCTCTATGAAAAAGAAAATTAAATCAGGAACATGAAGATTGTTAAATGTTTTAGTTGTCAGAACACTAAAATATTCAATGAGCAATCTAGGAGATTGCCTTGATTGTTGCAGGTTCTTTAGGCAATACTTCCTCCTCTTTGTGATACATCGGATGTCGTTGGCACTTTTTAAATTCATAGCCTCATTGGGTCGAAACATGATTGCCTCACAAACATTTGGATCATTCACTTTGCTCATTGTGTTTGTTCTTGGAGGGTTTGTGGTATCAAGAGGTATTTGACATTATAGTATATGCAAAGATAGTTATTTACTCCAAAGAAATATACTTTATACTAATATTGAGCTTTTCAACTAGAACTCGAGTTACAAAATTGAAAAAATGGTTCCTTTTATTCATTTTTCTAGAACAGAGAACATACCTAGCTGGTGGATTTGGGCATATTGGTTCTCACTGATGTCCTATGGCCAAAACACCAGAGTGGTGAATGGATTTCTAGCTCCTAGATGGGAGAAAGTATGTGTTATCATGTACTGATAGAGTGTCCTATAATCATAATCCCAGGAAAGAAATATTGAATATTTCCTTTCCTCTAAATATTTCATCTTTGTGCATCCTATCAGTAACAACTCCATTGAAACACTTGAACGTGCTATCCTAGAATCTCATGGATTATTTGCTGAAGTTAAATTTTATTGGACTGGAATTGGAGCATTGATTGGGTTCTGTGCACTTTTCAACATTATGTACATTGTTGCTTTAGCATGCCTCAACCATAAGTATGACATTCCACTATAAGGTTTGGTTTCCGCTACTATTTCTCTCACCTAAAATTATCTTAAGAGTGAGATATAATAAATTCTCCTCCAATTACAGCTTTAGTGAAATCACAGGCTGTTATATCTGAAGAGGTTATTGGAGAGAAGCAAGCAAAAGGAGCTGGAGAAAGAAACCAATAAAAAAAACATCGTTCTATTCAACTGACATCACAATGAAGGTCTAGTGGTAAATTGAGCTCTCCAGAAATACTTTAGTAGTTCCCAATATTCAATCTACTACTCACAGATTAAAGTACAATGTAAATGGATATGGTGCTAATTGTAACTGATTAAAATATTTGATAGAGAATTAAATGAGAATATCTATTGCCCCAGCCGTCCCCTCACGCCCCCTCCCGTCCCCTCACGCCCCCTTCACGTCCCCTCCCGTCCCCTCACGCCCCCTTGACCTCTCCAGATGGGGAAACGTCCCCCTTGACGTCCCCTCCAAATTTTCGAAAATTGGGAGCGTCAGGAAACGTCCCCTAGAAGTCCCCAAGACCCCGAATCGCGGGGGGGCGAGGATTCTAGACCCCTAAGGGGGGGGGCGGGGGGGGGGGGACGAGTCCCCGTGTAACACTAATTTTTAGTCTATGAGTTTTTCATTGCATCACATTCACTCAAATTAGCAATGACAGATTACGAAACTAAAGACATTGTAGAGCTAAAATTCATGTTCCAACAGAGTTCTACTATGCTTGGGTGTTAGATATTTAGATAAAATAATTAAGACTTGTAATAGCTCACCTTGTGGAAAGGTAAAGGTTTTATTGAAGTAGAAAATTTTTTAGTCTCTGATTTTTTCAGTGCATCACTTTCACTCAAATTAGCAATGACAGATTTGTCAAACTTCTTAGAATCTGTCAATAATGAAACATTCAGATCATGGACATTTTCAAGAGTAAAAATATCAGTGCCAAGTGATTTCCTAATTTGTGATCCACTATTATGATAGTGAGTGGCTTGTTCACATGCCTTTTCAACTTGTAAGTTGGAAAGAAGAAAAACATGCAGTGTCTGTGTTGCCACTTCCTCATAACTTGGGTAATTAGAAGTACATGTTATTACACAGAATGCACTTCCAACAGAAATTTTTTTTTCAAGTGATGTTTTTCATTTGTGTGGAGAAGAATGGCCACCTTTTAATTCACGTGCTTGTATTGCAGATAACGCTTTTTTTGGTGCACAATTAGCTTTACTTAGCTCAGTAATGTCTTTATTGTATAATATAGTACTCACTGAAGTTGTCTTGAGGGAAACAATGTAGCCTTGAAATATCCTCTGGTTCTTGAACTTCAGAGGCCATAAATCGAGTTGTTACACTGCCCATGTAAATTATCTCAGCTTTCTCGATATAAGAAGCTAGTTTATGGTTACATGTATGTGCCATATTTTCACTAGTCCATGGTAACATAGAAGACTCCTCTTCTCTCTGACTCAGGGTTGTTGATGACAACTTTGTAACACTTACCTGGGCATACTTAGGAGTTTTTTTTTTTCCAAACACACTCATTATTGTTCACCATTTCCACATCTCTAACTGCAAACTCCTCTTCCATGACATTTTTATAAACAGATCCTGAATCTTTCAACAACTAATTATTTTCATTATGCCTGTTAACTAGAATTTTGGTCAGAGATTTTCATTTGGTAAGCACATGAGAAGTATAAATTGAGAGTTTAGAAGCATTTGCACAGATTCTGGAGTTGTTGCTTCTGAACATACATTTAAAGGTCTCAAATTGCTTGATTTATATGTATTTGCACCCATTTAAAGGTCTCAAATTGCTTGATTTAAAGGTCTCCTCCTCATATGATGTACTATTTTGAATATTCTATTCTTTGCATATCAAACATTATAAAGCTTCTTGCACACTGTTCTCATCTCTTTTATTTGAACATAATTCCGATAATCATTGCATTCATGAAGAAAGGATATATTCATGTGAAACCCTGTCCAGCTGCTTCTCTTAGCTAATGCCATCACCTACATCCCATAGAGAATCTGACAATTGAATGTCGACTTGACCAAAGGCATTGCTTACTTCCTGCTGAGATTGAACAAGAGAATCAAAATCTCTCCTTCCAGGGGTCATTACTCTGTGCTTTGAACTTGAAGTTTGCCTCTTTTCCCTTCTCTTCTATCCTGAGACTCCAAAAACTTGTTGTAGCCCATCCTTTCTGTCTCCTCTGCCCACTAAAATTTCAAAAGCACTTCATCCTCGCCCTTATATGCTCCTTCAGTTTGAAATCCAAAATCATCATTTCCACTATTCTTGTTTTCCGTATTTACTTCTGTTGAATCTGTATTTTGTGCTAGGTTATGAGTATATTGTTTTAAATTATTCACTTCAGAACAGAGACCAATCATAAGAATATTCTTATTTTGTGCAGGCTTGCAATCCATGACTGAGGATGAATTGACAGCAAACAATAAACCACATTGCTCAGAGGCATTCAACAAAATTGGCAGATCTTTGGTGTTTTTTCTAAATTCACCCGACTGTTCAGACGCTGGCTGATTCTTCTTACTTGTATTTTCAAACCCATCTCCAAAAATATATAGCCATCTAGAAGGTAATGACTCTTTGAGCCCTTTGAAAATACACCACATAATAATCTCTGCCCAATTGTTTGAGCTGCTTATCAACTCACCAATGTCTGGTCCAAACAAGTTTCCTTCAAGGATCAAATTAATTTCCTCTTTTCAAATAGAGTTTAGAAGCATTTTCACAGATTCTGGAGTTGTTGCTTCTGACCATACATTTAAAGGTCTCAAATTGCTTGATTTAAAGGTCTCCTCCTCATATGATGTGTACTATTTTGAATATTCTATTCTCTGCATATCAAACATTATAAAGCCTCTTGCACACTGTTCTCATCTCTTTTATTTGAACATAATTCCGATAATCATTGCATTCATGAAGAAAGGATATATTCATGTGAAACCCTGTCCAGCTGCTTCTCTTGGCTAATTCCATCACCTACATCCAATAGAGAATTCGACAATTGAATTTCGACTTGACCAAAGGCATTGCTTACTTCCTGCTGAGATTGAACAAGAGAATCAAAATCTCTCCTTCCAGGGGTCATTACTCTGTGCTTTGAACTTGAAGTTTGCCTCTTTTCCCTTCTCTTCTATCCCGAGACTCCAAAAAATTGTTGCAGCCCATCCTTTCTGTCTCCTCTGCCCATTGAAATTTCAAAATCACTTCATCCTCGCCCTTATATGCTCCTTCAGTTTGAAATCCAAAATCATCATTTCCACTATTCTTGTTTTCCGTATTTACTTCTGTTGAATCTGTATTTTGTGCTAGGTTATGAGTATATTGTTTTAAATTATTCACTTCAGAACATAGACCAATCATAAGAATATTCTTATTTTGTGCAAGCCTGAAATCCATGACTGAGGAGGAATTGACATCAAACAATAAACCACATTGCTCAGAGGCATTCAACAAAATTGGCAGATCTTTGGTGTTTTTTCTCAAATTCACCCCTGACTGTTCAGACGCTGGCTGATTCTTCTTACCTGTATTTTCAAACCCATCTCCCAAAATATATAGCCATCTAGAAGGTAATGACTCTTTGAGCCCTTTGAAAATACACCACATAATAATCTCTGCCCAATTGTTTGAGTTGCTTATCAACTCACCAATGTCTGGTCCAAACAAGTTTCCTTCAAGGATCAAACTAATTTCCTCTTTTCAAATAGAGTTTAGAAGCATTTGCACAGATTTTGGAGTTGTTGCTTCTGACCATACATTTAAAGGTCTCAAATTGCTTGATTTATATGTATTTGCACCCATTTGAACTGAAAGCTATATTGTGCAAAGTTGTTTCAAGCTCAAAAGTATTATCTTGCCTATAGAAGCATGAACCCCAATAATCCTTGCAGTGGCCACTTTCACCAAGTAGAATATGTGCTTCATCAACATCATCAAACCTCAAACCTCAATTTCCCTTCCAAGTTTTTCTCTATAACAATTTTTGTGAGTCCTGCTTTCCGGACACCAGTTACAAAATTTCTTTCACTTGAAAATTCACAACAATTGAATTTAAATTAGCCTCACATGGGTTGTATTTCATTTTTAGTATATTTCGCTTGATTATTTCTTTATACAATATCCCCACTTCTCTTATCCATGTTCCGGCGTTACTTTGCACCTCTTGGTGCAATTGCTAGTTATAAGAATATTTAATATTCTGGATCTATCGATCTGAGATGGATATTGCAATATAAATCTGAAGGATTCATGAGATTACTTCATGTTTGATCAGATTTTTTTAATGATAAATGTTATCTTGCAGGAAAATTTCAAAATTTGAAGTCATATTAATTCAGCACATTGATGCAAATTCATACGCTGATGCGATGTATATTATGGCAATTTCATTTTTTTACAGTTACTTTTAGTTTAATTATATCATTTAGCTCGATGCTTTCCATATATTCAACTAAACCTTTGTTGCTAAACAAGACTTTGTCATTTCCATGTTTTAGTGAAATTGTTTATGGTTTGATACTCTCATACAACCTCTATCAAGTTACATGCACCCTCATTAGAAAAAACAAGAGAATTTTGCTTGCCATGACTATGTTTCTTTGTCATTGTTGACTTAAGAAAGTATTTTAGCTAAGAAACTAGTTTCAAGGTTATGGCATAGCTTGTCATATAAATTGAACAGAATTTATATCCAAAATGTTAATTTGTAAACTACTTAGCTGGTTTTAGGCTTTCCATTTAAAATCTACTTCAGTTTGAACTTTGAACGAGTTGTTCCATAGACTTGAATATTAAGATATTTTGGTGTAAGGATTAAAAATTAGCCCGTAAGGCCTCTCAGTTATTCATTTATTTTATCTAATATAACATTTACTATTAAATTAGAACCACTCGGCACAAATACGTCATAAATCAAGATCATACTTTGTAGAGTGTCATAGAATAAAAATAGGAGCAAGGACACTGAGTTCTTTCAGTTTTCCTGGTTCTTATTCCTTTGGTGTATCTTTGCACCTTTAGGGGCAATTGCTAGTTTAAAGTCTAATTCTTTAAAGGGTGCTAGCTCAATGGAAGAGCACATGCTTTACAAGCAGGAGGTTGGTGGTTCGATTCCATCGTGCCCTGATATTCATATATAGGGAATGACGAAGATTAGTTTTTGGTGACGGATGCTCTTTTTACCATCACCAATGAGCTTATGGTGACATTTTTCGACCCTCACCAAAATATGAAATGGTGACGGCCAACGAACGCCACCATATATACGCATCAATAGTGACAACCATTAAAGATCCGTCACCATAAATCGTTGTTGTTTATATGAAAATGGTGTTGGGTCTATATCACTAGTATAGCCCCTTATTATTGTTGGTGTAAACCCCTTATTGTTGTTATTTGTACCCTTGTAACCCCCATTTTGTTCTTATTGTGCCCTTAAAGTATTATTGTTAGGTCGGCTAGAGGTTACATTGTGGCCCACTAGGATTGCATTATGGCCCCATGGACCTCCTATATATAGAAAGGAGGTTTTGTGAATTGTATCATCCAAGAATTGTTCATTTATGTAATGTATTGGAGGTTTCCCCCTCAGAGAGTGGCTCATTTCTAAGACGTTGACTATCTTTTTCTTCTCTTTTTGGAGCTTTGGTTACACAACATTTGGTATCGGAGGTTTGGATTCTAGGGTTTCGCTGCTCCAAATAGGTCATCGTGGAAATTTTCGCTATAACTTTTTTTCTACGAAGTTTTCAGAAGCTGAAAATTATTGGGGTGCGCAGAAAAAATCTTGAGGAAGCACTGTGTAAAAATTTCAGAGTTTTGGGTTTCGCAACCATTTCGGAGATATCGTCACGTGGAAGTCGGGTATTGTTTCGAGGCTCCTAAACAGGTCATCACGTGCACATTTGCGCTATAGAATTTGTTTCTACGAAGGTTCGGAATCTGAAATTCATATGGCTGCGAAGCTGCAAATCTACTGAGGAAATCCATCAAAAAATTTTAGAGCTTGGTTCACAATATTTTTAGAGATATGATTTGTGGAAGGTAGTGCTTTTGAGGCTCCTGAATTTCATCTTAAAGAGGTGATGCATTAGGAAAAGTTCAAATAACTCTCTCTATGGAGATTGGATTGGAGTGCCGTCAAAGAGTGGTCACCAATTACACGGCCTTTAGTTTATTGGCTATCAATTTTAGAGACAAAGGACAAAACGGTGACACGTGGCCAGTCGTACGAGTTTGCTCCTCTTGAACAGGTCCAGAATGGAGGTCATTGTGGGAGATTGGACACAACTTTGTCTTGGAGAATCCAAATCACGTCATAGACCTATGGCATTTTGAAAGAAGCTTTGAGAGGGGCTACTACAGGGCTCAATTTCAGATATCTAAGATTTTTAATTACGAGAGATAATTCAATTTCAATATCGAGGCTCCTCAAAGCTAGTAAAAGGTGTGTATTTTTTTCCGAATTGTAAGTCTTGTTTGAAGAATCAAAGTTGAGATTGATTCCAAGGGCATCTTGTAGAATAGATATCAATATTGGATTCTAAAATGGCAAAAAAGAATTCAACTCGATGAAGACGCTCGAGAAGGCTCTACTATGACTCATGAAGATGAAGAATTGCAGCATGATCTATCAAAATTACAAGAGCAAGTGCGACAAATTTCCACTCTTGCAAAAAGCAACGAAAAATGAAATGGAAGTTTTGAAGAAAGGCGTGGAAGTGAAGATGGACCGGTTTGAAGAAAGGCATGGAAGCTGAAAATGGATGGCGATGGAAGTGAAGATGGACGGTTTGAAGAATGACACTGAAAGACAACATGGAAAACATGAAGAATGATCTAAAAGAATACATGGAAGGCTTGGTCGGCAAGCTTAAAACCGAGAAATGATTCCTAATGGCGGAAATATGGGAGAAGAACCTCTGATGAGAACAAAATAAATGTTAATCATGATTTCATAAAGCTCGAATGTTGGCGAGGAAGAACCACCATATTCCGATGGATATGAGGAAGTTTGATGGAAAGGATCTGTAACATGGATACTACGGATGGAGCAATATTTTGATCTCCATAGCATCGTGCAAAACACACAAAAGGTACGCATTGCAACTTTACATTTAGAACAAAATACATTTGCTTATGGTATCGATGGCTTTGCTCCCAAGTAAAATTGTCAACTTGGTCAGTTTTACGGGAGGAAATGATAGCACATTATGAGGATACAAAGAGCAACACCTTCTTTACCCAATTGATAAATCTCAAACAAAAGGGTTTAGTGATGACGACTTTGAGGACTTCCAAAAAATTGAATATGAGAGTGGCTGATCTTACGGAGGAACACATGATTGAGAGGTCTCTTTCTAAGGCACTTTTAAAGGATAACATCCAACACGCAGAGTTCGCGTTTTGGAGCGCATTCGTTGGAGAAGGCATTCGAGGTTGGCAAGAAAGAGTTGAATGTAAAATTATGAGCGACAGGAAGCCTACCACTAATTCTATAAAAGAAGGAAGTGTTGCTACGCCTATATTTCCACAACCTACAAGTTTGACACCACAACGATTGGAAGAGAGAGCAAAAGGGCTTTGCTACGAGTTTGACGATAGCAAATACACTAAAGGTCATAAAGTAGTGTTTGAGAAGATTATTGTTACATAGATAGTAGAAGAAGAAGAGAAGAAAATGAGCAAGAAGAGGATACACCTGGGAACCACCCCTAGAAGAGGAAGAAATGAATCGACGACCATCGTCGTGTACATTGCCTTTAGCGAGAGAGAATACCACTCCTCAAACTCTGCAATATAGAAGGACATATAAGAAGAAAAAGGAGTAATAGTGTTGATTGATTTAGGTAGCACCCATAATTTTATTCATTATAAGGTAGCCAGATTAAATTGTTTCCTATGCACGGCCACCCAGAATGTCGAAGTGATGTGGTTTGCAAATGGGAGGAACTATAAATTGCTGCGGAAAATGCCATAATATCCAGCTAACCATGGGGGAATATGTATTGACTAGTCCAATGCTTGCCATTCTTATGGGAGGTGCTGATGCTGACACTAGGGAGTACAATGGTTACAATCTTTGCCGGTAGCTTTTAATTTTCTGAGAACTTTTCTTGAATTTTTTCTGGAAAGGAAAGGAAGTCGAATTACGGGGTATTTTGAAACGGGGAAGGATAATAAGCTCTAATGTCATGACAAAGCTTCTAAAGAAAGAACGGCGAGGCGTAATTGCACAATTATGCTCACTAGAAGTTCCAACATCAAAATCATCTCTGTACTGAGATCTCCAACGAGTCTTGGACAATCATTCCAAGGTGGCTGAAACTCAAAAGGACTCCCACCTATTCGCGAGTCATGATCATGCTGTTCATTGATTCCGGAAGTGTTCCTCCAAACATCGAGCGTCCTCGATATCCTTACTTCCAAAGAGGCGAAATTGAACGTATGATTGCTTGTGAAATGTTGAGGCGGGTATAATTCAACCCGGAGTCAAAGTTCTTTCTGCTGCTCTAGTCAGTGTTGGTACACAAATGAAGGATGGATCATGGAGTAATGTGTCGGATTATAGGGAGCTCAATAAGCTCACCATTAAAGACAAATTTCTCATTCACCGCGATTGATGAATTATTGGATGAATTACATGGAGGCAATTTATTTTACCAAGTTGGATCTTCGTTCGGATGTCATCAAATTAGAATGAAAGGCCCGAAAGATATTGCACTAAACGACATTTCGAACTCATGAGGGTCATTATGAATTTTTGGTCATGCCTTTTGGCCTTACCAATGCTGCTTTCTACATTTCAAGGGTTGATGAGATTCCATTTTCAAACCCTTCCTTAGAAAAATTTGTAGCATAGTATTTTTTGATGATATACTAATCTCACGGTAGGTCTTGGAAGGATCATGTTGAACATGTTGATAGGGTGCTCAAACTATTGCGGGAGAAAACGTATATCCAAAAAATTCCAAATGTTTCTTTGGAGTACAAGAGGTGGAATATGCGGGTCATATTGTATCTCACGAGGGTGTTAAAGTGGACCCTAACAAAATTAAAGCCATTAAGGAATGGAAATTTCCCACAACCATAAAGCGATTGCGAGGATTTCTCGGGTTAACGAGGTGTTATCGCGAGTTTGTTAAGAATTATGGGAGAATAGCGGCACCCTCTAACAACATTATTGAAGAAAGATGCATTTTCATGGACTCACTGAAGCAGCTAAGGCCTTTGAACGTCTTAAAGGAGGCAATGTGCCTATGCGCGGTCTTAGCTACACTAGACTTCACAAAGCCTTTATTGTGGAATGTGATGCACTCGGAAAGCCTGCGAAATTGATGCAGTTTTTAATGCAAGAAGGAAGACCCATTGCTTTTGAAAGTCGTCCGATCAAAGGAAAGTATTCTACGAGAAACCTATTTATGAGAAGGAAATGTTAGCAATACTACATGCACTAAAGAAATGGCGAACTTACCTAATGGGAAGACACTTCAAAGGTAAAAGCGAGTCATGATGAGTGCTCAAACACTTTTTGGAACAAAGAATATGCGTCGAGAAGAACAACAAAAATGGGTCACAAATATGTTGGGTTACGACTTTGAAATAATCTACAAAAAAGGAAAGTTGAATGTTGTTGCGAGATGCACTCTCCAAGAAAGAATGAAGAGGTGGAAGCATTGCTTTGTGCCATTTTCTATTATCCAACTTGATTGGATAAGCTGAAAGCAAAGAGAAGATGAATGGAAGAAGGACAAAGATGTATGGATACTCATTCAAAAGTTGCGGCAAGATCCTAGTACAATACGGCACATTTAGTTGGAAAAATGATTCCTATATCTGGTACAAAGATACGCTTATATCTTCTGTGAAAATTCCCAACTAGAAACAAAATCATTACGGGAGATTGCACACTTCTCCTTTAGGAGGACACTCGGGATTTTTAAAAACTTACCACGGGGTGAAGAAAAGTTTTTTTGGGATGGCCGCAAATACTGATATTCTAAAGTTTGTGGCGGAATGTTTTGGTTTTCAAATGAGAATAAAAGTGGAAACAATTAAGACCACGGGACTTCTACAGCCTTTATCCATTCCAAGTCAACAACGTTGGGAGGAGATTTCAATGGAGTTTTATCACGGGTTTACCTAAGTCGCGAAGGAAAGAGTGTCATCATGGTGGTAATTGATAGACTTGCAGAAAGTATGCACACTTTTGTGCAGTATCTCATCCATTTAAAGCAAGTACGGTTGCTACTACATTTATGGGCGAGAATTCCAGAGCTACATGGAAAGCCCAAGGGTTATTGTGAGTGACGGAGATCCATTTTCTTTAACGAGATTTTTGTACGGAGTTATTTTCTTGGCTGGGTACTCAATTAGCTACATAGCTCATCTATATCATCCTCAATACGATGGTGAGGCGAGTTTGAGTAAATAAATAGGTTTGGAAGGATGTCTTCGATGTTTTGTATCCGATCCAAACAAACACGGTGGGTCGAGTGGTCCCTCTTCTTGAATGGTGGTATGCTGCTTCACTTCCATCTTGCCAGCAAAAAATGACCATTGTATAGCACTTTTATGGATATCATCCACCATACCATCACCATCATCTTTAAGGGAAAATTCGAGAGGTTCAACGTTGGAAGATCTGACATCGAGCATCGGCAAGAAGTTCTCCCAGCATCGCAAAAGGTTAACTTGAATTTGGCACAAAATCGAATGACAACAACGAGCTGAGATCAACATTGCCAGCGAGAGAAGTGCTGATGCAGGTGCATTGGAGTTTTCACGACGGCTGCAACCATGCTAAACAAATTTCTCAAGCAAGCAAAGAAGACATAAATTATCGCCAAAGTACTATGGTCCTTACGAGGGTGTTGCAAAATATTGGTACTCTGGCAACACAAATTGGAGCTTCCTGCTTCTTCGCAGGTACATCCGATTTTCCATGTTTCATGCTTAAAAGAAGGTTATAGGTGAAAATCTTCCCGAGTTCAAACGGTATGTGCCCGAACTTGATGGGGAAGAAAATCATATTGGAACACGAGGCGAGTCATGGAAAAAAGAACTCGACAACTACGGAATCGATCGATTTCGGAGTATCTCATCGAGTGGAAAGAACTTACCCACGAAGATTCTACATGGGAGGATGAGAATTTTATACGAAGCACCCGGAGCTACTCAAGTGTTGAGGACAACACTTTTTTGAAGGAGAGAGGGCATGTTAGGTCCCATGTCACTAGTATAGCCCTTATTATTGTTAGTGTAAACCCCTTATTGTTATTATTGTACCCTTGTAACCCCCATTTTGTTATTATTGTGCCCTTAAATTATTATTGTTAGGTCGGCTAGGATTACATTGTGGCCCACTAGGATTACATTATGGCCCCATGGACTCCTATATATAGAAAGGAGGCGTTGATATCTTTTTTCTTCTCTTTTTGGAGCTGGTTACACAACAAATGGTGAGGGTCACTGTTTGTCATTATAGTCATTATTCGTGACGGACCTTGATGTCACCAATGCATTTATGGTGACGGTCAATGAACGTCGCTATATATATGCACCAATAGTGACGGCCATGAAAGGTCCATCACAAAAAATCATTGCTGTTCATATGAAATGGTGACCGGTCACTATCCATCATTATAATTAATATTCGTGGCCGGACCTTGAGCCCACGTCACTACAATACATACTTTCGAGCCGCGCCACTTTCTTTGACGTTCATTTTTTTGGTGTCGAGCTATTAGTACGTCACCATTGCTCATATGAAATGGTGACGGTCAGCCTCCGTCACTATAAATCATTGTTGGTGACGGACCTTGAATGTCACCACAACACCTATACTTTCGGCGACGCCACCTTTGGTGACATTTAATTTTTGGTGAGCGGAAGCTATTGTCCGTCACCATTGCTCATATGAAATGGTGACGGTGCATTTATCCGTCACTATAAATCATTATTGGTGACGGACTTTGAATGTCACCACAACACCTATACTTTCGGCGACGCCACCTTTGGTGACGTTCGGTTTGGTGACGAAGGCTCTTTGACCCTCACCCGATGAGCTTATGGTGACCATTTCGCCCCTCACCAATGTCCTTTCTTGTGATGTGATTGATCCATTTGGGAAATCTTTGTAACAATTCTAAGAAGACAACCAGGCTGCGAAAATAAGTCTATAGGAAGCGCAATCAGGTGAAGGATCTCCATGCCACCGTTTTGTGGGATAATAACCGGACGAAAGATGCGGTAGAATAAAGCCGACGCCATGAAGGAAAAAACTAAGTGATATGGTAGGAAAATAACGGACCGCCTGAAGGATGGGTCGTGAACAGAAAAACTTTACGAAAGCCTGCATCGTGAGGGAACATCATGAAACAAATGAGTTGTGCCTCCGTGCTCAAAGGCTGGGGGTAGCTTACCCGTAACCACTGAGAACCGTAGCCGCCACCATGAGATCTAGCGTTATCTAGATCTACAATGGGCACGAAGAACCAAGGCATTTAAGATGTGCCAAATTCCATCCACCCGATGAGTACGTGTGTCCGGGTTTAATGATGTGGAATTGATTAACGCCACCACAAACCATTTAACCAAATATTTCTCGATCATCGACTATGCGATCAAAAGTATAAGTACAGAATAAATCTTTTAAAGGTCGAGAAAAGTCTAAATGAAATCCAATACCATATTATGTAGCATTATCATGTATCTTTTAACATTGAATTAATGGATACCGAGAATCTCTACCAAGAATTAATGTTGCACTAAAGAATTTGGTAAGATGATTTCTAGCCAGCCATGAAAGCGACGGAAGGTAAGTTACAAGGTCGAACAATTTTCATTTTTGGTTGATCCTAGTGCCAATTTAAGTTATATAAACCCTCGAGTAGTTGAAAATTGTAAACTACAAAGTCAAAAATTTAAAAGTCTGTTTGGTACAATTGGCCACGGGGACAAGGATAACGATTAATACTAAAGTGTCAGGATTGTATCTGAAATAGTCGGAAAATATATACCCATAGAATTGAATATTTTACCTTTTGGAAGTTTATTATGAAATCCTGTTGGGAATGGATTGGTTAAGAAGACAAACGGTCACTAGTAGATTTCAAGGAGAAAATTATATATTTCAAGGCGAAAGATAATACTTGTCACGGGTGTTGGGGAATTAAGAAACCACTTCAATTGCGCCCCATCACAACAACTCGGCTAGGTAAATGCATCGGGAAAGGGGTGTCGACTCTGCTATCCATGTGGGGTTTAATAACTCTAAGGAAAAGACGCTTATCTTTGCAGAGAAAATATCCGAGTTGTTCAAGATTTCATGGACGTATTTCTGAAAATATTCCGGGATTACCCCAAAAAGAGATATTGATTTTACCATTGAATTACTACATGGAGCGCTTTTTGTATCGCGAGCACCATACGGGATGAGTGTGCCTCGATTGACGATTAAAATGCGGCTACAAAAACTCTTTGAAAAAGAGTATATTCGGCTGAGTGTGTCCCCCTAGGGAGCACCTATGTTGCTGCGTTAAAAATAAATACGGAACGTGTGAATGTATGTGCATTACCGACGACTTAAAAGTTTGATGGTAGAAAATTATCCATTTCCACGTATATACTATCTTTTAATCGGAGTGAAGGAGAAAAGCATTTTTTCGAGAAATTGACACAAGGATCTAGGTATCACCAGGTAGAGATTAAAGATGAAGAGATATCCAAGCAATTTTTCGCACCGAGTGCAGACACTATGAATTTGTGGTACTCTTTTGTTTGGATTAAGCAATGTGCCAACAACATTCATGAGCACCGATACATGGCATATTCCACACATATCTGGATAGATTTATTTTAATTTTTATTAATGACATATTGATATACTCTAGAAATATGAAGGAACACCGAGAACATTTACGCTTAGTGTTGAAAATGTTGTAGGAGCATCGACTCTACACCAAGTTTAGAAAATGAAATTTGTACAAAGAGAAGATCCAACATGCGGAACCTTGTGATATCGGTAGAGAGCATCTCGATATATCTCAAAAAGATAAAAAAATTAATGGAATGGAAAGTCCCAAAAAAATGTGCCAGGACATACATTCTTTCATGGGCCTAATTGGTTACTACGGGGGATTCATCAAAGGCTTTTCTAAGATAGCCTTTCCCACCTCCTTGCGGCGGAAGGGACGTATTTTTAAGTGGAATAGTGAATGTCGAGCCGGTTTCGAGTGGTTAAAGGAACCATTAACCACTTCCCTTTGTGTTACAAGTGGTGAGCCCAAAACGAAATTTGAAGTCTGTGCGGATGCTTTTAATGAAGGGTGGGAGCGGTATTGATACAAGATGGTAAGATAATAACGTATGGATAAATCTAAATCATGATGAGCGGTGATACTTTGCCTATGATTTAGAATTATTTGTGGTAGTACATGCTCTCAGAGTATGGAGACATTACTTGTTGGGAAAAAGGTTTATGCTAAGGAATAACCATAATAGCTTCTGAGTTGCTAAAAATCGACTTGAATGCTCGTCGAAAGCGAAGATGGAATGTGCTCTAAGTGAATTTGATTTGGACATTCAACACGTGAAAAGCAAAGAAAACTACATAAAGGATGATTTGGGCGGGGAAAATTCATGGCATCTATGAACTCTACTTTAACCACACACAATTTTATTTCGGGAACAAATAAATGAGGCATCGAAGAGATCTTAAATATCAATTCTTATGTCGGCAAGTAAAAGAAACGAAAAAACAAGGAAAGAAATCTAATTATAAGGTTAATGATAAAAAAACTCTTAGTATTTCGAGGAAGATATGTATTCAGAAGCAAATAAGCTTGAAGGGTGATTTTGGATTAATCTCATCGAGTGCCTATGTTGGACGCCTTGGGTATCCAAAGATGCGACAACCATTAGAAAGGGCTATTTTGGCATGGAATGCATAAAGAACATTATTGAATATTTGACCAAGTGTTTAGAGAGTTAGCAAGTTAATTGGAGCACTAACATCCGGTGAGATTTCTTGAGCCCATACTTGTACCGAATGGAAGTGGGAGGTCACATCTGTGATTTCATTGCGGGTCTCTTGAGAAGAAAAATACACAATGATTCAATTACGATTGCGGTGAATGAACTTAACTAGGTATCTCATTTCATACATGTTTAGTCAACTTACAAGGCCCTTAAAGATTGTTGATATCTTCACGAGGAGATATTTTAGGCCCGCACGACATTCCCAGAATTCTCATCTCGATTGAGATGTAACGTTCACCTCAACTTTCTTGAAAGCATTGTTACTAGATTGGGGACACGTATCCAGTTTGATATAACTACCATCCTTAAACATGGACGGGCCCCGAATGGATGAATTAGATATTAGAATACATGCTACACATGTATGTGATGCGACAACCCACAATGTGGAAAGAATATTTATATATGGTCGAATTCACCTAGAACAATGGATGCAGGAATCTCTCATGATGATTCCTTTTGAGGCATTGTATGGTAGACAATGCAGGACCCCCATAAAATGGGTAATGGAAGAAAACTAATGCTTGGACTAGACACGATGGAGGAAATGGAGTGGGAGGTAAGAAAAATTAGATAGAATATAAAAGCACGCCCGGGATAGGTAGAAGGTATATGCGGAAGTAAGAAGAATATTTCGAGGTCGAAGTTGGTGACCACGTGTATGTAATAATTAAACCCAAGAAAATCACCTTAAGGTGGAATACTTGTGCCAAATTGGCTCCTATATATTGTGGACCTTTCCAAATTTTGGAAAGGATAGGGCCAATAAACATACGTGTGCTTTTCCTACTCATATGTTAATTTTGCATAATGTGTTAGGTATCTTTACTAAAGTGATACATACATGACCCCAAGCATGTGATACAACGGCAAAATGTACATGTAAGTTATGTTTACATTATGACTTCCGGGAAAGAAGAGTTCTTAATTAAATTAATTAAAAATATCTTGATTTCGGTAGAATTGGATGGCAAATTTATGGTAGAACCTCGGCGTATTCTCGATCGAGAGAGAAATAACGCTCTAGAGACGGTCATCCCCCAAGTGAAGGTGCAACGAAGCATGACCTAAGAGGAGACTACACGGGAGGATGAAAACTTTGTTCGAGAGACATATCCTAAAATGTTTAAGTAAGAAAGTAAACATCGGGGATGATTGCCTCTAATGGGGAAAGATGTAACACCCTATTTTATTGTCAATTTATGTTAAAATAATTCTTGATATATTTTAATTTATTAAGTGAAAAAAAAAGCCGGAATTTTATTTCATAAATAATAAATTACATTGAGTAATTATTAAGCATGCTAAAAAGAATTACCAAATTCTAGAGTAAAAGGAAGAGCGGGTTTACGATAGTTACCCTCCCAAAGAGGATAGAAGGAAATATTTGAGAAGGAGAAGGGGTTGTTCTAGAATGGAAAAATGGTTTCACATCGGTAAGGTAGCCAGAAAAAACGAGTTGTCCGGAAATTTGTGGGTTTACAGGTGGAAGTTTGTGCCGAAGAAAGGTAGGCTGGACTTGGGTCCTAAGGTATAACCGAGAGAAAAGAAAACCTACTATCTAAACTCGGTGCGGAGCACGGGGAGAGAGAGAGAGACGTGATTACCTCCCTCACGGTTTGGCGGTGCCGGCATTTAATCAACGACGAGATAAGTATATTGAACTTGCGGTTTTCTTTGGTGGAATAATTCTCTGCAAGTGTGCCATGTTCCTTTAACGGCTTAGGGATTCCTTTGACATCATCTCTATCTCCTTAAGATATAGACTTTACTACCATAAGTCGTATTTTCGAAAATAGGATCTACTATTCACTTTGTTCCGAGGATGCTCTACCATGCTACCTTTGAGCGCTGTAAAATATGTTGCTAAATACCCTCATAATTCTCTTCGAATGTTGGAGCTTATACCATAAAATAATCCCCAAAAGAATGAATCAATGCCTCTCCACTAAATAAAACAAGGGAATGTCCTTGACATTGATTCTTGGGTATATAACCCATAGCCCTTCACCAACTTCAAACTCTCTAGTCAAAGGAAAATATTTGTAAGCCAAAAGAAAAATACAAAAAAAATCGCGCAAACTTACCTAATCGGACTGGCATGCATAAGGGACGACATCACAAAACCCATTTAAAAGAAGCAAGGGAGATATTATGGTTACATGCCAATAAAACCCTAGTCATTTAATTCTGATTGAATGCCATTTAGATAACTTTGAAAATAAATACGGGTTATTTCTATTATCGAGCGACGAGATACCCTAGCTTCAAATGTAAGACTAAACCAGCTAAGTGGTTTCGGAAGCATCCTTACCGCACCGATCCATTGGGAAATATTTGTAACAATTCTAAGAAAACAAAGCTGTCGTGGAAAAATAAGTCTAAAGGAAGCGCAATCAGCTCAAGGAATTCCATGCCACTATTTAGTAGGATAATAACTCGGACGAAAGATGCAATGAATAAAGCCAAAGCCATGAAGGAAAAAACTAAGTGATATGGTAGGAAAATAACGGACCTGTCAAGGATGGGTCGTAAATAGAAAAAATTTACAGAGCTTGCATCGTAGGAACATCATGAAACAAATGAGTTGTGCCTCCGTACCTCAGGTTGGGGTAGTTACCGTAACCACTAGAACCAGAGCCGCCACCATCATATCTAGCGTTAACTAGATCTACAATGGGCATGAAGAACCAAGGCATTTAAGATGTGCCAAATTCCATCCACCAATAAGGGCATGTGTGTCCAGGTTTAATGATGTGGAATTGATTAATGCCACCACAAACCATTTAACCAAATATTTCACGATCATCGATTATGCAATCAAAGTATAAGTACGATGAATAAATCTTTTAAAGGCCGAAAAGTCTAAATGAAATCCAATACCATATTATATCGCATTATCATGTGTATCTCTTAAAATGTGAAACAAATAATGTAACATTATCCAATAATAAAATGTAGAAACAAATAATGTACAATCATATAAAACATGATGAGTCTATAGAATTGTCGTGTCATATAGCATTAGATATTCGATGATGTGATTGGTAAATAATAATTTTTTTCTATAATTTTAGTAGTGGTTACATATGGTATCGGAGTGTGGTTCACACGCTAGGCCAAGTTGAGCTAATAACTCTAGCGACTATTGAGTTTATTGATACATGCACGGGGAGTGACATAAGCTATTGAAAAAGCCAATGAGGAGAGGATATAGCCAAAAACTATCAAAGAATAATGGGGTAGACCCACTCCCGGCCTAATGCGGAACTTAACCTACAAATCTAGGTGCGATTGAGTGTGGATCAACACCATCAAACGTAGACAAATTAGACAAATTACAAGAACTCCAAATAGAAATTATTCATGTGAAGCGACAATGAAAGAATGATGAGGAAAACACATAGAATAATCAAGAGTCTCTTGGATAAGTAGAACCACCCTACGACATAGCCTAGTCCAGAAAGACACCCATGAAAAAGGAGAACAACAGTAGCAAGTGAATAACAATGCGGAAGGGAAGTTGAAATCGGTGAAGTAACAAAAACAAAATCTGCAACAAAGCGAGAATGTGGAAATGCTTGCAGAACGCTTAGAAATGAATAAACATGAGTGAAGAGGTTACAAGGTGAATTTGGAGAAATTAAACACTCCTAACTTAAATGGAGAGTGCGGGAAGTAGCTTAAATGTGGATAATTAACATGAATAAATACTTTCAGGTCTGCTGGAGATTATAAAAAACAAGCTCAAAGCTCACCTTGCTATGTAGTAGTTGGAGGAAAAAAAGCCACATTGTGGTGCGAAGAAGTGGAAAACATGTGTACAATTGAAGACCAAAATGAGACATGGGACAATTTCGGTAATATTTTAAGGACAAGTACCTAACATAGCCGATTTTATGATGAAAAATCGAGGGAGTTTCATGATTTGAGATTGGGACAACTGTCAATGAATGAATTCATCACTAAGTTTACCTATTTTCTAAGATACATACCATACCTGAAATATGAAAAAGAAAAATTACAACAACTCTTGAGCAGCCTACCTTCTCATATGAAGGAAAGGATCAAATTTGTAAACATGAAAACTATAGATGAGGTGATACGAAAAGCATGAATTTGCTATCAACAATTTAAGGCGAAAGTTGAAATTGGTAGAATTTGGCCACCAAAGAAAGGAAAAAATGTTTCCTCGAATTCTAAAAACACCACACCAAGAAGTTATAAAAATGATCCGAGAAATTTAGAAAATAGGCAATTTCGGAGAAACTAGAAAAATCCCAATTGGGCACTGGAAGATTGACCTACGGAAGCATTCAACAGGCCAAACCTTGGATCGTCCCAAAAACCACCATTACAATGTTGGGGATGCGGTGAGGCACATTACTTCAAAAATTTCCCTCACCGTGGAAGAAAGGAAGTTATAGTCAACTTTCAAGAGGTGTTTATAGTAGGTGATGCTGCACGAAACATACCAAGAATTAATGTTAAGCTAAAGGACCAACAAGATGATTTCTAGCCAACCATGAAAGAACTGGAAGGTAAGTTACAATCTCGAACACTTTCCATTTTGGTTGATCCCGGTGCCAGTTTAAGTTATATAAACTCTTGAGTAGTTGAAAATTGTAAAATACAAAGTCAAAAATTTAAAAGTCCCTGTTTGGTACAATTGGCCACGGGGACAAGTAGAACAGTTAATACTAAAATGTCAGATTGTATCATGGAAATAGTCAAACAATATATACCCGTAGAATTGAATATTTTACCTTTCGGTTATTATGACATCCTATTGTGAATGGACTGGTTAGAGAGACATTGGTCACTAGTAGATTTCAAGGAGAAAATTATATATTTCAAGGCGAAAGATAGTACTTGTCAAGAATTGTTGGGAATTAAGAAACCACTTCAATTGCGCCCCATCACAACAACTCTGCTGGGTAAATGCATCAGGAAAGGGTGTCAACTATATGCTATCCATGCGGGGTTTACTAACTCTAAAGACAATATGCATATGCTGGAAAATATCTGAGTTGTTCAAGATTTCATGGACGTATTTCCTGAAAATATTCCAGGATTACCCCCAAAAAGAGATATTTATTTTACCATTGAATTAATACCTGGAGTAGCACCTGTATCGCGAGCACCATACAGGATGAGTGTGCCTCAGTTGACGGAATTAAAAATGCAGCTGCAAAAACTGTTCGAAAAAGAGTATATTCGATTGAGTGTGTCCCCCTAGGGAGTACCTGTGTTTTTCGCTAAAAATAAATACAGAATGATGCGAATGTATGTGGATTACCGAAAGCTTAAAAAGTTGACAGTCAAGAAAAAATATCCATTTCCACGTATATACTATCTTTTTAATCAAGTAGAAGGAGAAAAATTGTTTTCAGAAATTGACTTGAGATCTCGGTATCACCAGATAGAGATTAAAGATGAAGAGATATCCAAAACAAATTTTCGCATCAGGTACAAACACTATGAATTTGTGGTACTACCATTCAGATTAACTAATGCACCAACAACATTCACGAGCCTGATGCATGGCATATTCCACACATATCTGGATAGATTTATTTTAATTTTTATTGATGAAATATTGATATACTCAAGAAATATGAAGGCACACCGAGAACATTTACGCTTAGTGTTGAAAATGTTGTAGGAGCATCTGCTCTACACCAAGTTTAGAAAATGAAATTTGTACAAAGAGCATATCCAATATTTGGGCCATGTGATATCGGCTAAAGGGATCTCGATAGATCTCAAAAAGATAAAAATAGTAATGGAATGGACAATCCCTAGAAAATGTGCCAGACATATGTTCTTTCATGGGCCTAACTGGTTACTACCGGGGATTCATCAAAGGCTTTTCTAAGATAGCCTTTCCCACCAAAGAGAGATCTTGAATATCAATTCTTATTTCAGCAAGTAAAAGAAACGAAAAAACAAGGAAAGAAATCTAATTATAGAGTTAATGATAAAAAAACTCTTAGTATTTCGAGGAAGATATGTATTCCAAACCAAATAAGCTTGAAGGAGCTGATTTTGGATTAATATCATCAGAGTGCCTATGTTGGACACCTTGGGTATTAAAAGATGCTGACAACCATTAGAAAGGGCTATTTTTGGCATG
This sequence comes from Pinus albicaulis, assembly GCA_034641835.2. Taxonomy (NCBI): domain Eukaryota; kingdom Viridiplantae; phylum Streptophyta; class Pinopsida; order Pinales; family Pinaceae; genus Pinus; species Pinus albicaulis. The sequence goes on from JAXQQM020091415.1 coordinate 102,794, forward strand.
GAATGCGTAAGAACATTATTGAATATTTGACCAAGTGTTTAGAGTGTTAGCAAGTTAAGGTGGAGCACTAACATCCAGTGAGATTTCTTGAGCCCATACCTATACCAGAATGGAAGTGGGAGGTCAAATCTCTTGATTTCATTGCAGGTCTACTTAGAAGAAAAAGACACAATGATTTAATTACGATTGTGGTGGACAGACTTAACAAGGTATCTCATTTCATACATGTTTAGTCAACTTACAAGATTGTAAGATTGTTGATATCTTCATGAGGCAGATATTTAGACGGCATGACATTCCCAGAATTTTCATCTCAGATTGAGATGTAAATTTCACCTCAACTTTCTTGAAAGCACTATTTACTAGATTGGGGACACGTATCGAGTTTAGTACAACTTACCATCCTCAAACATATGGACAGACTAAATGGATGAATTAGATATTAGAATACATGCTACACATGTATGTGATGCAGCAACCCACAATGTGGAAAGAATATTTATATATGGTCGAATTCACCTAGAACAATGGATACTAGGAATCTCACATGATGATTCCTTTTGAGGCATTTTATGGTAGACAATGCCAGAACCCCATAAAATGGAGTAGTCTGGAAAGAAAACTAATGCTTGGACCAGACATGATGGAGGAAATGGAGTGGGAGGTAAGATAAATTAGATAGAATATAAAGGCAGCCCAGGATAGGTAGAAGGTATATGCCGATAAGAGAAGAAGCTTTCGAGAATTCGAAGTTGGTGACCACATGTATGTAATAATTAAACCCAACAAAATCACCTTAAGGTGGAATACTTGTGCAAAATTAGCTCCCAGATATTGTGGGGCTTTCCAAATTTTGGAAAGGATAGGGCCAATGGCTTATCGACTGCCTTTTCCTACTCATATATTGGTACATAATGTGTTCTAGGTATCTTTACTAAAGTGATACATACATGACCCCAAGCATGTGATACACTGGCAGAACGTACATGTAAATTATGTTTACATTATGACTTCCAGGAAAGAAGAGTTCTTAATTAAATTAATTAAAAATCTATTGATTTCAGGTGGAATTGGATGGCGAATTTATGGTAGAACCTCTGTGTATTCTCGATCAAAGAGAAATAACGCTCTAGAGACAAGTCATCCCCCAAGTGAAGGTGCAATGGAAGCACTTCAGCCTAGAGGAGACTACCTGGGAGGATGAAAACTCTGTTCGAGAGACATATCCTGAAATGTTTAAGTAATAAAGTAAACATCGGGGACGATGATTGCCTCTAATGGGGGAAGATGTAACACCCCATTTTATTTTCAATTTATGTTAAAATAATTTACTGATATATTTGAATTTATTAAGTGAAAAAAAAATGTAATTTTATTTCATAAATAATAAATTACATTGAGTAATTTATTAACTGCATGCTAAAGAATTCCCAAATTCCAGAGTAAAAGGAAGAGGCAGTTTTTGATAGTTACCCTGGACCCAAAGAGGATAGAATGAAATACTGAGAAGGGTAAGGGGTTCTGTTCTAGAATGGAAAAATGGTTTCACATCAGTAAGACTATGAAAAAAATAGAGTTGTCCAGAGCTGGTAGTTTACCAGTGGAAGTTTGTACCCAAAGAAGAGTAGACTAGACTTGGGTCCTGAGGTATAACTTCAGAAAAAGAAAACCTACTATCTAAACTCTGATGCAGAGCACAGGGAGAGAAGAGGACGTGATTACCTCCCTCACGGTTTGGCAGTGCCATCATTTAATCAACAGAAACCAAGATAAGTATATTGAACTTACTGGTTTAACTTATTCACACAGAAAGATAATTCCTTTTAAGTTGTCTACGGAGGTAAATTTTAGTTGACTGTTAATTAGAGATATTTGGTGGGAATGCGGAAGAATGTTGCTTCTTGGATTCTAAGCGGATGCCACCTGGTTAGTAGAGATAGGAACCATCAAGAAAGTAAATAATGATGTATTGACTCCTAAGTTCCCTAACACTGAATAGGTGGAGGGATTAACAATGTTGGTAATGGAAGTTGCATAAATAATTCTCAACTATTATGCACCACACTTTCAAATCACTTCCACCACACTTTTATATTGTTCTCAAGCCCTTATCTTCCTTTTTTTTAGCAAGAATACATGAAATTGGATAAAAATTATAGAAATACAATGGCAGGGGATCCATGCTTGAATATTGTCATGGAAATGGTAACAAAAATAGCATAAAGAAAGCATTGGAGGAAAGAAAATGTTGAGTTTTAGATGCGGACCATGTGAATATTTAGGTAAGTACACATAGGTATCGTAATTATTACTGAAATATAAAGCTAGTGGTGTATGATTTTAAGCACAAGAACAAGATCTAAGTGTGAAAAAATAGTAGAGTAGCTATTACAAGACAAGAAAGAAGATAGAATAAACACTACTATGAATCAACTCAATAACCAAGGAGACAATACAAATTACTCATTATATATGATGCTATATTATTTCTCAATGTGAATACATTATATAGTCTCTCCATGAGTAAAAATGCATTCCAAACTAGGTTGGATTTCTCTTGTGTATGCACTCATATAACTAGAGTAGTTTTATAGAATAGCTAATAAGTCAAAATTTGAGTGGAATATCTTAAATTAGAAATATATATAGTAAAAGGCTTGACTAAAATAATTGGATTTAAAAATAATCTATAACTAATGCAATATATCTCAAAAGAAATAATTACCCTAATAAACACTAAATATGGAATTGAAAGTCAACATAAACAAATGTAGATGAGTGGAAGGTTGTTGATAAGGTTGAAGTTGCTAAATTTATGAGACAAATTGTGCATCCAATATAAGAAAACCTATGTGTGTGTTAGTAGACATTAATAGAGTATAATCTATCATTTCACCATCTAATCAGCACCCAATCACTACCTCACATCATCCTAGGTGTCAGATATTGCTCAAAATAAACTTATTAAAAATAGAAAAGGTTAAATATAGGAGATGATCCTAAAATATAAGGAATGTGAAGTAGTGAATGAAAAGTGGTAATATGTGGCCCTTATAATATATATAACGTGGTTAAATGATGCCATGAATATAGGTCCCTATGAATTCATGAGTGGAATGTACCGAAACGCCCCATTAGAAGCATAACCAAATATTATTACTATCAAAACCTCAAAAGTTAAACAATTTTAAAGCATCGAATTGAGGATAAAATTTCATGACTATGAAGAAAATTAAAATTATAACGTTTTTTAACCGTGGCATTAAAACCAAATGTCATGAATAGAAAAAACCTTAAAATTTAAACAGTCATACAACCCTACACACTTCATAATATTTAAACAATTTTTTAACCATGGAATTAAAAACAAATATTATCACTACAAAAATATTTAAAAATCAGCACATGAATTAGAGATTCATTCTACCCAGAGAATTTTTATTTTTAAGGTTAAAATGATATCTCATTTGAAATATTATGCTAAAATAATTTCATCCATTACTACCAAAACTTCAAAATTTAGCAGCAAACTAAAGCACTAGATTTTCAAAGGGGCATTAAAAATGCAATATGGTGTAGAAAATAATAATATTACATAATGGCATGACAATATCACCATATAAATTAAAAAAAAACAATATTAATTCCAATTTTTTAAACTTTTAATCAATATTTCAATGCTAATCACATTGAATGACACATAAAATAGAAAATTATATTGAGTGGGACATAAAATAGGAATTGCACTAGATGCTGCAAAAGAAAAATCGTAAGTCATAAACTTAAGAAAAGTTAACAAATTAAAAACAAAAATTTTAAATTAAAGTTAACAAAAAATAAAGGACAACATTCTTACTATAGTTTCCACTGAGAATTTCAGTTATTCAATGAAGGATAAATTAAGTTTAGGCTTGCATATTTGTTAATTTCTTATGTATGAAATAAATAAAAATATCACACACCATCCATAATGAAAATAAAATATTTTCTCATGAAAACTCTAATGGAAAATCCTAATTGGAGGGTGAAGATTTCTAAAACTCTCTTACATGAGAAAACCTAATTTTGGAAAATTGAAATTGTACTGCCTTTTATAAATATACCGGAGTAATGCAGAGGTACAAAGTAAATACTCTCTGTGGAGATATCTAAAACTTGTGGTTGTTTTTGCTGCCACAAAACACTAACATCCAACTGAGTTTTTGAACCAACTCCTTCAATTCACAACTAAATTTGTGACTGCGATCCTTCAATAGCAGTGTTCTAACACACATCTGGCTGAACTCTTTCGAGGACTGGCCCGAGGATTGGCATGGAATCCTCGCACACCATTTTGTGGAAGGTAAACATCTATGGGAGATAAACTCTGATTGATGCAGTTGAGTCCTATTAAATGTTTTTATGCTCCTCAAAGTAACGGAGTAGACAGTTAATCTTAGATTTTTGTCATGCTTGTTATTATCACAGAACTTCTAATTTCACTGGTGCTACGACATATTTTGTAATTTTTTTGTTTCATGTTATTTTCGAGCTCATTTCCTCCACGGAGGCATCCCCATACTTGCACAACAAAGTCTAGGATTGGTTAAACCCAGCTTGCCAACTTAGACTGTAGCATATGTACTGTTAAATTTCTGAATTAATATAGATTAGCCTCATTTACCAACAAAAAAATGAAGTAGATAATTAAACTGTGGAGTTTTTGTATTAAATATTCAAAGGGTTGACATAAATGCATAATAATACCAATATTAATGTGATAGGGTTTTTCCATCATTATTTACCCTTGTTATAAGGAGAGAGATCAATCTAATTTAATGCATAATAAGACCAATCTCAATGTAAAGAATTTATCTTCATCATTAACTCTTGTGATAAGGGAAGAAATGAATTTATCTTTTTATATAAATATAAATACTATACTATTATATTATAAATATAAATAAAAAGAATGTAGGTAATTTTTTAAAAATAAAAATATAAAAAATAGTATATCAAATTCAAATTTTAATTAAAAAATAGATTAGAAATTTTGTGTAAATTAAATTTACATAATTTATACTTTTGGTCTCTTCTTCCCTTGCAATATTTGTAGCCATGTCATTGTCCCTCACCACCACCTTTTCATTTTCAAAATTTTGTCAGATTGTTGAAATTTGATGGCTTATCCATTCACATGCCTGAAATTTGATGGCTTATCCATTCACATGCCTTTTATTTTTCATAAATCCTCGGTGTAAATTTTGTAGAAGGGAAAGAGAAAAATAAACGAATGAGGTAGAGACCTTAAAAGGGAGAAGGTGTTTGTTACTGGATAAAAAACCATTTCATTTTTTTAACGTATGGAAAATCTAATTAATTTTAAATTAGTAAAAATATTTGGACAAATTTCTGAGTACATTAAAAGAGGGGCTAAAAATGTCGCTATATAAGCAACGTTTGCATCATCCAAATGCAGCAATGTCAAAGTAGAGGATCGACTCCCACGACTCCCTCTCCCATTTCCTGAGGATAGGAGTCACATCTATAATAACTAAAAACATGTTCAATCAGTTATAGATGATGTTTGTTGCAAGGCCAAGGAATTTTACACCTACAATGCCTTCATTGCTACTGCCAATGTTTTTCCTGATTTCGACACCATCGGTGATCTGGTTACTCGTAAAAGAGAGCCCGCTGCTCTCTTTAGAAAAGCCTTCAACTAATTATACTTATGAATCTATTCCCTCATGATTTATTTATCTAATTTTACTAACTAACTAATTGGGAAGAATATTGTTAAACCAAGGAGATGGGCGATAGCACAAGATGTCCCGTGCTCCTGGGGCTATTGCTCCAAAGTTGAATGATGTAATCCTCCCGCCAGTGCTACCAATCATCCTGCCAATCATCCTCCTGATGGACCTGTGTATCTGTAAAGGCATACTTACGTTGAGGGGCCATCTTGCATATATGGAAAGATATATTATGGATGACGAACTTTCCTAGGTATCTCGAAAGAGTTAAAATGATTTCAGTCTAAAAGTGGCTTTTTAAGGAAAAATAATAAAAAAATAGTTAAAATAATAAAAATATAAGTTATGAATTTTTGAGCAAAAAAAAGAAAACTATTTATTTTAATTGTATTTTTTACTTATCTCCTTGTAGGTTTATTAAAATTTCAAGTTAAGACACTCACTAGATGTGAAATTAAATTTTGCATTCAGCGAGTGTCCACACTTTAAATTTCAGTAAACCTATAAGGAGATAAGTCAAAAATACAATTAAAAAAGTATTTTTTCTTATTTTCTCTCCAAAATATTTACATTGACCTATTTTTAAATTTAAAGCATTTTGATTGGTTTACATATTATGACATGGAAATTACAGGAAAATTTCATGGGCACTTTTAGGCTGAAATTTCCTCTAATGTGGCCCATTCAAATGGCATGGTTGGTCATTTCAGGCATATTTTCAATTTTAATTACATTCACATTATTTTTCAGAAACACACCCAAAACAATTCACATTAAATTTAACCATAATGCGTCATTTACTCTTACACGCGAAGGTATTCACTCATATCTGCATCCTTAAATGAACTGAACCGAATACACAACCATTGTAATCACTCTACATCCTTAAATGAAATGAACATAATGCACAACCATTTTTATCACGAGGCATAATTAGAAGCCATGATTACGATTTAAAGGCATAAATCAACCGAAAACACTCTCCAACTTGGCAATCTATACTCTTAACAGAAACTATTATTTACATATTAAATCAAATTAAATTATTAAAAACCAAAAACATCAAATAAAAATGAAACATAAGTGAAAATGAATCCTCATGGGATGTAACTACCATTCAACATACAAGCCATAACCCGATAACAACTATGTTTCTAAAATTATGAAGAAAAAAGGGTAGAGAACATGGAAAAGTTTTAAAACTAAAATCGAAGATGGGAAAATAATCGACTGTATGAAAGATGAAATGATAGAGAAAATTGATACATGAAGAATATCAGAGGCAAGAAAGTACAACAATCACATTTGGAAAATTAGCGAAAACTTTAAAACATAATGAAGAAGATGAGGCGTATAGCCATATTTAAATGGGAGAAAGAGGAAGATGGTTTTTTCGTAAGGGGACATGCAGATTCATTCCAAACCACAACATAATCACCAGAACTGGTTAGTCCCTAATTATTTTGGGAGGTTACACCACCTATGATGTAAAGATGTAAATTTTTCTAATCGTTTAACACAAGATCGATGGCCCACGAAAAGACACTGTGACATGGGGGGGGGTGGGTTCTTCCGAGATGAATGCCTTACGAAGTAATTAATTTTCAAAGTTATTGTTTCACTGTCAATATTTAAAACTAATGATTTTTTCTTAATTAAAACATATAGTCCAACAATCATAAAAATGACTCAAAATTTCACATATGATAATATGTAAGTTAAAGCATTTATTTCAGGTTACCATGCAAGTATCAAATTGATCGAAAATTATATAAATTTTTTCATACAGTTATTCATATTGACTCATATATTCTCACAGATCATCAAAATCTACATCATCTTCAGGTGAATGAATGGATGAAGATATAGATGACCCATATTTTTATATATTACCAACCATTTCCTCATCTGAGTCGAAATTTATGCCCAATATTGGAGATCTCAAAATCCTTCTAGATCTACGATTGGGTTTAACAAATTTCCATCTTACCATTGTTTCTTGTGGTAGAAACCTCTTGATAATATCTATGGTCATGTATCAAAGAGATCCTTTCATTGCCATCTTGAAGTCATAAAAAAGTATTTCGACATTCTCTAATTTTAATAGGTAAGTGCAATGAATATTTATATTTGGACCATTTCTTTTATATTTCTACTGATTCATTTGTAAACCACCATCTCTCTTTTATGTGCACCATTGAATGGCTATTTATTGCATACTATTGTACTTTAAATACCTAATCATCTCCATTTTATTCAATGACCTTTATAACTTTGGCAACCCATAATGGATAAACATGTGGATCTCCATCCACTAACACTACAATAATGTAACACTTCTTAATATTTCATATGTAACCCTTGTAAATGTCTTCCAATGTTTCATGTTGTGCATGTAATCTTCTAGAACCACACATACATTTATATTTTCTTTACTTGTGGAGAATCAATAATACCTTGATATTTTTTTTGTTTAACATTGTTTCTTCCCTAAAATTTGTTTCACATATTTTATGGCCAATTACATGGATTTTTCAAACTGTATCTCCATTTCTTAATCTGTAAACTTCCATGGATATTTCACTAGAGAATTTTCCACAACATATATGATAAATTATAGTTAAAATTTTGAAATCTACATTATGAGGATATATTTCTCTTGAGACTTTTGGATCTATAAATCCTTATTTATTGTGTATGAGTTTATATTATTATCATGCATAAAATCGAGAAAAATGTAATAAAAACTCATAGAATCATGATTGACACATGATATATCTTGGGAAACCATTTCGGGAGAAAACCCAACCGTAAGATGAGGCTCCTTTGCTCTCTTTCTCTAAGTAGAAAATGGATGTGAGTAAAGAAAAGTAAGGCATGTGTCTTGTGCGATACTAGAATAAAAAATCATCTTTGTGTGTTCTCTCCCTATCCATCTCGGCTGCTTTACATTCCTATGGAACTGATTCAATTGAAAATAATGGAACCCTTTTTCCTCCTAGTGGATTGGTTATAACACAACTCAATAGCCTACTGGTGGTTATGTTTGACTCCATCAAATCTTAACTAGAGATATAATATGAACTATTTTATATATTTATTCATCATAATCACATGGCTAGCCCGTTTTTCATGAGTTATGGGGTTGACATGGCACCCCAACAGATTATGGAGGTGAAAATACAAGCACCCACTTCTAAGTGGTGTAACCTTTGCATAAATACTTTGATTAAGGTGATTGTTATGATTTTGGGTAGATTTTTATATGTATAATATGCAAAAAATGGTGTGCCACTAAAGAGGTAAGTATTACTTCCACAAAGAATCATTTGATGCCCCCCCGGAAATTTTCAAACTCCAATTTACCAATCTATATTCTACTAGAAAGAAAGGTCTTGTGAGCTAACTGCTCCACTTTTTTCACTTTTAAATCATTGATATGGATGAAAAACAATATAGTGATCTAATATGGATCACAACTCGCTATTTTGGGAAGATTTTTGTCCCCAAAAATTTATACTAAATGACAAGAGGAAATTTTCCTCCACCTTCTCTCGAGTGTACCATTTGGCCTTGCTTAGAAGTTGTAATTTTAACCCAATTTTCCAAAGTTCATGCTTCCCGTGTCTTTTAGTTTCACACATCTTCTACAAAAAAGTTTATTTTTTCAACTTTGTTTAAGGATCTTGTGTTAAATCCTCCACAAAAGGTAGGATATGTTCCATTTCATGATTTAGCATGGAAGGCTCATAAAAATTTAGATTCTCTAAATTTATAACTGAGTATATGAGGTTGTATGGGAGTAGAATCATTCTATAGGAATTATCTCCCACCTTCTCTAGTCTCTCAAGGGGATCATATCCTAGAGCCTTGACATTATTACGAAGACCTTGTAGCCTCTCTTTGTTCAACTATAACCATACTCTTTCTCCCACCTTCAGTGAATTCTCTATTTTTTGTTAATAATGCATGGCCTTATATTTTTGGCATGAATTTTACACTGTCTTATGTACCTATATATGGATTTTCATAAACTTCTCAATAAAATTTTCAACCCTCAAGGCATCCCCTATAAGATCCTCTATTACTCCTTCTTGTTTCCCATATCCAATATCAAAATTTTAATGAGGAAAATATTCAAATACAGACATACCTGTAAAATTGTGGACTAATTTGTTATAAGAGTGATGTATGCATACAAATTTTTCATCTTAGGTCTTTGAATGGTTGTAACCCCTCAGAAGATACACCTATGTTCCGTTGATTACTTATTTTTTCCCAACTATATGAGGATGGGATGTTTTAAACCTATCTAAATTTGTGTCAATTTTCCCCCGTAATATGCTCCAAAATTTACTGATGAATATTCTGTCGAACTAAAAAATTATCCTTGGTATCCCAGAGTACACCTACAATTGTCTAAAAAAAAAGTTTGTTAATCCTTTCCCATTGACGTTGTTTTTACAGAGCATCAAAACGCACATCTTATTGAACCTATCAACTACCACAATTATGTAGTCACGCCCTTTCTTCATTGTTGTGAAATGTCCCACAAATTCCATGGAAATGCTTTACCAAGGATGGGTGGTTACAACTATGAGATGACATAGACCCTGTTTCATGTTACTAGGCTTATTTGTACAATAACTCATGCATCCTCTTATGAACCTACCTACATGTTCCTGCATTTTGGGATAATACACATACCTATGCAATTTGGCCACTCTCTTCCCCGTACCAAGTGCCCCGCAAACTTAGAGGAATGAGCCTCTCAAATAAGTTTCAATTGCTCACTTTTTGCAACAAATGACATGTTTGACTTGTAGAGTAACCTATCCTAGATATTGTAGTCAATGATTTTATTTCCATTATCCACGCAACTCTGACTCTATAACTATTGAAAAACCTCCTTTAAGTCCTCATCTTCTATATATTACCTTATGTTTGCATCATAGTTGAATGGATCCATATGCATTAAAGATCCCAAATCTATGTTATTTGATGTGGATGGATTTGAAAGCATTTCGGAAAACTTGTTTATGTCTCCCTTATTATACTTGATCATTAAATGAAATTGTTGTAGAAATCCCATCCACTTAAAATACCTGGTATGTTATAGCTTACTTTGTGCCTCTAAGTATTCTAGTGGCTGGAGATATTTGTGGATTATTGATGATCCTTGTTATTGAAACAAAAGTCTCGTAAATCACAAGGCTACCAAGTTTAATTATCAGCCTGGGGTTCGTACAAACTTAAGAGTGTGCTTGTAAGTATTCTACTGGTTGGTGATATTTGTGGATTATTGATGAGCCTTAGAATTGCAAAAAGAGTGTGGTAAATCCCAAGGCTACCAACTTTAATTACCAGTATGGTGTTTGTACAAACATAAGAGGTGGAAGTGCTATATACATAGTAAGCTAAGGTCTACTCAAGTCACTTTGAAGTAATGGACTAGTGATGGGCCTCCAAAATACACATAAATTAAGTCCCATCTAAAATTTCTTAGGCACATAAAAGCTATATTAAATATGTCCTTCTACACTTAATAACATTCTTTTAGCTTTAATATGTTCTTAGGATGGTTTATAGATAATTTCATATTATGTGCCTAATATCATAAATTTTGCAGAATATTGAGAGAACATTGGGTAAATTTTGAATGAGATAATATAGGTAATTTCTCCCTACTATATGATGGACCAAGATTGGATAATAAATGCAAAAAATATCATGAAATTGTTGACAAATTCTGGAGCTCCACAGATTGAGAAAATCTAGGAATGTGATCCTTCTTATTTAATGAAGATTCCGAGTGTTGGGAACTAGATCCACCTTTTGAAGGATTTTGGAAGGGAAAACAACATCCTTTCAAGGAGAATTCTTCCTTATCATTTTGTATAAGTACCAATTCAAATTTTCCTCTAGGGGCATGTACTTCTAGTAGTGATGTACTTGGATTGATTCGAATAATGAAGGTTGGTGCCATTTTTAGCTTCTAAAGCTTGGTTTCTTGTACAATTTATTTATTTTCTTTGAATGTATTTTTCACTTGCATCTCTTATTTATGCACTTTCTATTTATGTTTCTCTTGTTGTAGTTCATAATGGTTAAAGGATTAAAATGAATTTTTTTTATAGGTTATTGAAAAAATATCAAGCATGATTCATCTTTATAACAAATTTGAAAAATCATGCCCATCATTGAGCTACTTGGATTGGTTTGCTAGTTCACAAATCTAGAATATCTCGGAGTCTCTTGTAGCAAAATAGTAGTAATTTTCTGCTATTTTTTAGCACATGTCAACGAGCCTATTTCGAGTTTATTCCGCCAATATTAATTCTTAAAAAAATTCAAGTTAATAACATAATTTACCCCATAGAATTTTCAGTTGATTAGGTTAGGCATTTGGTAGGTTAACTAGATCACTAATTCTTGAATTTCCAAGTTTTAGAGTAATACTTGTCTACTATTTTTTTAGCACATGTTAACAAGGGTGTTTTTGAGTGATTTCCCTTGGAATGGAGTCCTAAGACATCCTAATTTATAATTTGTCACATATAATTTTCATAAGTATTCTAGTGGTCAATACCATGGGTTATCATAGTATCATCAAGTCAACAAATCTACAATATTTTTGGATAACCTTGCTTCGTAAACAAAAAAAAATGATAAAATCTAACATATTTCTGGATTCACATTTCTGACAAACATATTTATAATGATATGCATGTTCGGTATATATAAAATCACGAGATTATTAGCCATACCACTTAAGTTATCTTAATAAAAGTAATTTCTTAGAACCACAATATCTTTTTTATTTTTATTTTTTTATATATTTTTTCAAATCAATTCATTAAGTCTAATTTATAATTTAATATTTATCAAACTCTCATTAATTTACCAGTTTTAATTTAAAATTTTCTATTTTATACCATAAAAAATATTTATTATTTGTTTAACTCATTAAAATGCTATTTATAATATTTTGTATATTAAAAAAATATTATTATTATTTTCTTTTGGGAGACCAAAGCCATAAACACAAAGGTACCAGGGGATACATCGAACAGGGAGACTTATTTCCTTCGCCATAGGCCCATAAATGCGCCCAGACAGGAAATGCCGGCCACAGAATTATCTACAACTTTAATCTAACGGCAAGCATTTCCTGCTTGAATGCATTTATGGGCCTATGGCAGAAGAAATAAAGCTCGCCTACATCGAACTTGTTCCCACGAATGACTTCCTCCCCATCTATCGGCATCAACCATTTCTTTGTCGATGGTCTCTTCCCAAGCCCTGGAGCACAACCCAGGGATCCTTTTTTTTTTCTCAACGGATCCGTGACAAGCTTCTTCTTTTTCTGGACCGTCACCCTACCGCCTTACATTAGCACGATCAACACGATTTTCTTATTGTGAGATGTGTTCTTTATTCTATTAGGGTAGAAATGTTATAATATTTTGTAGGGTCGTGTTCAATATTTTTAAATAATAATAATAATAATAATAAGCTAAGAATAATTTTGATAATTTATGGTTTTTTAAAGAGATTTTTAATGCATAATTTTTCTTAAAGTGATACATAACTCGTGATTTCTCCCATGGTATTATTATTTAATGTATTCTATTTCTATCAACTCATAGAGTTTTTTTTTTTAATTACAATTTTACTTAATTTAGAAATTGTGATTAGTATTAGTTTCTTTCTTGCTTATTGGTTCCAGAGTAGAAGAGATATGGCTCAAAAGTGATTTTGGATTCTTACAAAGTTGTTGTCTTCCATTAACTATGTTTCAATTTATAAGTTTTTTCATAGTGATGTTTCACCAACTTGCAAGGGTTTTACCTATTGCATTAAATAACAAGGTATTCCATGTGAAGACTTTCTTTGTTGTATTTCTTTAACCACTTTTCAATTTATAAGGTCTTCCATAATGATGTTGCACCATCACATTAAATAAATAACAAGGTGTTTCAACTAAATATGAGTTTTTTTAGTTTCTTTTGTAGTTGGTTTCATGTTAAATTTAATTTATTTACTCTCCCGAGAGGACCTCTGAGCATAGTAGAGACGTAGTAATGTAATTTTCAACGATTTGACTAAGTGAAATTTATATAAAAGAAAAAAAAAAGCTAAATTAAATTAAATTAATTAAATAAATAAATAAATAAACAATCCAATGTAAACATTTTAACTCACTCAACATAAAATAAATTAACAAAATAAAATTAAGCCTCAAAATATAATTAAAAACTAAAAATAAAAATAACAACATAAAAAAAAAATGAGCCATGGTATTTAGAACCCATGGTATCCATGTGGAATATAGTCTATTCAAAGGGGAGATTAAACTAGCCTATATCCATCTTTATTTGAGATGCAAGGGTCCAGAACTTGGTAGATCTGGACTGAAGATGGATGTAGCTTAGTCAAATAAAAGATAGTTAAATGCAATTGAAAATAACATTAATAAATCAATAGACTAAATAGTAAGAAAATCTCATTATTAAGCATAATATTTAAAATTAACAAAGAAGAAATCTCAGCTAACAAAATGGATTCTGAACATTTTTATTAGTGAAAATTATATAAAAATAATACTACCAATTGTAACTAATAATTAAACCAAATTAGTTCTATCTTAATTCTAGATCCACTAAGCTTTGAGAGAGATCAAATTTCTTTTTACTCTAAAAAAATGTGATCTAAGCTGGTTTAAATGTGTGCAGATGAGAAATATTATTAAAATATTAATATCTAAATTTTAAATAAATATTAATTATTATTTTTTATTCCAATAACTTTATTTCAATATTTCAAACATTAAAACCATATAATCTGTATTAAGCCATTTATTAATAATTTTATTTTAGTCTATTATCTTTTTTTAAGTTTATGGTTAAATTATTTATTTTGTTGTGAATTAAAAAAAACTGATCATTTATTTATATAGTAACTCTCATTACACTATTTCAATAAATTCTGATTATCTAAACTTAAATATAAATGCCCAAAAATATTATTATGAAAAATCAGAATTTTCACTAGAAAATTTAGAGAATACCTTTTCAAAATTATATTTTCAAAAAAATTAAATTAAAAAAAATATAAACCGTCACACATAAATAAACACAGTAAATCTATTTATAATAAATTGTGATAAATAAATGAAAAACAAATAAAAAATCTATTTATAATAACTTTATTATAAGAGTTAAAAAAAACCCAATCATAAATCTATTTCTAATAACTTTGTTAGAAGAACTAATGAAAACTACAGTTATAAATCCTTCAATAAACTAAATATAAAATTTCAAAGATAAATAATTAAATCATTTGTAGATCCATTTATCATCAACTGTAATGCATAACATTTATAAATTTAGGTAATCTATTTTTTAGAAAGGAAAGAAAAGTTGTTTATATTAAGATAAGATAAAAAGTACATTGTCATAATCATATGTGACTGGCATCATCCCAGAAACCATGATCCAAGGCCATCAGAATGAACATAATCATAAAACATTTTAGTCCAGCATATCCTTATGAAAATCATATGTCAACT
Organism: Pinus albicaulis; assembly: GCA_034641835.2. Taxonomy (NCBI): domain Eukaryota; kingdom Viridiplantae; phylum Streptophyta; class Pinopsida; order Pinales; family Pinaceae; genus Pinus; species Pinus albicaulis. Next base: position 118,100 of record JAXQQM020091415.1, read on the forward strand.
GACATATGCCAAGAAACCCTGATCCAAGGCCATCAAAATGAACATAATCATAAAACATTTCAGTCCAGCAGATCTATTTTTTCCTAGTAGAGGAAAAAAAAACGAAGATGTTTAAATATTGCGAAAAAGAAGTAGATTTCTGTTTCATTTTTTAATAAATGTGTTGTCGTTGATCTCTCGATATTCTACGTAGATCAAATTCAATGGGATCTTCAATGGTTTCAATGTTTCTTTGGCCTAAGTATCATCTTTAGCTCCATGAAGTCACAATTATTGCAAATGTTAGGATACTATGCCAAATTAATGTTATGATACTCGGCCAATAAATGGTACTTGGCCAAAGATATAATGAAACCAATAGAGATTTCATTTAATTTGATCTCCCTAGAATGTCTAGAGATCAGCCAATTGGAAATTAATCTCACTCTCAAAAATTAAAATCACCATTATGGACATTAAACATAGACTATAGCAAAATAGATTTTAGTTATTTACTGTTCTTGTACTATGTCAACTTTATTTAAACATCTCTTTACTTAATTTGATTAACTTGGCATGAAAATCATGTATTATTATCAAATAGATTTCATTTGTTTCTTAAACATCACTTGTTAACACAACTTCTCTAATTGACTCTTTAAAATGTTTGTTATCCATTACTTATCTATCAAATTTTCTTTCTTATAGTAACATATTTTTTTTTTGTAAGTTTAGCAGATCCTTCCTATTTTCTATTAATAAAAAAGAGAAAAGAAGGTTACATATAATAAAACTGGAAGACCTCAACCTGCCTGTAGGAAACGAGGTCTTTTGGTCACCTTAAAGAGCTATACGCCAACCAATACTAAAAAAGTTTAAACTGTATACTATCAAATATGTCTAGTTTACTTTTCCTTACATACAATAACTTAAAAAATTAAATGCTACCTGAAATATGCATGGTCAAAAAATAGGAAAGAGAGGAACTCAATCATCCAAAGACTCAATCGGTGTCGGGTCCTTAACACTAGAACCGGACATGTCCACTTGATGCATGCTTTGGAGTTGTCGATCTATGCGGCCTAGACTAACATTTTTATGGTGCTATGCAAGGTGAATTTCTTGAATGTATCTCCTTATCTCATTTAAAATGGAGGTAACTTTTGGGTCCCCTCCAATTTCATGAATGCTGATAATTATCTTAGTGAGTACACATTTTAGTGTCCAATGTGTATGAATAGACTGTTGGAATAATGATAGTATGCTCCTCGTCTTACCAAGATCCTTTGGAAATTCCATTGCTTCCTCTCGTATTTCCACTTCCTCCTTAGTGTTGCAATCTTGTTCCCAACCTAAGATAAGTGATCTAACTTGTGGCAGAATACCTGTGGAGTAGGCATCGAAAAGGTTTTCCATTATCTCTTTACTTGACTTCCTTCCTCTATTACTAGGGCCCACTGTAGGCTTACTCTGTTTCTATTTTCCTTTGTCTTTGGCCTCCTTTTTTTTTGCCTTGCCATTAACCATATTATTTTGAAATGAAGACCGTTGGTTTGACTGACTAGGTGGGGGCAAGTCTATGACCAATGCTAGAGAAACACCTATATAGAAATTAGAGATACCTGTATATTGCAACATAATTTCAATAATTGTTTTAATGAAACAACAGTGAAAGAGATCCGGACTGTCGGGACTGACATCCTTGTAATTAGCAGGCCAAGACATTTCATCATTCCTCCTTCACATCATCCAACGATTTAGAAGGGTGGTGATATGAAGTTTATTTTCCTCGTGCAACAGAAAATGCATGGATAAAATATTTCCATTCTCTTGCAAGAATTTAATAGGTCAAGGCCAGAGACTCCCATGACGAGAAGTGAATTCCCTGAGCACCCAAAGAAAAATACCTAACGACAATAAAACACCCAACAAAGTAACCAAAACTTCTGCAAACTAGAACAAAGACCCTTGTAACAAGAATGAACCTCTTAGGAACCAGAATGAGCCCCCTTGTAACAGGTATAAGAATAAAAATCCTTGAAATAGGATGTCACCACTAGTAACAGAATTGAAAACCCACAACCTCGACGGAAAACCAACAGGACACCCCACATGACCCCAGAAGGAAGGAAAAATATCAGTATAAGTTGAGTCGAGGCCACCCTTATTACAAAAATACTGAGTGGGTGAGACTCTGGATAAAGAATTAAACCAAGAACTGATAAAAAAATGGTCATTGAAAGCCATGCAATAAATTTCATAAGCCTGGCGAGACGAACTACTGGGGTTGCATACAGAGCGAAAGGTCAATTGCATGGTGCAATTGGGAAAGAAAACAAGACAAGCAGAGTGCATATGTGAGCAAACCAAACAAAAAGAAAGACATGCAAAACTGGAACAGAGCCTATGCCCTCTAACTACTACCAGCAAGCATCCAGATGGAACTTGTTGTTAAACAGACACATGGTGTATGAGAAACTAAACACACACATAGAAAGATAAGCATGACATACTCATATTATTCACCATAGATGTACATTTATAATACAATGGTGTGACTCTTGGATTCATCTTCCAAGGTCACTTGGACTCCTTTGTGGCTCTTCGCCTTCCACACCTGCCCATAGAGTATTAGGTGTTCAACATTCCCCCCTCTTAATCTGAGGGGGTATGTGTGAGTCCAAGAAGAAAGTTATAATATAAATCTTCAAATCATGCATGGCAACATCTAGGCTGATTCAGCTCTCTGAAATGTTGGCAAAAAGAGGTGGTTTAAGAATGACCACTAACACTGGAACTAAATGTTGATTGTAGTTCCCGAAACTCTTTCAAAACTGACAAGAAGCTAAGGGCTTCTGGTAGAGGAATTGTCCTTCATATTTGAAGATCGATACCTTCAACCTAAAAGAAGGAAATTCTACAACCTATGATGGTTTAATGATGACCACCAACACTGGAATGCTTGATGCATTTCCTGGAACTCTTCTAAAGCTAGCAAGAAGCTGAAGTCTTCTGCTAGAGGAAGTGTTCTGAAAGAGGAAGAATATCAACCTCACATAGATGCTTTAAGGTTTTCCATCAACCAAAGGCATGCTCATGGGCATCCGTGTCTCTGGCTTCAACTTTGAATCTAGAACGATAGGTTGTGGCTCACGCTCACTTGAACTGTTGTGTCTCTGGCTACAACTATGAGTATGGAATGAGAGATCGTGGCTCAGGCTCGCTTGATGTAGCGTCGAAGCTTGTAGATGACCACCATTTCCCCCCCTGTCAGGTACAAGGTGAGATGATGGCGAAAACTCAACTGCAATATTGTTCAATATTCGAGAACAAGTTCTGACATGCGACTTAAACATCTTCTTCGCTGTTGATGCCCATTGCCAAGAAGCGATCCATCGAAGGTGAATCTTTGTTCTTGCAAGAGGCTTATTTCTGAAGCATCTGTGTGAATAATGGGTGTGCTGACCACAGTTCTTTCATGGGTGAAGATCAAAACAATGATATTTCATATGGCCAACTCGATCACAGTCTTGGCATTTCACAATCTGTCGTTGTTGTTGCCATGGAAGTGGAGCAGGATCTGGAATAGCTGCAGGTGAACTGTCATGAAGAAATCTGGCACTCTGAAATTTGATGGGCTTGCAGTAGTTTGAAATATGAAAGGACAATTCCTTGTCATATCCAAGACCAGTTCCATGCTTTTTGTGGACAAGCCCTTCCCAAGGTCTGATGATGGGCTTGGGAAGTGCAGACTGAATTGCTGCATTTTCATGTAAATATGCTCTTGTACAAGGAACCGAATGTGAATAGACTACAACTTTATATTATTTCTGTTGATTGGAGTCCCTCTGAATAGGTTTAGAATGATGACTCCACTGTTGTAATTCTTCTTGTTATAGCTGGGATTCAAGCTGCAAAAAATAAATCTTCTCTTGTGCATTTTGTACGCATTTTTTAATGTAAAAAAAGGTGCTTTTGCTGATATTATCAACAGTGGAATGGATAAAAGTGCTCAACAACTCTAATGCATCATCAATTTCAACTTTTTTTTTTTTTTTTTTAAACAACTCAGGCCTAACAAGTGAATGGGTGTAACAACTCAAATGGTGAAGGTATAAGAGGAATTTCAACGGTTTTATAAACAATCCTATGTTAATACAACGAATTTCCTTAATGATCCCAATAACTTCACCTTAGCAGATTGATAACACTAGTAGATTTGTATGCTCCAAAATGTGATTCCTCAATGGCGTGGTAACAATCCTTCTAAGGTGAACTACGATGAGAGAGCCACTAATGTGACTATGAAGCTGTATTTATTTTCTTGAGATTGATACTGGATATAGCTCACAGGCCAAGGCCTTGTAAAGGCAGGATTTGAAACAATTGACCCTCTTGCAACAACTATCATTAACACTTAAAGAACCTTCGTCGGAGGGTGTTATTCAACTACAGGAGGGGAATTTTGTGAGCATGATGAATATGCGAGCTCTGTCCTTCAAATATAATGATTCCTCTCAAGGTTCTTGCAGCATCCTCAAGCTCCCCAAGCACATTGAGTTCATGCACCGGCTTGAAATTCTTCATTTAAAAAGCTGTGTAATATAGGACTGGATCTTTTGGCTTCAGAACCTCATGGAGTAGCCGCAAGAGAGCAAGATTTGGATTCTTTGTGACTCTTTGTGAATGCCAAAGCAAGGTCACCACTTGATGAAGTCGATGCAAGCTAGTGAGAATTGTTTCTGCAGAGATCGCAGAGCGTTGTTGTGGAATGAGCCTGAAGTCTAAAACTTTCCTGCCTCAAAGTTAAAATGGGTGCAGTCTTGCTGCTATCGGTAACTGATGCAAGTCAATCCAAAAGTATGTGGTTCTCCAGTCATCTACTGGCACTCATTTCTTGAGAGGAAAGGTTTAACAAAGGAGGATATTGATGAAGCTTTCTGGTGCGTACCAGATCCCCCATTTAATGCATTTCTAGCTAAAGAAACTGTTCAAAGTCAAGATACACAATCATCACCTCCCAGTACTATACAAACTCGACCCCTAGTTCAAATGTTGAAGCATATAGTGGCTCCACTAGTTACAACATCGACGGCCCTCTTGGTTTAGCCAACCCGTTTTCACTGGACACATATAATTTTTGTTGTAGTATTGCTCACTGCAATGGATGCCAGTGCCGGTGTGTTGTTAAAGAATGCATTTATTCCAAAATTGAAAGCTTGGATATGGCAAGTAACTTCTGAAGTTGATGAAACTGAGTGGAAGAAGGCTCTAGAGCCAAGTCCATCTGCAAAAGCTGCAGCTACTGCAAAAGCTTCTTCTATGGTAGCATCTAGGGTGGCTAATGTTAGTCGAGAATTGGTCAAATCAAGAATTGAAGATACGAAATATTTTGAGGGCCTCCTGAGGTCTGTGGAAGGAAAAATTAACGAATGAAGTCAATGAAGACTGCTCTTCGGTACATACAAAGTAGTAGGCATGATTTTCATACTGCAAATGGAATGTTTGAGGATCGAGTTGAAAGTGAGACACACACTGGGAAAAGTAATGGCACTTTGGGAGCCATTTCACCTATATATCAAATACATTGGAGAGGAATTTCTGAATAAAATTCCAAGAACTTCAAAGTGGATGCGGATGTACGAACTGTTGGTCAGGGGTCAGTGAGGCCTTCATCTGCACCTGCAAGTGTTGAGCCCAGTCTTGATCCACATTCAAAATCATATATGGAGGTAATGGGAAAATCAACGCATCTCAACGGTCCCGAGGGAATGGGGCAAATCACTGCATCGACAAAGGCAGGGTTGAGTAGCGTAGAGGCCAAACGACAGAGAGGGAATTACAAGAGCATAAAAGCTAAAATAGAGCTGGAAAAACCTTAAAATGCCAAGACCTCACCTGTAGCTTTGATACCATGTTAAACACACACATGGTGTATGAGAAACTAAACACACACATAGGAAAGATAGGCATGAGTTACCCTTCCATTAATCATAGATGTACATTTATATTACAAAGGTGTGACTCTTGGATTCATCTTCCATGGTCACTTGGACTCCTTTGTGACTCTTCGCCTTCCACACATGCCCATAGATGATTAGGTGTCCAAGCAATCAAAAACTTTGTTTCCTCCTCTGCGAACATGCGACAAAATGTGGTAGCCTATGCATGGGAGGATTGTACTGATACCTTGGATTAGGCATGCTATTATCTAGCTCTGGCTAATTTTCTCCCAGTCTGTCCCCTATTTCATCTTCTTCAAAACCCCGGTTACCATGGCTGAGTCCCCTTCCACTATGATTATGTGGTACTGTTCTCTCATGGCTATCTACAGGCCTGGTTTTACTTCCATAAGTTCGGCTTCATTGTTCGTGGTGAAACCAAGGTCCATCGCATATATTTTTCAAACTAAATCCTTCGAATCTTGAAATATTCCTCCTTCTCCTACCTAACCTGGGTTGCCTTTAGAGGCTTCGTCATAGTTAATCTTCACAAACCCCTGCTAAGGAACCTGTAATTTGTATTGAGGGTTTCTATCTGGTGGTTTTTGTTTCCACGATGTCGGAGCCAGCATTTGGGGTTTCAAGTTAAGTATAGCTAAAATTGTAGCCTCATTCTCATTTACTTTCCAGTCATCTTCATTCCATTTCACTATGAGGATAACTTCTGTGATATTATCTAGGTTAAATTTCCATATCTACTCATGTTGCCTATACTCATCTCTGAAAATTTTGTGGTTTCTTTAATTCAAGATATCCCATACATTAAACCCCATAGATAGTCTCCACGCTCTATTTAGGGCATCTCTTGTGTACCCTCCTTTTCTCCAGATTTCAGTAGTATGCTTAATGCTCCTTTTATCCTGATTCGTTTGTTGAAAGAGGGAGGATAGTTTTTGCCATAGGGTCGCAGCTACACAACTGTTATTCAAAAAAAATTTGATATTTTCTTCATTATTCTTACACAACGTACATGTCGATGGTCCATGCATCCATTTCTTCCGCAGCTGATCTCAGGTAAGATCTTTACCATGATTAACTAGCTGTAAAAAATATTCAATTTTTGGCCAATGTTTTGCCGACCATATTTTTTTCCAAAGGGGAACAACTATGTTGTGTAAATTATTAGATTTTATGTAGTAGCCTTTTTGTATTGTGAACATGTCCTTGGTGCAGTATCCCTATCTCAAGATATCTTCTCCTCTTGCTGCAATTGATTTTCTGGTTTTAAGTTCTTTTTCATAGTTTTCCCATTGGCGAGTTTCTAGAGCATTCTTCCAATGGTCCTTTAATTTCCATTTCCTCCATTGAAGATTTGTCTACTCATTCCAGAAATGTGCTACTGACTTAGTCTTCGGCCTATTGGTGAATAGAAAGATCTCCCTTAGATCAATTCGACTGAAATTTTTTTCATTTGCTACCAAGAATCCTCCCAAAAATGGGTAATTTTACCTCCCCTGATTTCCCAAAAACTATGTTCACGAATATGATATTTGTTTAAGGCTACCAAATTCCAAATGTTGTATCCTTTCAGAGTTATTTTCACTTTTAATTTTCCTGTTGTAGTAACAGGGATATCATATTTTATTTCATGGATTGCTTTCCATAGATCCCCACCCCACTATAACCATCTCCACCAGATTTTAGCTCCCATCATCCAATTCATCAAGTATGGATCTCTTAACCCCAAGCTTCCTGTCCTCTTTATTTTTGCAAGCTTATCCCATGAAAGAAGGGCCCATTTACAGGCTTGTTGGGAACCCTTCCAAAGAATTTTTTTAAACATCTTGACCATATCTGTTGTGAAACCAACTCCAAAAATAGAAGAAAAGAGAAATCAATGCCTTAGAAATAAGCCACTTCGAGGGGGCAACCTCCAATACATTACATGAATGAAAATTCTTGGATGATACAAATGACAAAACCTCCTTTCTATATATAGGAGTCCATGGGGCCACAATGTAATCCTAGCTGACCTAAGAATAATAATTTAAGGGCACACTAATAACAATATGGGGGTTACAGGGGTACAACAGTAACAATAAGGGGGTTGCACTAACAAAAATAAGGGACTATACTAGTAATATAGGGACTTAACATGCCCCTCTCCTTCGAACAAGTGTTGTCCTCAATGCTTGATTATTTCTTGATGCTTTTGTATAAAATTCTCATCCTCCCATGTGGAAATGTCTACAGGAAAGTTCTTCCGCTTTCTGAGATACTCTGAAATTGATCGTACTTGTCGATTTATTTTTTTTGTGACTGATTCGTAACTTCTTTTGATGTGATGTTGATATTCCTGTTGTGTCATTTGATTCTGCACCAAAGTTAGGTTATCCTTTGAGAGTTGAAGAACTTTTTGTTGATGCTCGATGTGATCTTCCACTACTTTATCATCCATATTAGATTTCATTTGATCCTTAAAACCATAAAAATTAGCCTCAATTTTTTCTTTTAAACCATCTATGTCATCTTCGGCTGCACTTCATAAGATTGAAATTTTTTTCACTTGATACCGTAATTTTGATATCTCATACTGCAATTCTTTCTCTTCATGTGTCATAGTATATATTTCTAAGGGCTTAATGGGTATAGAATTATTTTTTGGAGGCATTATAAAACCCAATACTGATAAAAATTCTTCAATAGGCCCTTGGAATCACTTCAAAATAATTTTTTTTTTACACAAGACTTATGCAATTCGGAAAAAAATACACACCTTTTTCTTTCTTTTGAGGAGCTCAATATTTAAACTGAATTATATCTGTGATTTGGATACAAAATATTTGAAATTTGGCACTGAGGTAGCCCTCTAAATCCTTTTTCGAATGCCACAAGACTAACCTAATTTGGATTCTTGAAGACAAATTTGTGCCCAATCTCTTACGATGACCAAATTATGGACTGGTTCAGTAGAGTGAAATTGAAGGACTTTCCACATGTCACTGCTTCGTCCTTCGGATCTGAAATTGATATACGGGAAACTACCTTCCGTGTGCTTGCTGTCACTTATAATATAATTTCAATCTGATGCTCAGAGAGATAGTTGTGAATATTTTCCCACGATCATGTCTTTGAAATGAAATTTGGTAGCCTGAAAAAGTCCTAACATCCACAGACCATATCTTCGAAAATATTGCAAAAAAAGATCTAAAATTATGCAACACTGTTCCTCAGGATTTCGGCTTCATGCTCTAAAAATTTCAGCTTCTGAATCTATGTAGAAAAACAATTATAGTGAAAATTCTTGCAACAATGTTCCTCAGGATTTGAGCGTTCATAGAAAAATTGTGATAGTGAAAATGCCACGATGACCTATTTGGAGCAGTGAAACCATAGAATCAAAAGCTTTGATACCAAATGTTGTGAAACCAACTCCAAAAATAGAAGAAAAGAGATATCAACGCCTTAGAAATAAGCCACTTCGAGGGGGAAACCTCCAATACATTACATGAATGACAATTCTTGGATGATACAAATGACAAAACCTCCTTCCTATATATAGGAGTCCATGGGACCACAATGTAATCCTAGCCGACCTAACAATAATAATTTAAGGGCACAATAATAACAATATGGGGGTTATAGAGGTACAACAATAACAATAATAGGGTTACAATAACAACAATAAGGGACTATATACTAGTAATATAGGGACTTAACAATATCATTACAACTAGTTTTAGGTGCTTCCAGTCTCAAGAGCTAATAAGTTGGAATGGATTGTAAGACTGCTCTTAACAGGACAACCTGACTCAGAGTGTTAAGCACCCCAAAAGCCAAATTTTGAGGCTGGGCCTGTATACAGTTAAGGAGATATTTCCAACCAGAAACACGAAGGGAGCTTAGACTCAAGGGGATTCCTAAATATTTCATAGGCATAGATCCTATATTGAATCCCAAGGTACGTGAAATAAAGCGTTGGGACAATATATTATTATTAAAAGACTACACATTTGATTTGTCATTATTGATAAGGGTCCCAAAGGCTTCCAAGAATTCTTTAAGTATTGATAGGATAGCCTTAGATTCTTTCAAGGTAGATTGAAAAAACATCATAATGTCATATACAAACTGTTGGTGGACCTAGGCCTTCAGCTGCAATGATAAAGAGAAATGGGGAGAGAGCATCTCCTTGTCTTACCCCTCGGGTAACATTAAAGGGATTGAAGTGAACTCCATTAAGAAGAATGGAATAGCGAGGAGCTGAGATAAAAGACATTATCAAATAAATCCATCTTACATCAAAGCCAAAGTCCTGGAGAATAGCTTTAAGATAATTCTAGCTAAGATGGTCATAAGCTTTAGAAAAATCAAGTTTAATCAACATACCTTTTTCTTTAAGGGTATGAAGAGAATGTATAGCTTCCTATGCCGTAATTATGTGTTTCAAATTTTTCCCGCCTCTTACAAAGCCCATTTTCTCAGGTGAAATTATGTCCAGGAGGATAGGTTTCAAATGATTTTCCATAATAGTAGATAAGATCTTGTAAATTACATTACATAAGGCGATAAGCCGGAAACCTGCTGGTACATCTGAGTTTTCTTGCTTCGGAATGAAAGAAATGAGGGTGGAATGAAGGGTTGGATATAGCTATCATGAACATGAGGAATCCTCAAATAATTCCCATATGTTCCTACCAATCAGGGACCAAGCTGCCTAATAAAATTTTGATCCTGGATAACTATTGAGGGTATGTTTCTTGTGATGCACCCAATATCTTTTGATCTATGTTGATCAGGGTCTTTTAGAATATTACTAAAATGATTAACTAACATGGTATCCATATCATTATATTGGACTGTTCTATTTCCTCATAGGTCCTTTAGGGAAAATATATGGTTATGTTGTCTCCTCTATATCATGGCCTTATGGAAGAATTTTGTGTTTTTATCCCACGAAATTACATTAGCACGAACTCGACGATTATGTCTGAATACATTTATTACAAGAAAATTATAATACATGAACTACCGCCTCTGTCTCTTTCACCTCTAGCCTTTTATAACTTAAAGGAAAAATAAAATAGAGTAGCAGTTCCTCAGGATCAGGAGACCCTGCAGCTTTGTGGCTATAAACTAAATACTCCAAGAATAGGCATGCCTCTACATCTTCTGCTAATTCATAGGTCCCGATACGATTCCGTTTTCTTTTCTTATTTGTTGCTACTTGGTCATTCTGGCCAAAACTTTGGCTGTTTTGATTCCCTATCAATAAATATAGCAAAAAATCATTTTTTATGCTATTAAACACACCTTTTATCAGTAATTAATTCTACCTTAATTTTGCATTATTTTCCTTTACTTTATTGTTAAGATATAGGAAAGGCATATAAAAGTAAATGAAAAATCATGGTAAATATAGGGGTAAAATGTATCTTTTCCTTGGTCCAACATACCCCCCTTCTTACCTTTTTGCATGTCCTCATGCAAACAGATGATTGAGGTGTAGTTGGGTTAAATAATATGAAGGATACACTTCTTCCTTGTAAAGTCTAAAACCATGTTTTTGTTTTACCTTTGCAAATGCTAAGTTTTTGTGCCCCTCTGGTAACTCATAATCATGGCGATAGTCTTCAAGAAGCTACCATATGACGGGACAACTGTATATGTACCCTATCCATGTAGGACCCATGTTCAAAATTACGTTATTGTACAGAAGAAAATGGGAAGCAACAACTTTAAAGTTCCTATACCCAAATGGTTCTCTGTGCTTAACATTATTTGTAGAGGCTTGCTATCTCTATTTGACTACTGATAATGCTTCTTCCAGAATATCCCGGAATTATACCCACCCATTCTACACAATATCCTTGTGAATAGGTCCAATATGTCTATCACTCCTTTCCGTTGCATAAAATTCTTATGTTGAGTAATCAAATATTGGGGTTTGGTAGGTTCCCCTCTAACCCATAGATATAATCCATGTTCTCTTTTCTGAAAGGTATTGTAGGTCTTATCCCATCTAGTATCATTTTTTGTCAAAGGACCGAAAAGCTTGGAACTGAATGTTCCCTATGAAGGGATTGGCGTTACTGTCTCTATCCTCTTCTAGAAATAAATTGTGAAAATACAATTTGCAAAAATGGTGAGGCATTTGTTCATCAATATTGTTACAACATTGGACAAACTCTTCAGTGGTTTTGAAGGTAGTGGTTTTCCCTACTTTGACAGCCTTGATTTTCAGCAACATATATATTTCCACTAAGAATAAAGCATAATTAGTGGTTGGTGCCTTGCAACTCAATACATCTGAGTAAATAGAACAAACAACATTGGTTTGTTTCTTAGCCTATTCCAATTTATATTGCGCCTTCTTCACTTTTCCCCTTTCTTCCCTTAGTTAGGCAAAGGTTTCGTCTTAAGTTCCAAAAAGTTCTTTGACTCTTTTTAGTAGTGCCTGATTTTCCTGTAAGGGTAGTACTTCCTTCTTATATTGGGAGAATCCATGCTGAACTTGAGTCAATTCGTTGTGAAGCTTTTGATTGACAGTTTTTTCTATCAAAGGAGTGTAGGGAGATGTTACCTCTGTTTGAGTCTCCTTGTCTTCTATAAGTATTAAATCAGTCTGTGCATAGAGTTCAGCAGTATCTACCATTTGGGTAACAAAATATGTTTGGGCTCCCATGGTAGCTAATTCCTTCTTAGGCTTCCAAGCCTTGTTTGCTTCTTCCAACCGTTTCCTTAACTGTTTTACCATTTTTCTCCATTTCCTACATTTTTTTTTCATTTTTCTTAAATTAATCTCTGTTATTTTTTCTTTTGGTAGGATTTTGGCAGGAGAAGGAGTAGCAGTGGCTTCGGGGTCAGTAACGGTTGTGACAGTTCTAATTTTATCATAAATGATGTTTTCTTTAGGTGTCCAAGAGGTTCTTTCAGCATAGATGTCCTGACTGGGTGGAATAATATTTTCTTCAGGTGTCAAGGGAACTTTCTCAATACTTGTGTCCCATTCTAATAGAATAGTATCCCCTGACTAGTTTCCAGACTCAGATATTTTCTGTATCTGGTCTACCCTACTCACCCATTCATTATCAGAGGGGGATAAAACCCTCAAATCATACAATTCATCACGGGGAGGTAGGATTTCATTATGGATAGAGCTGCTAGCAAAGGCATATTGGTTCAAATGGTCCCTATATTCCTTAGATTGTTCAGATGGGTTCCCAAGACGTTCTCATTTGCTCTAGTACTTGATCCATTTCTTCCTCACAGTCTTATAAAGACATATTTTGAGAGCTCAGAGGTGGTGTATGGGATGGTCCCACATCATCTGGAAATACAGAGGTGCTTTTCCATAGTTTTTACCTTTCAGGCTGTCTCTATTTTCCTGGTTCTGCAGTTGAAACATGGTTTCTCATCCCTCTTGCTCTCCTAGGTATGGCTATTCTAGGGAGTTCAATTTTTGCTCTCCCGGGGTTTTCTTTAAGGGCAGGTAGGGTAGGATGAACAAATATTTCCCATGTCAACTGATGTTTTTTTAACTGATGAATGATAATCAATTTAATCAAGCCATGGTGACTAAAAACTGCTTGAGGGTTTTTAGGTCTTCCAGTCCGAACAACAATATCATGCAATACAAAATTTAGGAAAAAGGGAAAATTAATTCAATTTTTTCACTTGAGAATAGCTAATAGATTAAGTTGATGGGACTTTACCACATCCTGGCATCTGTCACATGTGATATATATTTGAATGAAGACTGTCAGTTCTTGCCAAGGTTGTTGCAAGGATGCAAGATTAATACCTTTCCCTTTTCGATCCAGTGGCTCACCTAGGTCCTAGTACACTGAAATTTATTCTTGTATAAGTACATTCTTATCATTCCATATTTCTCCTTCTATTGGAAGTCCTGAGACCTCAGCGATGATTTCTTCCGAGACTGGTATGATTCTTCCTTTGACTATGGTATGCCCTTTTTGCAGGTTTTTGCAATAATTCAACTATTGTTTCTATATTAAACCCATGTAGTCTATGTAGATATGGAATCCAGACAGCTTGTTGGAGAATTGTGCGAGCTAATTCTGAGGCTTGCAAAATTGTTGGTTCATTATGAAGAGAATTTCCACCCTTGGCTACTATGTGTTTAGAACTGGTTTCTTCACCCTTCTACGTGTGTTTCCTTTGGCTCTATTAGTTAAAACAACATAAAAATTGCATGCGAATTTTATAAAATATATTATTAAAATTGTGGCTTCATGACCTAAATGCAGTGATTCTTTCATCCAATCAACATATCCGAAGGGAGTCTCATGGTTAATTCACATGCATATTCATTATGAATATTTGTACCCCCTCCAATGGGAGAAGGTCATGCACGACCTTAAAGCTGAAGAAAAGAGGAAATGTGGTAACAATCATGAATGCACATGAATTAAATGTCAGAAGTTCATAATCATCACAAATGAACATGAGGTGGAAATGACCAAAGAAGGGGAGAAAAGCAGAGTAGCAATTATTATGAACAAGATGTCCTATTTTGATCGCATAGCATGAGGGAAGTATGATAGGTGACATATTATGATTTATGTTGTCATCCCTTAATTCAGAATGAAAATATAATTCACTCATAGCTAATTATGTGAGTAGGTAGTGATAACACTTATTTAAGTAGTGCATTTATCTTCATAAATGGATCAATAGGAAATAGGCCATATAAAAGTAATTGGCTATTGTTATAAAAATACTTCGATGTCACAAGGAGATCCATTGCTGCCAGCAGGCATCCATAGCCTCGACAAGGTTGCTATTTAGACCCTAAAATGAGCCAAAATACTCTATTTAAAGGTAGACATTTTGCTTGTTTTATGGAGAAACCACTATGTTGTTGTGGTGGCTAGATAGTCATAGTTCCATTCATGGTGATTTTAACAGAGTGGTTAGGCCAGATCGTGATGACACCTTATGTCTTTCAAGTAGTTTTAGCTATCGAGAAGGTCACTACCATGGTGTGTTGGCCATTGTGGGAATGTCACCTGTTAAACCCTCATGATCATGGTAGGTTGGCTCGTGATGAGACCCCTTATTATATCTTCTTAAAAAAAAAAATCACATAGACATAATATATATATATATATATATATATATATATATATATATATATGTATATATGTATATATGTATATATATATAGATATGGAGGGAGGCTCATTAACTCCTTAAGAGTTAGGGATGGTGTAAGAAGTAAAAATAATGCCAATACAATTAATACTCTTATTCCTATATCCTCATGCCAAAGAGAATTACCACTTGAGAGTGTAAAAATATATACCAGCATAAGACTACACAAATGAATTATGTAATAATACGTCTGAATAGGAGATATCGAGCCCTTCATTATCGAGATAAACCATGTCAGCTCTCGAAGCAGAGATTTCCATCAAAATTTCAAAATATCATAATATTAGTAATATCACCACTTTTCTCTTCTTTAGGTGCCAATTCCTTTTCTTAAAATCGTTTTATGGTGAGAATATGTAAAGGAAGAGTGGATGTTCGAAAATAAATCATCGAAAGACAAAAAAATTATAAATTAAACAAAAATATAGAAAGAAAAGAAAAGAAAAAAAAACATTTTATAAAATAAATCATTTGTTCAATTGGATTGCATGGCAGCTATTCAATTCAATTGAACAACAACTGTTCAATGGTTTTGAACAACAAAAGTAAAATCACGCAACAAAAAAATAGTCGTTCATTTGAATTGAACGATAGTTGTTCAATTCAATTGAACAACAACTATTCAATTCGATTGAACAACAATTGTTCAATGCTTTGAACAACATAAATAAACACACAAACAAACACATCCGTTCATTTGAATTGAACGAAAGCTGTTCAATGGATTAAACAACAAAAGTAAGTTCACGCAACAGAAAAAAAACTGTTCATTTGAATTGAACGACAACTGTTCAATTCAATTGAACAAAAAATTGTTTAATTCGATTGAAAAACAACTATTCAATGGTTTGAACAACAGAAATAAACACACTAAAAAATTCAGCCATTCATTTTAATTGAACGACAATTTTTCAATTTGATTGAACAACAATTGGTTAATGGATTGAAAAATAAAACACGTGAAAGAAAAAAGAAAAGAAAAAGAATGTAGCTGTGAGCATCAAAATAATGAAAAAGAGATGGAATTGTTATGTAAAACGATGAGAAGAAATATAAATTGCAGGAAACATATATACAACATTTACAAGAGGAAATAACACATTTTTATGAACTTAAAGCTATAGGGCCATCGTGCCCTATAGCTAAAATTTCGATGGTGGGATCATCACGCACATGCTGGCAAAAATAATCTTTCATACGTGGTTTATGATAGAGGCGCATCCGGTGTCCATTGACTCGAAAGGCAAAGCCAGATCCATATATGGTGGTCAGGGTAATGGTACCATTGTTGTGCAATTCTTGAATTTCGTATGGCCCAAGCCACCTTGTTTGTAACTTACTCGGGAAGTCTTGGAATCTAGAGTCATAGAGGAATGTCCAATCTATTTTCTGGAATGTATTCTTTTTTATGACATTGTCATGCCACTTAGCTCATTGTAGTTGAATAATTTTAGTGCATTGTAGAGAAAGTAGTCATGATTCATCCAATTCATTTATTCATTAGAGTCTTCTAACTTACGCCTCCGTCAAATCCAACCCCACTTCCTGGGTTATTCTTAGAGCATTTATTTCAAATTCAATAGGGAAAATTGGTTCCTTTCCAGATACCAGATGGTACAGAGAATATCTGGTGGTGTTTTTCCATGTAATGTGATAAGCCCATAAGGGCTATGACAGTGTAGTAGCCAAATCCCGGTGATGTGTTGAGACTATTTTAGTGAGAAATGCCTCAAGGAATTTATTGGTGCATTTGACCCACCCATTCGCCTGCGGGTGGTAGGGAGAGGTGATTCTATGGGTGAAATGGTGGTTCTTTAGAGTGGTTGTGATTTTATTTCCCACAAATTGTTCCCCTCCATTAGTTATCACTTCACTCGATAATCCATACAGCACAAATAGGTAAAAAATAAAATTTATCACAGATTCTTCTATAGCTCTCAACAAAGCCATTATTTCTACCCACTTCGTCACATAATCTGTGGCAACCAGTATGTAGGTCTTCTTATTCGATGGCAGGTTGAATGACCCAAAAAAGTTTACTGCCCACCATTCTAAAGGTTCTACTACCAAATGTGGCTACAATGGAATCTTTTTAAACTGGTCAGAGCGACCCATTCTTTGGCAACTATCGTAGGCTTGGACATATTTCTTGGGATCTTTAAAAATTGTAGGCCAATAGTAGCCCATTTGTAATACTTTGTACCCCATCCTGCGATCTGCAAAATGGATGCCACTTGGTTCATCATGATAGGCCCTTAAGATTTCATAAATCTTGTCTTCTTGGATGCATGTGCATATATGCATATCATCTCTTGTGTGGAAAATATATCCATCTATCCAGGAGAATATAGCACTACGTTGAACAATTAGCTTGTGTTCCTTTGTTTTCAAGTGTCTTGGCAGCTTTCCTATTGCCAGATAATTCTCTACATCTGCGTACCATGACGTTTTTATTATTACAACAAACAAATTCTCATCAGGGAATTGATCATCCACTACTAGTGGGTCATTTGAATTTGAAACTCTATATAGGAAATCTACAAATACATTCTCCTTTCCTGGACAGTCCTTGATAGTTATATCAAACTCGTGTAAAATCAATAACCAACGAGTCACTCTTCCATTTTTAATAGGTTTATTAGCTAAATATTAATGGCACAGTGATCGGTATACATGAATACTTGATCACCAGTTATATAATGTCTAAATTTATTAATATCATAAATGACAGCCAAGAATTCCTTTTCAGTTAATGTATAGTTTAATTCAGCAGGAGTGATATTCTTGCTGATATAGTAAACAGTGTAGGGCTTCTTTTCCTCTTCTTTACCGAGAGCTGCCCCTATCATTGTATCGGATGCATCTGAGGAAATGTGAGAGGACAGCTCCCAATTGGGGCCACGTAAGACTAGTGCAGTCGAGACCAGTTTATTCAAATCTAAAAAATAAGTGTCACATTTTTCAAACCAATGGAATTCAACATTTCCAGTTAATGCATACAAGGGTGCAACAATTTGTGAAAAAATATTTATAAACCTACGGTAGTACCCTACATATCCAAGGAAACTATGTACCTTTGTCTGAGTACAAGGTGTGGCTAATAAAAGAATTTCCTCTACCTTTGCCAGATCTACCTGTATTCCAGCTGCAGAGATGTAGTGTCCTAGGATCACTCCTTCGGTCATCATCATGTGAAACTTTTCCTTGCTCAAACACAATCTGGTAGCAATACATCGTTCGAATAAATTTTCTAGTGTTTGTATTGCATGATCAAAGTCATATCCATATGGAGTAAATTCGTCCATGTAAGCCTCGAGCCCTTCATTTATTAAATCAAAAAAAATGTTGAGTATGGCCCTTTGAAATGTTTTTGGGGAATGGCATAGTCTGAACGGTAATACCCTATAGGCGAATGTACCCTAGGGGCAGGTAAAGGTCATTTTATCTTGGTCTTTAGGGGCTATCTGGATTTGATTGTAACCACTGAAACGATCAAGAAAAAAGAAGAACCACTTTCTTCCCAATGTATCAAGGACCTAATCAACAAAAGGGATGGGAACTGGTCTTTCTGTGTTGCTTTATTTAGTTCTCTGTAATCCACACAGATTCACCACTTACCATTATTTTTAGGAACGACTACTAAAGGAGAGACCCATTTGTGGTCTAAAATAGGATAAATGAAGTTTACATCTAGCAGCTTTTGTAATTCATCTTTTACAATGTCTTTCAAATGTGGGTTTAACCTCCAATGAGGCTACTGAATAGGCCGAGCATTCTTTTCAATATACTTGTGATGTGTGCATAGTTGAGGATCTATACCCTTCATGTCTGGGTAGTCCCAAGAAAATTCTCCCTTATATTTTTGTAAAATTTTAACGAGATTTTGCTGTTAGTTACTATCCATACTGTCGTTGATATTTAAAAATTTTCCTGGCTCAATTTCAATTGGCATGTTGTTGCAAAAAAAAGTTGTGGGTTTGTGTTGGTCATCAATGTCTGCTAAGGGGTCCTCCTGTGCTTTGTTATCAAGAATTATTTTTAACATTTGGCACTTTAAATTTTTTGAAGTAGATGGTTGGTTCATGAATTTATTGATTACATCATCTTCAGCTTGATCTTTGAATTCAACTGCTTCAGCTATTGTCAGTGGTGAACGAATGTTTTGTTCCCAGTATGTATGTGGTTTTTTGTGAATATTTAGAGTGGGAAGACTTGGTTTGGCAGGGGTTTATATGGATATATTATTTATGGTATCTCCTCCAATGGTCATGTTGCCTGTTCGACAGCATATGTAAGCATCGGCTGTCACTAACCAAGGTTGTCCCAACATCAGGGGATGTCCATCTAACCTAATTTTTGAGTTAATAACTAAAAATTATGTCGGGTTTTCCCAAGAGTCCACAGAAACCAATATGTCCTATAATATGCGTTTTGGTTTGATAAAAAATCTTTCAACAAGTTCCATCAAGGTAGATGTGGGTTCCAATGTTGTTATACCTAACTTCTCACAAGTTTCTGTAGTTAAGATGTTAATGAACGCACCCAAATCAACTAATGTGTTTTAAAAGAAGTGGCCAAAGATATGTACTGTGACTATGGGGTTTTCTGTATCCTTGTATTTTATTGGTGTTTCTTTACCCAAGAGTCACTCTGACAGTGCTCCCACTAGATGAGCAGTTGGTACAGTATTTTCTTTCCTCATCTATTTTTTTCCGCATAGTTCTTTAACTATTTTGGCATATATAGGGATGTCTTGTATAGCCTGTAGGAGAGGAATTTTAATGAAAATATTTTTTAATTCCCCTAGGAGATCAAAACATGAAGAGATTATTAGTTTAAGTAGTGTTAATCTCTCAGGGAATGGAGGAGAGGAAATAATAAGGTTTTTAGGATCTTTTTGGTCAACTGTGTCCCTCCCCTGCTCTATATTTATTTTTGTCATAGTTGACTATTTAGGTATTGTTGGAGTTTCAGACTCAAGTTGTGGTAGGGCCGTATATTCTTTAGGTGAAATAACATGCGCTGATCTCAACCTAAGTTCATTGCATTTCTTCTTTTCAGTTTCGGGGTTTGGGTTCAGAACAATTTGTATTAGATTAACTGGTCTGTTATTAGGATTATGATTAGGTTGAGCTAGTAGTTGAGGAGGCATAATAGGCTGAGGATTGTGATGGACTCGGTATGGAGCTAGTAATGTGGGTTGATTCTGAGAACTTGTGCCCATAGGTAAATTGTTTATTCCGAGGGATCCCTGCCAGTTTTGACACCAATTCGTATTCTCTGAAGTGGAAGCAGGCCACTAGGACTGGTATGGATTGTTTTACTAGTAAGGGGGGGAAAAAGAAAATTTGACAAACTATTACCTAAAGGGGATTGTGTTGGCCAAGGAGGCATGGAAAATGATTGGGAAGGCTAGAAAGAAAAAGGTGATTGGCCTTTCCATGCTGTTTTAGGGTTCTGTTGATTAAATTGTGGAGGAGAAAATAACTAAGACAAGTCTTGTGACATACCTGGTCATGCTTGCCACTGTCGGCGTTGATTCATTAGATACACCAGTTATGTTTCTTCTCCTGCCTCTTTAAAAACCACTTTAAACCTTGGGAGTGAAGGGAAATGGTCAGTGGCATGGTCCTTGGTACAAATGGAACATGTTTGGACCATGTCTAATGGACACTCCTGCTATTTGTGCTTCTTCCAATAGCATGGGAAAAAAACAACCAAGTTTTGTTCTGCTAAAGCTTGCTTCTGCTTGGCTTGTAGGACATCTAGCTACGTTGTGAGGGTGCCTAAGATATCAGTTTTAAAATCTTCTAAAATATTTCTGAATTCTGCGCTGGTCACGCTGCCACATGACTGTTTATAATTCCTCGTAATTGAATCCCATGTGGTTTGTCTACTTCATGTACTACCTCGAGAGAACCTCATACATAATGCAATAATGTCATCATATTCTTCTTGATAGATGTCCCATTTTCCCATTATATTAAGTGTCTCTACCCATTATTGTTTCATTCCTTTAATCATTGTTGCTTTCAAAATATCTTTAGACAGTGTAGTATATGGAGATATTTGCAAATTATACCAAAATAATTCAACATATGCTTATAGTGTCTCATAAGGGTTACGAGCCCAATTAGAATTTGTGAAACCAATAAACAATGGAGATGCTCCTGCATAGTAATGAATCCCAAACTAATTGTACCTCAAATATATCGAAGCATTATTTTAGCTACTTTCCAGTGACTTTGATGAAGTTTGTGCATAAACTAAGCAACAAGACTAACGACAAAGGAAAGTTCAGGATGGGTATGGGTTAGATACAAAAGCTTACCAACAAGTTGACAGTATAAGGTAGCATCAACTTCAGGGGTAGTACAAGTGACTAAAATCTTGACTGTAGACTGAAATGGATAAGGGGATGGCTTACAATCTTCCACATGAAAGTGGCGAAGAAGGTCATAGGTATACTTGGATTGAGAAAGGGTAATACCTTCTTTGGATTGCAAGACTTGAAGACCACGGAAATAATTCAAGTGTCCTATTTCTGTCATTTCAAACTTATTTTTGAGGCTAGAATTCACATGGATTATATGGTTGGGATCACTGCCAGTGAGGATAATATCATCCAAATAAAGAACAAGGATGATTAAGGACTTGCTCACTTTCTTGGTGTAGACAGTGTTGTCAGAATGACATCTAGAAAATCCATTATCTAAGAGAAAGCTATCCATTTTGGCATACCAAGCCCGGGGGTCTTGTTTGAGACCATAAAGAGACTTCCTAAGTAAAAAAACAAGTCTATAGTCATTTTGGATAAAGCCAGGGGGTTGTTCCATGTAGATTTATTTGTGAAAATCCCCATGTAAGAAGGCATATTTAACATCCATCTGATTGACTTCACATTTAAATGAGGTAGCAAGGGAAAGAACAAGGAAAATAGAATTCATTTTGGAAACGGGGGATAAGGTTTCAATATAGTCAATGCCTTCAACTTGTGAAAATAATTTAGCAGCAAGACGAGTTTTATGTTTATCCACTTCTCCATCTAGTCCAAACTTTGTTTTGTAAACCCATTTGCATCTAACAAGTTTTCCTCCCATTGGAAGAGGAACAAGATCCAAGGTATCGTTTTCTAGTGAGGAATGATATTCTTCATTCATAACTGCATCCCAATCTAGATGACCTGAAGCTTATTCAAAGGTGTTTGGATCAAGATTTTCAGGAACTTGAGCCAGGAAGGAAGAGGCTCTTTTAAATTGATAACATGTACGACGTTGATCTGCAGGGTCCCCTGGAAGAGAACTTGCTGCATCCCGAGTAGAGAATACCCATCTTGGAAGTTGTAGAGATGAAGGAAGATCTTGAGGAGGTGGAGGAGGATTTTCATCATCCAAAATAGAAGGAATTTTTTCAAAAATATAATAGATAGAGAGAGGTGTCACATATACCGAATCAGCTTCGCAAGCCAAAGGTGGCACACCTGCCGAACTAGGCTCACAGGTCGATATATTTTCATTAAAATTTACAGCTCTTCTAATTATTACATTTTTGGATTTTGGTTGAAGAAGTATATATCATTTGACATCTTCAGAATATCCAATAAAAATGCATTTTTCATTGTTAGGTTCTAAGGCTTTATTTTTCACATCTGGAATATTGGCCCAAGCTTCACTTCCGAAAACAAGAAAGTGACTTACATATGGTTTGATTGAGCTCTAGACTTCTTCTCGATTTATATTCCTTAAAACCTTTGAAGGAGTGTGATTTAATATGTAATTTGCACAGTTAATTTCTTCTACCCAAAAATTAAGACTAATTCATTTAGATTAAAGCATACAATTAGCCATTTTCTTTAGAGTTTCATTCTTCCTATCAGCTACACCATTTTGTTGTGGAGTATATGAACCAGTATGTTACAATTGAATTCCATGCTTAGTGCAATAGTGGATAAATTTGTTGTTAGAATATTCTTCTCCATTGTCAGATCTTAAGCTAAGAATGTGATGTCCAAATTGTTTCTCAACAAAGGCCTTAAATGCAAAGAAAATCTTAACAACTTCACTGTTGAGTTTTAAGAAGTATACCCAAGTGCATCTGGAAAACTCATCAATGAAATTTAGGTACTTGTAGCCAGAGAAAGAAACAATTGGAAGTGGACCACATAAATCACTGTGCACAAGCTACAAAGGGGCTAAAGCATACCAAGAGACATGTTTGTCAAAACTATCCTGATGATGTTTTCTGAGTACACATCCAGAACAAACACTATCTTGGAAATAGGCCATAGGAAGTCTTGTCACCATATTTTCTTTACATATAGTTTGAAGAGAGCGATAGTTTAAGTGACTAAATCGTTCACGCCAAAGTTTGCTCACTTCATCATTATGAGCAGAAAAAATAGAGTGAAGACATGATGACCCAATGTTGTCAAATTTATACAACCTTGTGGAAACATCAGTAATTCCAATAGCTAAAATATGTCTTGCATCTCTTAGGTCCTTAATTACAACATCTTGAGGTAAAAATTATATTATTTTCCCTTCACCTGAATGAGTTATATAATACACAGATAGAAGTTTGCAGGACAAGGTAAGAACACATAATACCTCATTAAACTAACCATTATCTATATGAATGGTTCCAGACCTGACAACACTAGGATATCTATCATCACCAACATAAATGTTTTTGGTGTTAAAGTCATTTAAAGAAGAAAACATGGCTTTATTTTTGGTCATGTGGTAAGAGGCTCCAAAATCAATGAGCCACTCATGAGAATGAGAATAAGAACATAAATTCAATGCATTACCAAATTTTGATGCTTGACAACGACAAGCAAAAAGTGCCATTCCTGAAGATGAAGTTTAAGAGTTCTCCAAATTGATGTTCTACTTCTTCATTGTTGCTTCCAAGACTTCCATCTTCTTAAAAAAATTTGACTCCATGTGAAGATCACGATTAAAAAAGTTGCAATGTCTATATGTCTTTTTCCCTTTGTTTTTATTTTCCTTATCAGTTTGTTGAGTTGCTTTTTCAGTTTGCGGCTGAAATTGCTTAAAACCCTTGTTTGGTTTAGACCATTCTTTTTAGGATGCTCCTTAGGATTTTTTTGATATGGTTGTTGTTAGGCTGCTAACGCTTTCTTAGAAGAGTTTCTATTATTAATAATACCAAGATTTAAGATTTTTTCTTTTTCTCCTAACAAATAATCGCAAAAGGCATCAAAAGAGGGGGACATATAGGTTGCTCCTAGAGAAATGAGGACTTCTCTAGTTGAATGGAAGGTGGAAACAAATACCGAGTATGCAAGGCCAATATTAGCAAGAATGGAATAGATAAGGCTACCATATTCCTTTTTGACCTTACAACCTTCTAAAAGAAGTCTAAGGGTATTAAATTTGGAAAAAAAATCTTCAATCGAGGAGAAATTATTGGAGTCCAAAGTAAGCAACTCATTTTCAAGCTAGTGGGCTCTGATTTCATTTTTAAAGCCAAAAACAATATTTAAATTTTTCATAGCTTCAACAGGAGAGTCAATTTCTTGGATATGAAATCTAATCTCTTGAAGAATGGACATTCCTATCAACCCTCATGCTTGATCTTGTTTATTTTCCCATTTAGTAACTTTATCTCCATTGGTAGGTTTAGATTCTTCTCCTGTGGCTATTCTATAAAGCTGTTTACTTCTAAGTAATTATACCATGTAGGATAGCCATTGGAAATAATTAGTGTTGTTAAGAATAGACATGCACTTTCCATTTTTTTACATGAAGATGAAAAGGCTGAAACCAAATGGTCCAATAGAACGATATCAAAAAATTAGGCCAATTAAAAAAGTAACTCTGAAAACGGCTTTCAGATGAAGAAGTTATGCCTTTTTAAAAAAATGGTGTAGTAGATGATGAATAGCTATGTGATAGGTTGAAAGTTGATGGAATTTTGTTGAAGACAAATCTATAATTTATTTTTATTCATTGACCAACTGCCACCTTATTTCCACTGTCAATTTTCTCCCTTAATATCTGCATGAAATTTTATGATTTGGAACTAATTCTCTACCAACTGCACCCTATTCCTTTAACTATTGGGGGGTTCCTTTGACTTCAGCTCTATCTCCTTGAAATCTGGACTTTACTACCATAATTCATATTTTCGAAAATAGGATCTCTATTCCCTGTTCCAGGATACTCTGCCATCTTACCTTTGACTACTTAAAATGCTACTAAGTACCCTCATAATTCTAATTGAATGTTGGAGCTTATAATATAAAATAATACCCAAAAGAATTAATTAACACTTCTCCACTACGTAAAACAAGTGAATGTCCTTGGCATTTATTCTTGGGTATATCACACACATATTTTCACTAACTTCAAAGTTGTTCTCCTCCCCTGCCTCAAACTGAAGCATTCCTCAAACATGATTACCTTCTTCCTTCATGGTGCATAAGGTGCACTTCCCTGAGAATACAAGGATACCCATACAAGAATGACATGAAACATGTGCTTTTTTATGTATGCATCTCAAAAATCATTTAGAGAATTTACATCTGCAAATAGAAAACCTTTCCCTATAATCCACTTAAGATGTATACTAATGATAACTAAATTTGATAGAAACTATGTTAACAAAAGTTCATTGATTCTATCAACATAACGAAATCACTTAGAGAGTTAGAGACTTTATTCTGTGTTAGAAAATCCTATGATATAGATTTGTGATTTCCACTTCGTTAAGGAAGTATAGGAATCTTGGGCTACAGTAAGTACATATTGTCTTTCTTCTTGGTTGCATGTCAGGCATCACTGAATTAAGTCCTTCACTTCATTAGAAACTTTAGGACATTCTGGTATGTCTAATCTATGTGAATTTATGATTGTTACTTCCCTCAGAACACTCTCTTCTGTTTGATGATGTCCAAAAGGTAGCTTTCCAAAAATAATCTCATAGAATAATACCCCACCTAGTTGCCACTGTCGATTTTTTGCCTTAATATCTGCATGATATTTTGTGATGCAGCACTAATTCATTGCCAATTGTGCCCCTTTCCTTTAACTACTAAGGGGTTCCTTTGACATAATCTCTATCTCCTTAATATATGGAATTTACTACGATAAGTTATCTTTTTGAAAATAGGATCTCTATTCCCTGTTCTAGGATACTCTACGATGTTACCTTTGACTGCTTAAAATGTTGCTAAATACCCTCATAATTCAATTTGAATGTTGGAGCTTATCCATAAAATAATACCGAAAAGAATGAATCAACACCTCTCCACTATATAAAACAAGGGAATGTCCTTGACGTTGATTCTTGGGTATATAACACATAGCTCTTCACCAACTTCAAAGTTGTTCTCCTCCCCTGCCTCAAACCAAAGCATTCCTCGAACTGAATTTTCTACTTCCTTCATAGTACATAAGGTGCACTTCCCTGAGCATACAAGGCTACCCGTACAAGAATGAGAGGAAACATGACATTTTTCATGTATGCATCTCCAAAACAATTTAGAGAATTTACATCCACAAATAGACAAGCTTGCCCTATAATCTAGTTAAGATGTATATTAATGATAACTGAAGTTGATAGAAACTCTGTTAACAAAATTTCATTGATTCTATCAACATAATGAAATCACTTAAAGATTCAAAGGATGTATTCTGTGTTAGCAAATCTTATGATATAGTTTTGTGATTTTTGATTCGTTAAGTAAATATAGGAATCTTGGGCTACGGTAAGTACATCTAGTCTTTCTTCTTCGTTGCATGTCAAGCATCGCTGAATGAAATTATCCGATTCATAAAAAACTTTAGGATGTGCTAGTATGTCCACTCTATGTGCATTTATGATTGTTCCTGCCCTTAGAACACTCTATTGTGTTTGATCATGTCCAAAAGGTAGTTTTCCAAAAATTCTCTGATAGAATAATACCCCAATGGGCCAAACATCAAAATTTTATGATATGAGTGATCTATTGTTAATATAAAATAATTTAGGAGGCATATACCAATATGTCCCTACACCCTGAGACATAAGTTCAATTTCTCGTGAACCAACATCATCCAAAACTATTTTACTGAGACAAAAATCAATAAATTTTGCCACACTTTCCTCATCAAAGAGGACATTTCCAGGCTTCAAATCATAATGAATTACACTCTGTGGTATTTTGTTTCAATAAAAAAGGGTTGAAAGTATTTGAATTACTATGGTCCTTGCCTCTTTCTTTAATAAACATGGTGTTACCTACAAGACTACATCAAGATATTTCCCTCACTGCAATGTACTATGGTGGATTATTGCATTAATGGAAATAAAATAAAATATATAATCCAACATAGTAAATTAGAGTGAGGGAAATATCTCGATGCAGTCTTCCAGGTAACACCATGTCTATCTGAGCAAGAGGCAAGGACCATAATAATTTAGATACTTTCAGCCCCTATTTATCTAAACAAAAGACCACAAAGTGTAATTCATTATGATTTGAAGCCTGGAAATGTCCTCCTTGATGAGGATGGTGTGGAAAAATTTACTGATTTTTGCCTCATTAAAATAGTTATGGATGATGTTGGTTCACGAGAAATTTAACATACGTCTCAAGGTGTGGGGAAATATTGGTATCTGCCTCCTGAATGCTTTGATATTAACAAGACACCACATATCGTCAAAGGTTAATTTTTGGTCAGTTGGGGTATTATTCTGTCAGATGATTTTTGCAAATCTGCCTTTTGGACATGATCAAACACAAGAGAGTGCTCCCATGGAAGGAAAAATAACGAATGAACATACCAGCACATCCTAAAGTTTCTAATGAAGCAAAGGACCTCATTCAGCGATGCCTGACATGCAACAAAGGGGAAAGACCATATGTACTTAATGTAGCCCAAGATTCCTATGTTTCCTTAACAAAGAAGAACTCACAAATCTATAGCATATGATTTTATAACACAGAATAAAGTCTTTCACTCTCTAAGTGATTTATTTCTATTGATAGAATCAACTACCTTTTGTTGATAGAGTTTCTATCAACTTCAGTTATCATTAAGTATACATCTTAAGTGGATTCTAGGGGAAGGCTTTTTGTTTGTGGATGTAAATTCTCTAAATGATTTTGGAGATGCATACATGAAAAAGGCCATGTTTCCTCTCATTCTTGTATGGGTAGCCATGCATGCTCAGGGAAGTTCACCTTATGCACCATGAAGGAAGTGAGAGAAAGATCTCGATACAATCCTGGAAAATGAACCGAAGCACCCTGAGACGTAAGTTCAATTTCTTGTGAACCAACATCATCCAAAACTATTTTACTGAGACTAAAATAAGTAAGTTTTTCCAGACCATCCTCATCAAAGAGTATATTTCCAGGCTTCAAATCATAATGAATTA
Source organism: Pinus albicaulis (assembly GCA_034641835.2). Lineage (NCBI taxonomy): Eukaryota > Viridiplantae > Streptophyta > Pinopsida > Pinales > Pinaceae > Pinus > Pinus albicaulis. Next base: position 146,587 of record JAXQQM020091415.1, read on the forward strand.
CACTATGTGGTCTTTTGTTTAGATAACCAAGGGCTGTTAATATTTGAACTATCTTTAAAAGTTTATGTTTTGTTTATTTGCGGATTTAGAGTAAAAAGAATTGTGACCCCTCTTAAAGCTTAGTAGATCTAGAGTTAAGATAGAACTAACTTGGTTTAATTATCTTCAGGGGCTATCTGGATTTTATTGTAACCACTGAAACCATCAAGAAAAGAGAAGCACCGCTTTCTTGCCAATGTATCAAGGACCTAATCAACAAAAGGGATTGGGAACTGGTCTTTCTGTGTTGCTTTATTCAGTTATCTGTAATCCACACAGATTCGCCACTTACCATTCCTTTTAGGAATGACTACTAAAGGAGAGACCCATTTATTGTTTAAAATAGGATAAATGAAGTTTACATCTAGCAGCTTTTGTAATTCATCTTTTACAATGTCTTTCAGATGTGGGTTTAACCTCCACTGAGGCTACTGAATAGGGTGAGCATTCTTTTCAGTATAATTGTGATGTGTGCATAGTTGAGGATCTATACCCTTCATGTCTGGGTAGTCCCAAGAAAATTCTCCCTTATATTTTTGTAAAATTTTAACGAGATTTTGCTGTCAGTTACTATCCAGACTGCCTTTGATATTTAAAACTTTTCCTAGCTCAATTTCAGTTGGCATGTTGTTGCAAAAAAAAGTTGTGGGTCTGTGATAGTCATCAATGTATGCTAAGGGGTCCTCCTATGCTTCGTTATCAAGAATTATTTTTAACATTTGGCACTTTAATTTTTTTTAAGTAGATGGTTAGTTCATGAAGTTATTGATTACATCATCTTCAGTTTGATCTTTGAATTCAACTGCTTCAACTATTTTCAGTGGTGAACGAATGTTTTGTTCCCCATATGTATGTGGTTTTTTGTGAATATTTAGAGTGGGAATACTTGGTTTGGCAGGGGGGTTATATGGAAATATTCTTTATGGTATCTCCTCCAATGGTGATGTTGCATGTTCGACAACTTATGTAAGCATCGGCTGTCACTAACCAAGGTTGTCCCAATATCAGGGGATGTCCATCTAACCTACTTTTTGAGTTAATAACTAAAAATTCTATCGGGTCTTCCCAAGAGTCCACAGAAACCAAGATGTCCTATAATATACATTTTGGTTTGATAAAAAATCTTTCAACAAGATCCAGCAAGGTAGATGTGGATTCCAACGCTGTTATACCTAAATTCTCGCAAGTTTCTGTAGTTAAGATGTTAATGAACGCACCCAAATCAACTAACATGTTTTAAAATAAGTGGCCAAAGATATGTACTGTGACTATGGGGTTTTCTGGATCCTTGTATTTTATTAGTGTTTCTTTACCCAAGATTAACTCTGACAGTGCTCCCACTACATGAGCAGTTGGTACAGTCTTTCCTTTCCTCACCTATTTTTTTCCGCATAGTTCTTTAATTGTTTTGGCATAGATAGGGATGTCTTGTATAGCCTGTAGGAGAGGAATTTTAATGAAAATATTTTTTAATTCCCCTAGGAGATCAAAATATGAAGAGACTATTAGTTTAAGTAGTGTTAATCTCTCAGGGAATGGAGGAGAGGAAATAATATGGTTTTAAGGATCTTTTTGGTCAATTGTGTCCCTCCCCTACTCTATATTTATTTTTGTCACAGTTGATTGTTTAGGTATTGTTGGAATTTCAGACTCAAGTTGTGGTAGGGCCATATATTCTGTAGGTGAAATAACATTCCCTGATCTCAGCCTAAGTTCATTGCATTTCTTGTTTTCAGTTTCAGGGTTTGGGTTCAGAACAATTTGTATTAGATTAACTGATCTGTTATTAGGATTAGGATTAGGTTGAGATGGTAGTTGAGGACGCATAATAGGCTGAGGATTGTGATGGAATCAGTATGGAGCTAGTAATGTGGGTTGATTCTGAGCCCCTGTTCCCATAGGTAAATTGGTTATTCCTAGGGGTCCCTGCCAGTTTTGAGACCAATTTGTATTCTCTGAAGTGGAAGCAGGCCACTAGGAATGGTATGGATTGTTTTGCCAGTAAGGGGGAGAAAAAAGAAAATTTGACAAACTATTACCTAAAGGGGATTGTGTTGGCCAAGGAGGCATGGAAAATGATTGGGATGGCTAGAAAGAAAAAGGTGATTGGCCTTGCCATGTTGTTCCAGGGTTCTGTTGATTAAATTGTGGAGGAGAAAAAAACTAAGACAAGTCTTGTGACATACCTGGTCGTGCTTGCCACTGTCAGCATTGATTCATTAGATACACCAGTTCTGTTTCTTCTCCTGCCTCTTTAAAAACCACTTTAAACCTTGGGAGTGAAGGGAAATGGTCAGTGGCATGGTCCTTCGTACAAATGGAACATGTCTGAACCATGTTTAATGGACACTCTTGCTGGTTGTGCTTCTTCCAACAGCATGGGAAAAAAACAACCAAGTTTTGTTCTGCTAAAGCTTGCTTCTGCTTGGCTTGTAGGACATCTAGCTACGTTGTGAGGGTGCCTAAGATATCGGTTTTAAAATCTTCTAAAATATTTCCGAATTCTGTGCTAGTCATGCTGCCACTTGACTGTTTATAATTCCTCATAACTGAATCTCATGCGGTTTGTCTACTTCATGTACTACCTCGAGAGCACCTCATACACAATCCAATAATTTCATCATATTCTTCTTGATAGATGTCCCATTTTCCCATTATATTAAGTGTCTCTACCCATTATTGTTTCATTCCTTTAATCATTGTTTCTTTCAAAATATCTTTAGACAGTGTAGTATATGGAGATATTTGCAAATTATACTAAAATCGTTCAACATATGCTTCTAGTGTCTCATAAGGGTTACGAGCCCAATCAGAATTAGTGAAACCAATAAACAATGGAGATGCTCCTGCATAGTAATGAATCACAAACTAAACTGTACCTCAAATATATCGAAGCATTATTTTAGCTACTTTCCAGTGACTTTGATGAAGTTTGTGCATAAACTAAGCAACAAGACTAATGACAAAGGAAAGTTCAGGATGGGTATGGGTTAGATATAAAAGCTTACCAACAACTTGATGGTATAAGGTAGCATCAAATTCAGGAGTAGTAGAAGTGAATAAAATCTTGACTCTAGACTAAAATGGATAAGGGGATGGCTTATAGTCTTCCACGCAAAAGTGGCGAAGAATATCATAGGTATACTTGGATTGAGAAAGGGTAATACCTTCTTTGGATTGCAAGACTTGAAGACCACGGAAATAATGCAAGTGTCCTATTTCTGTCATTTCAAACTTATTTTTGAGGCTAGAATTCACATGGATTATATGGTTGGGATCACTGCTAGTGAGGATAATATCATCAAAATAAAGAAAAAGGATGATTAAGGATGTGTGCACTTTCTTGGTGTAGACAGTGTTGTCAGAATGACATCTAGAAAATCCATTATCTAAGAGAAAGCTATCCATTTTGGCATACCAAGCCCGAGGGTCTTGTTTGAGACCATAAAGAGACTTCCTAAGGAAAAAAACAAGGCTATAGTCATTTTGGATAAAGCCAGGGGGTTGTTCCATGTATATTTCTTTATGAAAATCACCATGTAAGAAGGCATATTTTACATCCATCTGATTGACTTCACATTTAAAGGAGGTAGCAAGGGAAAGAACAAGGAAAATAGAATTCATTTTGGAAATGGGGGATAAGGTTTCAATATAGTCAATGCCTTCAACTTGTGAAAATCATTTAGCAGCAAGATGAGTTTTATGTTTATCCACTTTTCCATCTAGTCCAAAATTTGTTCTGTAAACCCATTTGCATCTGAAAATTTTTCCTCCCATTGGAAGAGGAACAAGATCCAAGGTATCGGTTTCCAGTGAGGAACGATATTCTTCATTTATATTTGCATCCCAATCTAGATGACCTGAAGCTTATTCAAAGGTGTTTGGATCAGGATTTTCAGGAACTTGAGCCAGGAAGGAAGAGGCTCTTTTAAATTGATAACATGTACGACGTTGATCTGTAGTGTCACCTGGAAGAGAACTTGCTACATCCCGAGTAGAGAAGACCCATCTTGGAAGCTTTGGAGCTGAAGGAAGATCTTGAGGAGGTGGAGGAGGATTTTCATCATCCAAAATAGAAGGAATTTTGTCAAAAATAGAATAGATAGAGAGAGGTGTCACATATGCCGAATCAGCTTCGCAAACCGAAGGTGGCACACCTGCCGAACTAGGCTCACATGTCAATATATTTTCATCAAACTTTATAGCTCTTCTAATTATTACATTTTTGGATTTTGGTTGAAGAAGTCTATATCCTTTGACATCTTCAGAATATCCAATAAAAATGAATTTTTCACTCTTAGGTTCTAAGGCTTTATGTTTCGCATCTGGAATATGGGCCCAAGCTTCACTTCCAAAAACAAGAAAGTGACTTACATATGGTTTGATAGAGCTCTAGACTTCTTCTCGAGTTATATTCTATAAAACCTTTGAAGGAGTGTGATTTAATATGTAATTTGCACAGTTAATTTCTTCTGCCCAAAAATTAAGACTAATTCATTTAGATTAAAGCATACAATTAGCCATTTTCTTTAGAGTTTGATTCTTCCTTTTAGCTACACCATTTTGCTGTGGAGTATGTGAACCAGTATGTTACAATTGAATTCCATGCTCAGTGCAATAGTGGACAAATTTGTTGTTAGCATATTCTTCTCCATTGTCAGATCTTAACCTAAGAATGTGATGTCCAAATTGTTTCTCAACAAAGGCCTTAAATGCCAAGAACATCTTAACAACTTCACTCTTGAGTTTTAAGAAGTATACCCAAGTGCATCTGGAAAACTCATCAATGAAATTTAAGTACTTGTAGCCAGAGAAAGAAACAATTGGAAGTGGACCACATAAATCACTGTGCACAAGCTACAAAGGGGCTAAAGCATACCAAGAGACATGTTTGTCAAAACTATCCTGATGATTTTTTCCGAGTACACATCCAGAACAAATACCATCTTGGAAATAGACCATAGGAAGTCTTGTCCCCATATTTTCTTTACATAGAGTTTGAAGAGAGCGATAGTTTAAGTGACTAAATCGTTCATGCCAAAGTTTTCCCACTTCATCATTATGAGCAAAAAAAGCAGAGAGAAGACATGATGACCCAATGTTGTCAAACTTATACAACCTTGTGGAAACATCAATAATTCCAATAGCTAAAATATGTCTTGGATCTCTTAGGTCTTTAATTACAACATCCTGAGGTCAGAATTATATTATTTTCCCTTCACCTGAATGAGTTATTGATCCATATTTATGCAGGAATGCAACAGAATAAACACATAACCATAAATACAGAGATGCAGCGGAAATAATGTGTCATTTCATTAATAACAGAAATATGCTTACAGACATAATGGAAATAAAATAGCTAGGGTGCTTGTAGTGAATCTCTGAGAAGAGATGTGATGGCTACAGACCTCTGAACTGTGTTACAATGAGGCTCGAGGGCCTATTTATTATTGAGAAGCAATGTAGAATCCGAAACGTCCAAAAACCTGACCGTAGGAGATGAGGCGCCAAAACTGTGGGTGCCCGTTTGGGTAAATTGGTGGTTCAACTTCCCGGGGGCGTAACTTTGGCACCCGATCTCTGTTTGATGCGCTGAATAGCTCGTTAGAAAGATCTATTCGAGGACCAAAACATTTGGTACGAATTTCATTCCATGAAATTCGCTGGTAAAACGATGCCCAAAAAACGTCGTTTAGGGCCTCAAAACGGCTCCGGAAGTTCAAGACCCGAAAAACTGCTAAAAATAGTAAGTTATGCTGAATGTGAAAAGATGCAAGAATTGATGGTGCTGGTCCAAATGGAATAGGTGGGTGGCCACCGATATCCACCTGGATCATTCCTCCCTCCTTAGGAAGCAATGGTCCCCATTGTGTTGAGATCCTCCATGAGATGAGGCAAATTCTGTTGAACTGAGTATTAGATGTATTGAAGATGTCATGGACCTGCGGGTGGACATGCTAGATGCGTTTAGTAAATTTGGTTTCTTTATCAGCCTTAGACAGTACATGTTTGGATTCTGTATGTGTAGTTGCAGGATGTATGGCAACATCAGGCGGTGGTGCGTTGGGAGTCAAATCAATGGAGTGCTTGTCCTGACAGTGTAGAGGAACCTTTATGAGTGAGGAGAAATTGTCATCGTATTCCTCCATAACTTTGTCCATCTGCTGTAGCCGTGCAAGGGAGCCCTGTTTCGAGGTTGTGGCCACAATATTATTCTTTCCCTGTGAGTGAGTCGTAAGGAAAATGAATTTCCTGGTTTGGGAAACAATCTTACTGCGTTGTTTTGCAGCAATCAAAGAGATGATAGGATGCGGTACTACCTCTGGTATCCTATACAAGTTATTTCCCAAAGTAATAATAACATCACGAGGCCTAGACTCATACACAGCATGTCGCCTCCACAAGTATGGTTGGCCCAATAATACATCAGCTACATCAAGAGGAGCAACATCATACAATACCTCATCCGTGAATGGCTTGATACTGTATGGAAGGCGGCACTGCTGGCAAATGCGGAGATCTCTCCCTGGGTGGAGCCACCCGCTGGTATACGACTGTGGGTCTGCTATGGTCGATAGGCCGAGCCGCTTCACGACCTCTGCTGAAATGAGGTTCTTTTGGTTTCCGCTATCGACGAGAAATTGCAGCGGAGAACCCTTTACCCACATCTACGACTAGAAGAGGCGCTCCCCCTCCTCTGGATCCTCTGGACCCTCCTTCTGGATCTTGGTGGTGGCAACAATGGCACTGGGATTTGAATCAATGATCTGATTCCCTTTGTCATTGCCTTTGTCTGGTTCTAACTCAGGATCATAAAATGCATCTGATTCGGGTGCCTTTAGTTCGGCCACCAAAGACTATTTGGCCCGACACTCCTTTGTGCTGTGAGTGGGGCTGTTATGAAAGTCACACCACTTCCCTGTGTCCTTCTTTGGATTGTGGTGTTGTTCTGAGTCGCATTGCTTTGGCCTTGCCCCTTGTTCTTCGGTTCGGGAGCACCTTTCAGATTTGCAGATCCAAAGTCTCGCTTCTTCTGCTTAAATTTCTGCTCGATCTTCGTGGCATAGCGATATGCTGTGCCAAGCGATGTAATGTCGAGGAACTCCATTTCCTCCTGAATGTGTTCGTGCAGATAGCTGCGGTACTTGAGCACCAAATGTCTCTCCGAATATTTAATACCCAACTTTGTGCGCAGGGTATGGAACAGATTCGTCAATTCGTGCACATCTTGATCCTTTTGTTGCCGCAGCGTGGTCCATTGGATGTATTTGTCCTCATAGGTCCCCACGGGGTAATATTGTTCTTTGATGCCATCTCGGAATGAATTCCAAGTGGGTGTGGCAGAGAACAGAGAGGGTTCCTCACGGTAGGTTTCCCACCAGTCTTCGACATGGGGGGCAGCTTTGAGGAGTGCAAAAATAATCTTTTCTCGGTCAAAGAAGTCATGGACCGAGAAATACCCTTCCAGCAAATTTAACCATCTGTCTACAGCGTCTGCATCTATTTTTCCTTCAAATATAGGAATGTCAAAGTTTACCTGTACCTTGAAGGGAGTGGCACCTATAGAGTGGTTGTTGGATGCAGATGCACCATATGTGGGCAGTCGTTGAAGGATTTGAGCAAAGTTATCCATCATCGCGTTCCTTTGTTTCTCGAGGGCGTCCTTGAGTAGTATTTTGATAGGATCTCCTGCTCCCTCATCTTTCTTTTCTTCCGCCATGGGAGGTCGTTGGGGTTTGCGAGGCTGATCTTGCAAGGGTTCAACCAGATCGAGCCCTAACTCCTTATACCCTAACCGCGTTGGGGACATGCAAAGAAAAACAAAGAAAGAGTAGACCCGCTCTGATACCACTGATCCGGATTTATGCAGGAATGCAACAGAATAAACACATAACCATATATACAGAGATGCAGCAGAAATAATGCGTTATTTCATTAATAACAGAAATATGCTTACAAACATAATGGAAATAAAATAGCTAGGGTGTTGGTAGCGAATCTCTAAGAAGAGATGTGATGGCTACAGACCTCCAAACTATGTTACAATGAGGCTCGAGGGCCTATTTATTATTGAGAAACAATGTAGAATCCGAAACGTCCAAAAACCTAACTGTAGGAGATGAGGCGCCAAAACTGTGGGCGCCCGTTTGGGTAAATTGGTGGTTCAACTTCCCAGGGGCGTAACTTTGGCACCCGATCTCCATTTGATGCGCTAAGTAGCTCATTAGAAAGATCTATCCGAGGACCACAAATTTCGGGATGAATTTCATTCCATGAAATTCGCTGGTAAAACGATGCCCAAAAAACGTCGTTTAGGGCCTCAAAACGGCTCTGGAAGTTCAGGACCCGAAAAATTGCTAAAAATAGTAAGTTGTGATGAATGTGAAAAGCTGCAAGAATTGATGGTGCTAGTCCAAATGGAATAGGTGGGTGGCCACCGATATCCACCTGGATCAGTTATCTAATAAACAGATAGAAGTTTGCAGGACAAGGTAGGAACACATAATACATCATTAAACTAACCATTATCTAGATGAATGGTTCTAGACCCTACAACACTAGGATATCTATCATCACCAACACAAATGTTTTTGGTGTTAAAATCGTTTAAAGAAGAAAACATGGCTTTATTTTTGGTCATGTGGTAAGAGGCTCCAAAATCAATGAGCCACTCATGAGAATGAGAATAAGAACATAAATTCAATGCATTACTAGATTTTGATGCTTGACAACGACAAGCAGAAAGTGTCATTCCTGAAGATGAAGTTTAAGAGTTCTCCAAATTGATGTTTTACTTCTTCATTGTTACTTCCAAGACATCCATCTTCTTAAAAAAATTTGACTCTATGTGACGATCACGATTAAAAAATTTTCAATGTCTATATGTCTTCTTCCCTTTGTTTTTATTTTCCTTATCAGTTTGTTGAGTTTCTTTTTCAGTTTGTGGCTGAAATTTCTTAAAACCCTTGTTTGGTTTAAACCATTCTTTTTAGGATGCTCCTTCTTAGGATTTTTTTGATATGGTTGTTGTTAGGCTGCTAAGGCTTTCTTAGAAGAGTTTCTAGTATTAATAATACCAATATTTAAGATTTTTTCTTGTTCTCCTAACAAGTAATTTCAAAAGGCATCAAAAGAGGGGGACATATAGGTTGTTCGTGGAGAAATGAGGGCTTCTCTAGTTGAATGGAAGGTGGAAACAAATACCGAGTATGTAGGGCCAATATTAGCAAGAATGGAATAGATAAGGCTACCATCTTCCTTTTTGACCTTACAACCTTCTATGAGAAGTCTAAGGGTATTGAATTTGGAAAAAAAATATTGAACCGAGGAGAAATTATTGGAGTCCAAAGTAAGCAACTCATTTTCAAGCTAGTGGGCTCTCATTTCATTTTTAAAGCCAAAAAAAATATTAAAATTTTCATAGCTTGAACAGGAAAGTCAATTTCTTGGATATGAAATCTAAGCTCTTGAAGAATGGACATTCCTATCAACCCTCATGCTTGATCTTGTTTATTTTCCCATTTAGTAACTTCATCTCCATCGGTAGGTTTAGATTCTTCTCCTATGGCTATTCTATAAAGCTATTTACTTGTAAGTAATTATACCATGTAGGATAGCCATTGGAAATAATTGGTGTTGTTAATAATAGACATGCACTTTCCATTTTTTTTACATGAAGATGAAAAGGCTGAAGAAAGGGACAATGTACTAGTTTGATTCGTCATTGAATCTTCTATTCTATTGGCATGAGTAACAAGATTCCTTTTAAAAGTGTAAGCAATAACTGCAAAAAGAACTAAAAAAAACTCATATTTAGTTGAAATATCTTGTTATGTAATGGGATAGTGCAACATCATTATGAAATATCTTATAAATTCAAAAATTGTTAAAGAAATACAACAAAGAAAGTCTTCAGTTGAAATACCTTGTTATGTAATGCAATAGTTAAAACTCTTGGAAGTTGGTGCAACATCACTATCAAATAACTTATAAATTGAAAAATGGTTAACGCAAGACAACAAAAAAAAGTCTTCCACTTCAGTGGTTAACTTTGTAGGAATCTAGATCTCTCAACCAACAAGCAAAATAAACTAATATTAATCCCAAATAATAAATTTGGTAAAATTATAAAATCGTAATTTGAAAAAAACACTATTCAATAGTTTAAATAAGATACATTAAATAATTATACCATAGAAAAAGTCATAGATTATACATAATTTAAATAGGCTACATTAAATAATCATGCTAGTTGAGTTTTAGTTAAATTAAGCTGGTTGTTAGGACACTTATCACACATTCAACTCTTCTCAGATCGCGGTGATGTATTTGGAAATGTTGAAGAAAGATGTAGTCCTACCAAACTTACAAAAAAAAAATTGTTAAACAAATAATAAATAATCTTACTATATAAAATACAAAATTTTAAATTAAAACTAGTAAATCAATGACACTTACATAAATATCAAGTTATATATTAGAGTTAATCAATTTATTTGAAAAAATATATTAAAAAACAAAAAAAATATTTTGCAATTTTAGGAAATTATTTTTTATAAAATTTAAAGAAATAGATTTATCTTTTTCATCTCTAAATATTGTAGCATATTATAAAATAAGCATAAAAATTTGTATATGGAAATTTTTCCTAATAAATTATAAAAAAAAAATATGCTCACTAATATATCTATGGGTGTAATGTTAAGTTAAGTCATGTGGCCATGAACCTCATGATTTTTAGAGTTTAGATGCCATGGGTTTTTGTTTATCAAGCCACAAGTCAACCCTGAACTTAGACAACTTGACAAACAAAAAAATAAATTCTAAAAAAATTATATCATTTTAATTTCATATATTCTAAAAAAATAGAGTCTTCTTAATTTCAAAATATACTTTGTGTAAGGAAATATTGAAAAATACTAAAAAAAACATTAAAAAAATTCCAATTTTAACCTTGCTTATAAATAAAAAACAAACAAAGTGAACAAATCTACCATATTTTTGGATAACCTTGCTTAAAAAACAAAAACAAGCCTCCTGCAAGAACAAATATTCATCTTGGATGGATCACTTCTTGGCAATGGGCATCAAGCAGCCAAGAAGATGTTTACGACACATGTTAGAACATGTTCACGGATATTGAACAAACTTGTAGTTGAGTTTTCGCCATCATCTCACCTTGTCCTTGACAGGGGGGAAAATGGTGGTCATGTACAAGCTTCGACGTCAGATCAAGCGAGCCTGAGCCACAATCTCTCATTCCATGTTCAGAGTTGTAGCCAGAGACACAGCAGTTCAAGCGAGCCTGACCCACAATTCGTCATTCCAGATTCAGAGATGTAGCCAAAGACACGAATTCCCATGAGCATGCCTTCAGTTGGTGGACAACCTTAAACCATCATCTTTGGTTGGTGGATAACCTAGAACCATCACAGGTAGTAGACCTCCCTTCTTGTAGGTTTAAGGTCTCCCTTTCATAAATGAGGAACACTTCCTCTAGCAGAAGCCTTCAGCTTCTTGCCAGCTTTGGTTGAGTTCCAGGAAATGCTTCAAGCATTCAAGAGTTGTTGGTAATCCTAAAACCATCACAGGTAGTAGACCTCCATTATTTTAGGTTGAAGGTCTCCCTTTTTTATGAGGGACAATTCCTCTAGCAGAAGCTTTCAGCTTCTTGCCAGTTTTGGAAGAGTTCTGGGAACTGCAACAAGTATTGCGTTCCAGTGTTGGTGGTCATCCTTAAACCACCTCCTTTTTCCAACATTTCAGAGAGTTGATTCAGCTCAAGTGCTACCATGCATACTTTGCAGATTTGTATTACAACTCTCTTCTTGGACTCACACATACCCCTTCGGATTAAGGGGGGATTGGAACACCTAATCCTACATGGGTAGGTGTGGAATGTGAAAAGTCACAATGGAGTCCAAGTGACCTTGGAATGTGAAACCAAGAGTCACACCATTGTACTATAAATGTACATCATGTATAATGGAAAAGATAAGAAAGCCTCATGCTTATCTTTCATTGTGTGTTGAGTATCTTCTGTGTGTGTTTATTCTTCTCATACACCATGTGTGCTTAACATGGTGTTTAACATTTCGACTGAGATAATATAGGTAATTTCTCTTCACAAAGGGTCATTTGTCAAAAATGATACCCGGTGTGTCTGAGATTAACCAACATATATGTGTCTGACCTTCTATAAATCTTCCTCATTATTAGATTTATATTAGGGTTATAGAACGACATATTCTCCCAATTCCGAGGGAAATTATATTGACAACATGTAGGGATCCAATTCTGACTTCCAGGGAATGAACTGATAGTTCTAACAACTGGTAATGGGTCGAGTGACTAGTAATGGTTTGAGCGAATAGAGGCCTGTTCACCTTCAACTCTGGAAATGTCATCACATCAGGAGAAAAATGGATTTGTTTCTCCGAACTCTTCAGTATTTCGAACAAAACGTTGTTTCCATCTTTCCTTTCCCGGACTACTGGGATCCTGTCTTGATCCTGTGGTGATTGTGCATGCATATATTATGTTATGAATAAGGACAGGTAACGTTTGACCTACTCCTAATGGTAAAATCGAGCTCTATTTTGAATAAAATGGATCTCCCCAAGTAGGATTCGAACCTACGACTAATCAGTTAACAGCCGACTGCTCTACCACTGAGCTACTGAGGAACAACGAAGGGTTCTCATATACATTCAATATTCTTGTTCTTTGGACCAACCTATGATCATCAATGTATAAACTATTGAGAAACTCAATAAGGTTTTTTCTAAACTCTTGGACACCCCACCCTACTGTTATTGAACTCTAAATACAATAGGATCTATTATTGTTGCTACCATTCAATATTACTACCATTCAATTTTTTTATTACTTTAAAAAGGAATAATTCGATTATATAGAACCTTGAAATAAAGATATAACTTTTAGATTTAGATAAAGGAGGATTGGCAGATGAGAATAACAGTTTACGGGAAAGGCGGAATCAGTAAATCAACAACTAGTTGTAATATCTCAGTCGCTCTAGCGAGACATGGTCAAAAAGTGTTACAGATTGGGTGTGATCCCAAGCACGATAGTAATTTTACTCTTACGTGATTCCTAATACCTACAATTATAGATACTTTACAATCCAAGGATTATCATTATGAGGATATTTGTCCCAAAGATGTAATTCACAAGGGTTATGGAGGGGTGGATTGTGTGGAATCAGGGGGTCCACCCGCAGGAGCCAGATGTGGAGGATATGTGGTGGGAGAAACTGTAAAGTTGTTAAAAGAATTAAATGCATTTTATGAATATTATATTATATTATTCGATGTATTAGGTGATGTGGTCTATGGAGGTTTTGCAGCACCATTGAACTATGAAGATTATTGTGTAATAATTACAGATAATGGGTTCGATGCATTATTTGAAGCTAATTGTATTACTGCCTCTATAAGGGAAAAATCTCGTACACATCCACTCCGATTAGTAGGCTTGGTGGGAAATCGTACATCTAGAAGAGATCTTATCAATAAATATTTAGAAGCCTTTCCAATGCCCATAATAGAGTTATTGCCTATTATTGAGGATATCCGAGTTTTCATAGTAAAGGGTAAAAGCCTATTTGAAATGGTTGGATCTGAGCCATCCCTTAACTATGTGTGTAATTATTATATAGGCATAGTAGATCAAATATCGTCCCAACTAGAAGGTATTTTCCCAAAAGAGATTCCAGATCGGGAATTATTAAGTTTACCCTTTGATCTTTATCTAAATCCCATTGGTGGTGGGGGACACAAAAAAAAAGATTCAGGAAACTTTCCTTAGGTTTAGGAGGATTTAGAATTAACAATTTATCCACAATTTGTTGTCAATCAGATTCTTTCTTTTTATTATTCTTTTTATTCATTATTTCTTTTCCTTATTTATCCTTAGCCGTTTATTATTCCCCTCCCTATTATGTCAACCAAAATTGATGAAACTATAACTTTTGAATGTGAAACGGGTAATTATCATACTTTTTGTCCTATTAGCTGTGTATCTTGTTTGTATCAAAATATTGAAGATAGTTTATTTTTGGTAGTGGGCACAAAAACATGCGGTTATTTTCTGCAAAATGCACTTGGAGTTATGATTTTTGTAGAACCCTGCTATGCAATGGCAGAATTAGAAGAAGGAGATATCTCGGACCATTTGAATGATTATGAGGAATTGAAAACGCTTTGTATTTGGATAAGAAAAGATAGAGATCCCATCGTCATCACATGGATAAGAACTTGTACTACAGAAATAATAAAAATGGATTTGGAAGGTATGGAACCCAAATTGGAATATGAAATTTGTGTACCAATTCTAGTGGCAAGAGCAAATGGACTTGATTATTCTTTTACTCGGGGGGAAGATATTGTGTTAGCTGTAATGGAACATCATTGTCCAGAATAAGAATTCCCCATCGGTGAATCAAAAGAAACTAAAACAGAAGCAAAATTATAACCTTTTCCTCTTTCGAAGGAGAAGAAATTGGTGGAATATGAAAATCATCCTCCCTTAGTTTTTTTTGGGTCTTTACCCTCGAATTTTGTTTCTCAACTTGATATAGAATCAAGACGCCAATTCATGAAGGTATCAGGTTGTTTGCCCGCTTAGAGATATGTCGATCTTCCATCACTGGGTGATGGAGTTTATGTTTTTGGGGTTAACATATTTCTTAGTCGTACAACAACAACTTTGATAAGACGAAAAAAATGTGAATTAATGAGTTTTTTTATAGGTTATTGAAAAAGTATCAAGCATGATTCATATTTAGAACAAATTTGAAAACTCATGCACATCATTGAGCTACTTGGATTGGTTTGCTAGTTCACAAATCTAGAATATCTCGGTGTCTCTTGTAGCAAAATAGTAGTCATTTTCCGCTACTTTTTAGCACATGTCAACGAGCCTATTTTGAGTTTATTCCACCAATATTAATTCTTAAAAAAATTCAAGTTAATAACATAATTTACGCCATAACATTTTCACTTGACTAGGTTAGGCATTTGGTAGGTTAACTAGATCACTAATTCTTGAATTTCTAGTTTTTAGAGTAATACTTTTCTACTATTTTTTTAGCACATGTTAACAAGGGTATTTTTGAGTGATTTCACTTGGAATGGAGTCCTAAGACATCCTAATTTATAGAAAAATTCGTCACATATAATTTTCATAAGTATTCTAGTGGTCAATACCATGGGTTATCATAGTATCATGAAGTCAACCAATCTACAATTTTTTTGGATAACCTCGCTTCATAAACAAAACAAAAAATGATAAAATCTAACATATTTCTGGATTCACAATTCTGACAAAGATATTTATAATAATATGCATGTTCGGTATATATAAAATCACGAGATTCTTAGCCATACTACTTAAGTTAACTTAATAATACACCCCATCCCATCACTATGTTAGTAAACATATATATTTTTTTGTAATTTATTAATAAACATTTTCATAAACAAATTTTTATGCTTAGTTTATAATATGTTACAATTTTTAGAAATGAAAAAAAAATAAATCTATTTCTTTAAATTTTATAAAAGTTAATTTCTTAGAACCAAAATATCTTTTTTATTTTTATTTTTTCAAAATAAACTTCCTCCCCGTCTATCCGCATCAACAATTTCTTTGTCGATGGTCTCTTCCCCAGCCTTAGGAGCACAACCCACGAATCCCCTTTTTTTTCTCAACGGATCCACGACAAGCTTCTTCTTTTTCTAGATTGTCACCCTCCAGCCTTACGTTAGCATGATCAACATGATTTTCTTATGGTGAGATGTGTTCTCTATTCTATTATGGTAGAAATTTTATAATATTTTGTAGGGTCATCTTCAATATTTTTAAATAATAAATAACAATAATTTTGATAATTTATGGTTTTTAAAAGAGATTTTTAATGCATAATTTTCTCATTATATTTTTATTTAATGTAACTTGTTTAAAGTGATGCATAATTCATGATTTTTTTCATGGTATTATTATTTAATGTATTCAATTTCTATCAATTCATAGAGTTTTTTTTTAATTACAATTTTACAATTTTATCTAATTTAGAAATTGTGATTAATATTAGTTTCTTTCTTGTTTATTGGTTCGAGAGCAAAAGAGATATGGCTCAAGAGTGATTTTGGATTCTTACGAAGTTTTTGTCTTCCATTAACTATGTTTCAATCTATAAGTTCTTTCATAGTGATGTTTCACCAACTTGCAAGGGTTTTAACTATTGCATTAAATAACAAGGTATTCCATGTGAAGACTTTCTTTGTTGTATTTCTTTAACCATTTTTCAATTTATAAGGTCTTCCATAATGATGTTGCATTATCACATTAAATAAATAACAAGGTGTTTCAACTAGATATGAGTTTTTTTAGTTTCTTTTGCAGTTGGTTTCATGTTAAATTTAATTTATTTACTCTCCTGAGAAAAAAAACAATTCTATCCTTTTTCCATAGATGGAAACAATTATATTCATATGTGAATAGGGAGATGTTTGACAAGCTTATTATATTCATACGTGAATAGGGAGATGTAGAGACAAGCTTACGTGATTAAATTTTGAAACAAAGCCGATGTTCCTAAATTTTTTAGGTTTACACGGATGTTCCTATGAACATCCCTACCACAGAACTCATGCTAATTGGAGAAGGTTCGTCAAGGGAAACATCGCCATTAAAGCCCATATATATGAGATTTATTTAATACTCAGATATATTTTTTGGGCATGCCTCGAATACATAGTGAATATGTGTGTGACTGAATGTGACTGAATATGATTTTTTTGGATAATTTTTCCACTCCCCTGAAGTGGATTACTGAATATTCCAGATGAAAAATAATTTCTTGATATTTATGAAGTCCACTTTACATTGATCCACAATCTTGTATGTACTGTTATTTGAATATCCTTATCTTGCTGAATTCTTATTCTTAAAATCCCAATCAACTCCCACAGACAGCCAATTTGTTGTTGCACCTGCTTCCACTCTTACACATGCAATTTTGGTAACTTTGCAATAAGCCAAAGTCACATGAAGTGAGAAAATTCTGTGAACAATTAAAAAGGTTGAAAAGGTTAAAATAATATGAATTGAAAAAATAATACAGATTTTACAAATAGCCATTATATGATATTCAATTTTCTTCCACTCACTTTTTTTCCATCTTGAACAACAAGATGCACTTCTAAACAGGGATAAGATTTAATAAACAGAGCATTCAAAAGCCACCAACTGTACAGGATTAACATGGACGCTTTGACTTACAATTTTTACATATAGAGAACAATGACATATATCACACTCTACTAAAAGCCTAATATGAATCTCGATTGGAGATCCCAATGTTCCTTTGCTTGTCTCTGTGCCTATTCTGTATGAAATATTTCATTCCAATAGCTTCTGCACCTGCTGATTTAGACCATCATAACAAAATATTCATATGTATAATATTAATAACCTCATGGAAAACACGGAATTCCAGTCAAAACAAATAACACCCATTGGAACAGAATGAATATCGACACCTTTTCTTCACCATCAAACCCAACTCAGTCAAGTGAACAAAATCAACATAAAATCCCATCTACATAATTTACACTAGTAGAATTCAGTGGTTTTTCCCTACTTCTTATGTCTATAAGTCAACTTCCAATAAAGGGATCAAAATAGATGCCTAATATACAGAGTGTTTTATTAAAAGATAAATCAAAATTAGCGCTCATCAAGAGTGCACTCCATTAAAATCTGAAGGCAACTAGCTCAAGCAATACTTGTCTGCATATTGGACACCTTGCCCTTTGATTGGCAGATTTGACCCCTTCAATTGTTGGTATTGATGCCCCTGTGCACGCATAAATGTTACAGAAAACATGTCCACATCCCTATACAATGAGTTAATATTTAAGACAACATCCAAAACATAGTAAACACTCACCAAAATTAACAATGTAACAAGGGGAAGAAACACTTCACTGCATCATACATCACAATCCATATATTGAAAAATAAGAACCAATGCCAAAAGCTAATAATGTTGACGACCCTGACAATTAAAATGATAAAAAAGATTTGCATAAGACTAAGAAGAAACGGAAACGGGTGGAGAAGATGAATTTGCTGGACAAAGACCAGGAAATTTCAAGAATCGTAACGAAAAAGCGTAAAAGAATGGCAGAAGAGGAAGCATAAGCCGCCAAGAAATTCGGCTTCGAGATCGAACGTTTCATAGCCAGGCTTGAAGCAGTCGTAGAAGAAGACGTTGAGCTTAACAGAAACGGTGAGCCTGTTGTCATGAAATTGTTGATGTTACTCGAGATGCGAGGTGTTATTTCCAAGAAACTTGCACATACAGAGTTTTGAGAAAATATAAGATGAACAAGAAGATCAACCAACCAGTAAAACCTACCTCTTAACAAACGCATGTGATTTTCATTAAGCTCGGGCTAAATCAACACGGCCCCTGATTGAATCTTTGAATGCTCACGCGTGACACTGCGTAATTTCTGAATGTGGCGGTGGTGAGATAATGTAACTGATTAATAACAGTTTTTAATCCAAGGGTAGACAACATTTGAATCGTCTAACATCTGAATCAATGATGTATAATAGTACACTTGGCATTTAGGAGAGTTGTTTTCAAATAGTGACGCTTTATAGCGTAATAAATATTAATTATTATTTTTTATTCCAATAAATTTATTTCAATATTTCAAACATAACAACCATGTGATCTGTATTAAGCCATTTATTAATAATTTTATTTTACTTTATTATCTCTTTTTTAAGTTTATGGTTAAATTATTTATTTTGTTGTGGATTAAAAAAAAACTTATCATTTATTTAAATAGTGACTCTCATTACTCTATTTCAGTAAATTCTAATTATCTGAACTTAAATATAAATGCCCAAAAAATATTATTATGAAAAATCATAATTTTCACTAGAAAATTTAGAGAATACCTTTTCAAAATTATATTTTCAAAAAATTTAAATTAAAAAAAAATATAAACCTTCAGACATAAACAAACAGAGTAAATCGATTTATAATGAATTTTGATAAATAAATGAAAAAATAATAATAAATCTATTTATAATAACTTTATTATAAGATTTACTTAAAAAACCAACAATAAATCTATTTCTAATAACTTTGTTATAAGAACTAATGAAAACTACAGTTATAAATCCTTAAATAAACTAAACATAAACTTTCAAAGATAAATAATTAAAACATTTTTAGATCTATTTATCATCAACTGTAATGCATAACATTTATAAATTTAGGTAATCTATTTTTCAGAAAGGAAGGAAAAGTTGTTTATATTAAGATAAGATAAAAAGTACATTGCCATAATCATATGTGGACTGGCATCATCCCAGAAAACATGATCCAAGGCCATCAGAATGAACATATTCATAAAACATTTCAGTCCATCATATGTGAATTTATTATTGTTACTTCCCTCAGAACACTCTCTTGTGTTTGATGATTTCCAAAAGGTAGCTTTCCAAAAATAATCTAATAGAATAATACCCCACCTAGTTGCCACTGTCAATTTTTTACCTTAATATCTCCATGATATTTGTGATGTGGAACTAATTCTCTGCCAACTGTGCCATGTTCCTTTAACTACTGAGGGATTCCTTTGAAATCATCTCTATCTCCTTAAGATATGGACTTTACTACCATAAGTCATATTTTCGAAAATAGGATCTCTATTCTCTGTTCCAGGATACTCTACCATGTTACCTTTGACTGCTTAAAATGTTTCTAAATACCCTCATAATTCTCATCGAATGTTGGATATTATACCATAAAATAATCCCCAAAAGAATGAATCAACACCTCTCCACTAAATAAAACAAGGGAATGTCCTTGACATTGATTCTTGCGTATATAACCCATAGCCCTTCACCAACTTCAAAGTTTTTCTCCTCCCCTACCTCAAACTGAAGCATTTCTCGAACTTAATTCTCTACTTCTTTCGTATTACATAAGATGCACTTACCTGAGCATACAAGGCTACCCATACAATAATGAAAGGAAACATTACCTTTTTCATGTATGCATCTCCAAAACAATTTAGAGAATTTACATCTGCAAATAGACAACCTTGCCCTAGAATCCAATTAAGATGTATACTAATGATAATTGAAGTTGATAGAAACTCTGTTAAAAAATTTCATTGATTCTATCAACATAACGAAATCACTTAAACAGTCAAAGACTTTATTTTGTGTTAACAAATCCTGTGATATAGATTTGTGATTTCCGATTCGTTAAGGAAATAAAGGAATCTTGGGCTATGGTAAGTACATCTGGTCTTTCTTCTTGGTTGCATGTCAAGCATCGCTAAATGAAATTATTCACTTCATCAAAAACTTTAGGATGTGTTGGTATGTCCACTCTATGTGCATTTATGATTGTTCCTTCCCTTAGAACACTCTATTGTGTTTGATCATGTCCAAAAGGTAGTTTTCCAAAAATTCTCTCATAGAATAATACCCCAATGGGCCGAACATCAAAATTTTATGATATGAGTGATCTATTGTTAATATAAAAGAATTTAGGAGGCATATACCAATATGTCCCTACACCCTGAGACATAAGTTCAATTTCTCGTGAACCAACATCATCCAAAAATATTTTACTGAGACAAAAATCAATAAATTTTGCCACACTTTCCTCATCAAAGAGGACATTTCCAGGCTTCAAATCATAATGAATTACACTCTGTGGTATTTTGTTTCAATAAAAAAGGGTTGAAAGTATTTGAATTATTATGGTCCTTGCCTCCTGCTAAGATAAACATGGTGTTATGTGCAAGAATACATCGAGATATTTCCCTCAGTGCAATGTACTATGTTGGATTATTGCAGTAATGGAAATAAAATAAAATATATAATCCAACATAGTACATTAGAGTGAGGGAAATATCTCGATGCAGTCTTGTAGGTAACACCATGTCTATCTGAGCAAGAGGCAAGGACCATAATAATTCAAATACTTTCAGCCCTTGTTTATCTAAGAAAAAGACCACAAAGTGTAATTCATTATGATTTGAATACACTGCTCATATCATCAAAGGTTGATGTTTGGTCAGTTGGGGTATTATTCTGTTAGATGATTTTTGGAAAGCTACCTTTTAGACATGATCAAACACAAGAGAGTTCTCTAATGGAAGGAAAAATCATGAATGAACATAGAATGGACATACCAGCTTATCCTAAAGTTTCTAATGAAGCGAAAGACCTCATTCAGTGATGCCTGACATGCAACCAAGCAGAGAGAAGAGATGTACTTAATGTAGCCCAAGATTCCTAGCTTTCCTTAACAAAGCATAACTCACAAATATATAGCATAGGATTTGCTAACACAGAATAAAGTCTTTGACTCTCTAAGTGATTTTTTTCTATTGATAGAACAACATACCTTTTTTGGATAGAGTTTCTATCAAATTCAGTTATCATTAAGTATACATCTTAAGTGGATTCTAGCGGAAGGCTTTCTGTTTGCGGATGTAAATGCTCTAAATTATTTTGGAGATGCAGACATGAAAAAGGCCATGTTTCCTCTCATTCTTGTATGGGTAGCCATGTATGCTCAGGGAAGTTCACCTTATGCACCACGAAGGAAGTGAGATAAAGATCTCAATGCAATCCTGGAAAATGAACTTACACACCCTGAGACGTAAGTTCAATTTCTCATGAACCAACATCATCCAAAACTATTTTACTAAGACTAAAATAAGTAATTTTTGCCACGCCATCCTCATCAAAGAGTATATTTCCAGGCTTCAAATCATAATGAATTACATTGTGTGGTCTTTTGTTTAGATAACCAAGGGCTGAGAGTATTTGAATTATCTTTAAAAGTTTATGTTTTGTTTATTTACCGATTTAGAGTAAAAAGAATAGTGACCCCTCTTAAATCTTAGTAGATCTATAGTTAAGATAGAACTAACTTGGTTTAATTATTATTTATAATTACTACTATTATTTTTATGTAATATTCACAAATAAAAACGTTTTATTTACTTGATATATAAATCCATTCTATTAGTTGGGGTTTCTTCTTTGTTAGTTTTTAAACATTCTACTTAATAATGAGGTTCTCACTATTTAGTCTATTGATTTATTAATGTTATTTTCAATTACATAATTTACTTAGCACTTATTTGAATACCCTAGATCCATCTCAACTTCTTATCTAACAAGTACTCCATCTCAACTTCTTATCTAACAAGTACAAAGAGAAATCAAATTTATTTCAATTACATATTTTACTTAGCACTTATTTGACTACCCTAGATCCATCTCAACTCCTTATCTATCAAGTATAGAGACAAGTCAAATTTCTTTTCACTCTAAAAGAGGTTTTCATATCAAGGGATTTGATCCCTCTAGACACTTGGATCCGAAGTTAAGATGAATCTAGGTTGGTTTATTCTCTCCTTTAAAAAGACTATATTCCACATGAATACCATGGGTTTTGGATACCATAACTCATTTTGTTTTTATAGTGTTATTTTATTTTTAGTTTTTAATTATATTTTGACGGTTATTTTTATTTTGTTAATTTATTTTTATTTTGAGTGAGCTAAAATGTTTACATTAGACTATTTTTTATTTAGTTTGTTAATTTAATTTAATTTTTGTTTTTATCTAAATTTGACTTAGTTAAAATGTTAAAAATTACATTACTACATCTCTACCATACTTGGCTATATATGTCCTCTAGGACGAATAAATAAATTAAATTTAACAAGAAACCAATCAAATTATTTTTTGAAGAAAGGGACAATGTACTAGTTTGATTCATCATTGAGTCTTCTATTCTATTGGCATGAGTAACAACCTTCCTTTTAAAAGTGGAAGCAATAACTACAAAAAAAACTAAAAAAAAACTCATATTTAGTTGAAATATCTTGTTATGTAATAGGATGGTGCAACATCATTATGAAATATCTTATAAATTGAAAAATGGTTAAAGAAATACAACAAAGAAAGTCTTCAGTTGAAATACCTTGTTATGTAATGCAATAGTTAAGATTCTTGGAAGTTGGTGCAACATCACTATGAAATAACTTAACACAAGACAACAACAAAAAAATCTTCCACTTCAGTGGTTAACTTTGTAGGAATCTAAATCTCTTAACCAACAAGCAAAATAAACTAATATTAATCCCAAATAGTAAATTTGGTAAAATTGAAAATTTGTAATTTAAAAAAAAAAACACTATTCATTGGTTTAAATAAGATGCATTAAATAATTATACCATAGAAAAAGCCATAAGTTATACCTAATTTAAATAAACTACATTAAATAATAATACCATTAAAAAAACCATGAATTAAAAATACATTAAAAAACTATAATTTATCAAAAATATTTTTATTTATTATTATTGTTATGTTTCTACTCCCAAGAACACATCTCATCCCCAAAAAAAAATCATGTGGAGCCTAACGCTTGTGGAAGAAGATCGAGCAAAAGAAGATGGGTTGTGCTCCGAGGCTTACGAAGAGACTGTCCAGAAAGAAATGGCTGCTGCGGATAGACGGGGAGGAAGTCATTCCTTGGAACGATCTATCTCCTTGTATTTGTGTTTATAAAGCTGGTTGTTATGGCATTTATCACACATTTAACTTTTTTTAGATGGCGGTGATGTATTTGGACATATTGAAGAAAAATGTAGTCTTACCAAACTTTTAAAAAAAAAAAGATAGTTAAACCAGTAATAAATAATCTTATTGTATAAAATACAAAATTTTAAATTAAAACTGGAAAATCAATGACACTTAGATAAATATCAAATTATATATTAGAGTTAATCAATTGATTTGAAAAAATATATTAAAAAACAAAAAAATGATTTTTTGATTTTAGGAAATTATTTTTTATAAAATTTAAAGAAATAGATTTATCTTTTTCATCTCTAAATATTGTAGCATATTATAAAATAAGCATAAAAAATTGTATATGGAAAATTTTCCTAATAAATTATAACAAAAAATATGCTCACTAATATATCAATGGGTGTAATGTTAAGTTAATTCGTGTGGCCATGAACTTTGTGATTTTTAGAGTTTAGATGCCATGGGTTTTTGTTTATCAAGTCACAAGTCAACCCTGAACTTAGATAACTTGACAAACAAAAAATTAAATTCTAAAAAAAAATATTATTTTAATTTCATATATTCTAAAAAAAATAAAGTATTCTTAATTTCAAAATATACTTTCTGAAAGGAAATATTGAAAAATATTAAAAAAGAATAAAAAAAATTCCAATTTTAACCTTGCTTATAAATAAAAAACAAACAAAGTGAACAAATCTACCATATTTTTGGATATCCTTGCTTAAAAAACAAAAACAAATGAAGAAATTTTCCATATTTCTGGATTCACAATTGATTTGTATAATGAGATGCATGTATTTACCATATTTCTAGATTCACATTTGATTTCCAACCTATGTCTATCTTAACTTCTAATCTACCAAGCATTAGAGGGATAAAATCTCTTTCTTGAACAGATTCATGAGACCATATTTCTAGATTATCAAGGTACCATTAAGTCAACAAATGTACCATATTTTTTGATAAACTTAAAAACTAAAAACAAATGATAAAATTTGCCATATTTCTCGATTCAAAATTCTGATGAAGATTTGTATAATGAGATGCATGTTCAGTATACATAAAACCCTACATCTATCTTAACTTATAATCTACCAAGCATTAGAGGGATCAAATCTCTTTCTTGAAAATATTCAAGAGATTTGATGCCTTTCGCCATTTAGAGTAAATCCAAAGTTAAGATGGATCTAGGTTGGTTTAATCCCCCCTTTATATAGGCTATATACTACATGAATACCATGGGTCAATACCATGAGTTATCACGGTACCATGAATTCAACAAATCTACCATATTTCTGGGTAACCTTGCTTAAAAAATAAAAACAAATAATAAAATCTACCATATTCCTGGATTCACAATTTTGATAAAGATTCGTATAATGAGATGCATGTTCGGTATATAACAGCCTACATCTATCTTAACTTCTGATCTACCAAGACTTCTTGAAGAGATTTGATGTCTTTTGACACTCAGTAAATCTGAAGTTAAGATGGATCTAGATTGGTTTAATTCCACCTTTATATAGGTTATATTCCACATTAATACCATGTGTCAATGCCATGGGTTATCATGATACCATGAGCTCAAATTCCATGCGTGAATACCATGGGTTATCATGATACCATGAGCTCAAAAACCACGCGTACTTGACCAAATCAAATTTACTTTAACTAATAAAAAAAATTAATAAAAATAAAATTAATAGTTAAATGTTTTCATTACGTTATGTGTGCAACTAAAATAGTATTTAAATCAGATTAGGTTAATTGTGCTTGTTTTCTAGTAGTTTTGTGTCTATGGATTTTTCTTGGTATCCTCAAACTTGGTCTTTGAGTCCAATAAATTAAAAAATTATATATTATTTTAAAACAATTAAATTGAATTTTAAATTCAATAACAGTGGTGATTTTCAAGTAGTTTTGTGCTTTGGATTTTGGTCTTAATGAAGCATTTTAGTAGGCTTGGATCCTCAAACTTATGGTGACAACACAGATAAAATTTTTATTTTCATAAACTAAATTTAAATTAATATTACACATTGTTTTATAAAGTATAAACCTTTACTCCAATAAATATGTTACTTTGGGAAATCAAGTTTGATAAATAGTTAATGGTTAACAAACATTTTAAAGAGTTACAAAGAGAAAATTTATTAACTTGTGATGTTTAGGCAATAAGTGACATCTATTTTATAATAATCCATGATTTTCATGCTCATTGTTTGAAATTAACCAAATTAAGTAAAGAGATTTTAAATAAAGTTGATATAGTAAAAAAAGAGTCAATAACTAAAATCCATTTTGTTATAGTCTATGTTTAAGGTCCATAATGGTGATCCTCTCGTAACAAATTGAGATTTTTTTTTTTTTAAACCATTCAATTAAATTGTAAATCCACTATGAGTGAATCCACTATGATTTCTAGATACAGAGACATTTATGAAGGAACCATGTAACACCCCATTTTATTTTCAATTTATTTTAAAATACTTTTATGGATACATTAGAATTTATTAAGTGAAAAGAATCTGGAATTTTATTTCATAAATAAGAAATTACAATGAGTAATTTATTAACTATATGGCAAAGAATAATAAGATTCCAGAGTAAAAGAAAGAGGATGTTTCTGATACTTACCCTCCCCAACAGGATAAAAGGAAATCCTAAGAAGGGGAATGGGTTCTATTCCAGAAAGGAAAAAGAGTTTCACATTAGTAAGATTGTGAAGAAAATAGAAATGTTCAGAGTTGGTGGCTTACCAGTGGAACTTTGTACCTGAAGAAGTGTAGACTGGACTGGGGTCCTAATGTCTAACTTAAGAAAAAGAAAAACTGCTATCTAAACTCTAGTGCAGAGCAAGGGGGCAGAAGAGGACATGATTGCCTCTCTTATGGTTGGGCAGTGCCATCAGTTAATCAAGAGAAACAGAGATAAGTATATTGAACTTACTAGTTTACCTTGTCAGACATAAAGAGAATTTTTTTTAAAGTTTTCCGCAGAGGTAACTTTCAATTGAATGTTAATTAGAGATATTGTTAAATTCCATCTACTTTGTAAAGAGGTGATAACTCTAAAATTAGCACAGATATAAAGAAAAAAATTTAAAAATAAGTGAATACATATTTTTTTATTGCTTAAAACTTTCTATGGTTATGATATTTGTAATCTGTGTAGTCTTTACCTATTCTAAAAATTAGTACAATTACATAATATAGAGTGGAAGAAGAGTTGGAAATAATAGTAAATGGACCATGCTAAACAATCTATGCTGAAAAAAATACTTGATAAATATTATCGAGCAAAAAAATAATTATATTTTTATGGTAACCAAAAAAAATACAATTAGGAATCGATATGACTTCGAAATTGTAACGAGTGATCTTATTTTTAAAATAAAACCCTTATAATGTTATGGATAAGGAATATCAGCAGGCCTTGGGGTCAAGAAGCCAATTGTAACGAGTGATATTATTTTTAAAATAAAACCCTTATAATGTTATGAGTAAGGAATATCAGTAGGCCTAGGGGTCAAGAAGCCAAGCCCCAAGCCCCACATCTGCAGGGCAGGGATCATGGTCCCCTCGCCACTAATATTTATGGTGTAAACCAAAAAAATTCTTACAATGTTGAAGTAAATATTGAAAGCTTAAAAGAAAACCAATTGACATGGAAAATTTAACTGATAGCATAGAAAATCAAATGGCCAACACACATAACTAGAACACGGACTGAATTTGAGAAGCATAATGGAACTGTAAAATAAGAAACATGCATGACATTATATAATGCGACAAAAGATTCTGCAATATATAAGTAGTTAGTAATCTGGCTAAATAGTAATGATGTCTGTTACAACTGAAATAGAACCATCCTATACAAGTTCAGGTTGCGCCTTACATGCAGTAATAAAACACATTTCAAAATAACTATGCATATTCACCCAACATCACAAATAACAACATATTACCCTACGTTCCAGGAAAGGACATAAAACAGAGAAGTGAATCTTTGTTAACATCAAAAAAAGTGTGTGAAACCCTTCATGCCAAGAAATAATAGAGATACTCTCGCATGTAATAAGCTCAAGGGGCCAAAGGCCACACTGTTCATGAAGAGGGTTTATCCTCAGTAAACGATGAATCAAAAATTCTAGAAAAAAAGCAAGAGAACTATGTGAATTTGGGATGAGGTATGTCTTACCTAGAATCATGAATGACACATTGAGGGACTCGAATTGCACCTCCAGTTCCACTAAAGTCCAACAGTTTCGTATCTTACCCAAAACATGCATTGACAGTGAGTAAATATATGTAAGTCAAACTCTCTAGTCAAAGGAAAATATTTGTAAGCCAAAAGAAAAATACAAAAAAAACCGCGCAAACTTACCTACTTTGACTGGCATGCATAAGGGACGACATCACAAAACCCATTCAGAAGAACCAAGGGAGATATCATGGTTAGCTGCCAATAAAACCCTGGGCATTTAATTCTGAGTGAACACCATTTAGATAACTTTGAAAATAAATACGGGTAATTTCCATTATCGAGCAATGAGATACCCTAGTTTCAAATGTAATATTCAACAAAAAAAAAAAACTAAGTGGTTTCGGAAGCATCCTTACCAGACTGATCCATTGGGAAATATTTGTAACAATTATAAGAAAACAAACTGTCAGGGAAAATAAGTCTATAGGAAGCGCAATCAGCTGAAGGAATTCCATGCCACCATTTAGTAGGATAATAACCCAGACGAAAGATGCAACGAATAAACCGAAGCCATGAAGAAAAAACTAAGTGATATGGTAGGAAAATAACGGACCTGCCCAAAGGATGGGTCATAAATAGAGAAACTTATAGAGCTTGCATCATAGGAACATCATGAAACAAATGAGTTGTGCCTCCGTGCTTCAGGTTGGGGTAGTTACCCTAACCACTAGAACCAGAGCCGCCACCATGAGATCTAGCGTTAACTAGATCTACAATGGGCACGAAGAACCAAGGCATTTAAGATGTTCCAAAATCCATCCACCAATAAGGGCAAGTGTCTAGGTTTAATGATGTGGAATTGATTAATGCCACCACAAACCATTTAACCAAATATTTCTAATCATCGCTTATGCAATCAAATTATAAGTACAATAATAAATCTTTTAAAGGCTAAAAAGTCTAAATGAAATCCAATACCATATAATATCACATTATCATGTGTATCTCTTAATTTTGAGAATGTGTGTAACATTATCCAATAATAAAATGTGAAACAAATAATGTACAATCATATAAAACATGATGAGTCTATAGAATTGTTGTGTCATATAGCATTGAATATTCGATGATGTGATTGGTAAATAATAATTTTTTTGTATAAGTTTAGTAGTGGTGACATATGGTATCAAAGTGTGGTTCACACGCTAGGCCAAGTTGGGCTAACTAACTCTAGCGACTATCAATTTTGTTAATTACATGCACAGGGAGTGACATAAGCTATTGAACAAGCCAATGAGGAGAGGATCCATCCAAAAACCATCAAGAATAATAGGGTAGACCCACTCCCAGCCTAATCCGGAACTTAACCTACAAATCTAGGTACAATTGAGTGTGGATAAGCACCATCAAACCAATAGGTTGCTAGAAGTACAACATCGTCAGACAACCCAACTGTTAGACACACTACAAGAACTCCAAACAAAAATTATTCATGTGCGAAGCAACAATGAAAGAATGATGAGGGAAAAACATAGAATACTTAAGAGTCTCTTGGATAAGTAGAACCACCCTACGACACAACCTAGTCCAGAAAGGGACACCCATGAAGAAGGAGAACAACATCAGCAAGTGAATAACAATCTGGAAGGAAGTTGAAATCAGTGAAGTAACAAAAACAAAATCTACAACAAAGCAGAATGTGGAAATGCTTTTGAGAAACAGGAAATGAATAAACATATGGTAGAGTTACAAGGTGAATTTCAGAAAATTAAACCTCCTAAATTAGATGGAGATACTGAGGAAGTAGCTTAAATGTGGATAATTAACATGAATAAATACTTTCAAGTCTATGAGTATAAAAACAAGCTCAAAGATCACCTTTCTATGTAGTAGTTGCAAGAAAAAGCCACATTGTGGTGGGAAGAAGTGGAAAACATGTGTACAATTGAAGACCAGAATGAGACATGGGATGAATTTCAGTAATATTTTAAGGACAAGTACCTAACAGCGATTTTATGATGAAAAATCGAGGGAGTTTCATGATTTGAGATTAGGAAAACTATCAATGGATGAATTCATCACTAATTTTACCTCTTTGCTAAGATACGTACCATACCTGAAAGATGAAAAAGAAAAAGTACAACAACTCTTGAGCAGCCTGCCTTCTCATATGAAGGAAAGGATGGAATTTGTAAACATGAAAACTATAGATGGGGTGATACGAAAAGCATGAATGTGCTATCAACAATTTAAGGTGAAAGTTGAAACTGGTAGAAGTCGGCCACCAAAGAAAGGACAAAATGGGTCCTCGAATTCTAAAAACACCACACCAAGAAGTTATAAAAATGATCCAAGAAATTTAGAAAATAGGTAATTTGGGAGAAACCAGCAAAAGCCCAATTGGGCACTGGAAGATTGACCTACGGAAGCATCCAACAGGCCAGACCTTGGATCATCCCAAAAACCACCATTACAATTTTGGGGATGCGGTGAGGCACACTACTTCAAAAATATCCCTCACCGTGGAAGAAAAGAAGTTACAGTCAACTTTCAAGAGGTGTTTATAGTAGGGGATGTTGCACGAAACATACCAAGAATTAATGTTGCACTAAAGGACTGGCAAGATGATTTCTAGCCAACCATGAAAGAACTGGAAGGTAAGTTACAATCTCAAACACTTTCCATTTTGTTTGATCTCGGTGCCAGTTTAAGTTATATAAACCCTTGAGTAGTTGAAAATTGTAAACTACAAAGTCAAAAATTTAAAAGTCCCTGTTTGGTACAATTGGCCACGGGGACAAGGAGAACAGTTAACACTAAAGTGTCAGATTGTATCCTGGAAATAGTCAGACAATATATACCCATAGAATTGAATATTTTACTTTTGGGTTATTATGACATCCTGTTGGGAATGGACTAGTTAGAGAGACACTGGTCACTAGTAGATTTCAAGGAGAAAATTATATATTTCAAGGCAAAAGATAGTACTTGTCAAGAATTGTTGGGAATTAAGAAACCACTTCAATTGCACCCCATCACAACAACTCAGTTGGGTAAATGCATCAGGAAAGGGTGTCAACTCTATGCTATCCATGTGGGGTTTACTAACTCTAAAGACAAGACGCTTATGCTGGAAAATATCCGAGTTGTTCAAGATTTCATGGACGTATTTCCTGAAAATATTCCAGGATTACCCCCAAAAAGAGATATTGATTTTACCATTGAATTACTACCTGGAGTAGCACCTATATCGCGAGCACCATACAGGATGAGTGTGCCTCAGTTGACGGAATTAAAAATGCAGCTGCAAAAACTGTTCGAAAAAGAGTATATTCGACTGAGTGTGTCCCCCTAGGGAGCACCTGTGTTGTTCGTTAAAAATAAATACGGAATGATGCGAATGTATGTGGATTACCGATAGCTTAAAAAGTTGACAGTCAAGAAAAAATATTCATTTCCATGTATATACTATCTTTTTAATCAAGTAGAAGGAGAAAAAGTGTTTTCAGAAATTGACCTGAGATCTGGGTATCACCAGATAGAGATTAAAGATGAAGAGATATCAAAAACAACTTTTCGCACCAGGTACAGAAACTATGAATTTGTGGTACTACCATTCGGATTAACTAATGCACCAACAAAATTCATGAGCCTGATGCATGGCATATTCCACACATATCTGGATAGATTTATTTTAATTTTTATTGATGACATATTGATATACTCTAGAAATATGAAGGAACACGGAGAACATTTACGCTTAGTGTTGAAAATGTTGTAGGAGCATAAGCTCTACACCAAGTTTAGAAAATGCAATTTGTACAAAGAGCAGATCCAATATCTGGGCCATGTGATATCGTCTGAAGGGATCTCGATAGATCTCAAAAAGATAAACAAAGTAATGGAATGGAGAGTCCCCAGAAAATGTGCTAGACATGCGTTATTTCATGGGCCTAACTGGTTACTACCGGGGATTCATCAAAGGATTTTCTAAGATGGCCTTTCCCACCACCTCCTTGCAGCGGAAGGGACGTATTGTTAAGTGGACTAGTGAATGTCAAGCCAGTTTTGAATGGTTAAGGGAACTATTAACCACTGCCCCTGTGTTACAAGTGGTTGACCCAAACAAAGAATTTGAAGTCTGCGAAGATGCTTTTAATGAAGGGGTGGGAGCAGTATTGACGCAAGATGGTAAGGTAATAACGTATGAATCCAGAAATATAAAGGATGATGAGCAGTGATACTTTGCCTATGATTTAGAATTTACTATGGTAGTACATGCTCTCAAGGTATGGAGACATTACTTGTTGGGAAAAAGGTTTGTGCTAAGGAATAACCATAATAGCTTTACGAGTTACTTTAAAAAATCTGACTTGAATGCTCGTCAAGTGAGATGGAATGTGCTCCTAAGTGAATTTGATTTGGACATTCAACAAGTGAAAAGAAAAGAAAACTACGTAAAGGATGATTTGGGCAGGAAACTTCATGGCATCTATGAACTCTACTTTAACCACAGACAATTTATGTTTTAGGAACAAATAAATGTGGCATCAAAGAGAGATCTTGAATATCAATTCTTATGTCAGCAAGTAAAAGAAACGAGAAAACAAGGAAAGAAATCTAATTATAGAGTTAATGATAAAAAAACTCTTAGTCTTTCGAGGAATATATGTATTCCAAACCAAATAATCTTGAAGGAGCTGATTTTGGATTAATATCATCAGAGTGCCTATGTTGGACACCCCAGGTATCAAAAGACGCTGACAACCATTAGAAAGGACTATTTTTGGCATGGAATGTGTAAAAACATTATTGAATATTTGACCAAGTGTTTAGAGTGTTAGCAAGTTAAGGTGCAGCACTAACATCTAGTGAGATTTCTTGAGCCCATACGTGTACCAGAATGGAAGTGGGAGGTCACATCTCTTGATTTCATTACAGGTCTACTGAGAAGAAAAAGACACAATGATTCAATTATGGTTGTGGTGGACAGACTTAACAAGGTATCTCATTTCATACATGTTCAGTCGACTTACAAGACTGTAAGATTGTTGATATGTTCATGAGGGAGATATTTAGACTGCACAACATTCCTATAATTTTCATCTCAGATATGGACAGACTGAATGGATGGATTAGATATTAGAATACATGCTACACATGTATGTGATGCAGCAACCCACAATGTGGGAAGAATATTTATACATGGTCGAATTCGCCTAGAAAAATGGATACCAGGAATCTCTCATGATGATTCCTTTTGAGGCATTGTATGGTAGACAATGCCAGACCCCCGTAAAATGGAGTAGTCCAGAAAGAAAACTAATGCTTCGACCAGACATGATGGAGGAAATGTATTGGGAGGTAAGAAAAATTAGGTAGAATATAAAGGAAGCCCAGGATAGGTAGAAGGTATATGCCGATAAGAGAAGAAGCTTTCGAGAAAGCCAAGAAAATCACCTTAAGGTGGAATACCTGTGCCAAATTGGCTCCTAGATATTGTGGACCTTTCCAAATTTTGGAAAGGATAGGGCCAATGGCTTATCGAATGCCTTTTCCTACTCATATATTGGTACATAATGTGTTCCAGGTATCTTTACTGAAGTGATACATACATGACCCCAAGCATGTGATACACTGGTAGAATGTACATGTAAGTTATGTTTACATTATGACTTCCAGGAAAGAAGAGTTCTTAATTAAATTAATTAAAAATCTACTGATTTCAGGTAGAATTGGATGGAGAATTTAAGGTAGAACCTCAGCGTATTCTCAATCAGAGAGAAATAATTCTCTAGAGACAATTCATCCCCCAAGTGAAGGTGCAATGTAAGCACTTCATCCTAGAGCAGACTATTGATTTTACCATTGAATTACTACCTGGAGTAGCACCTGTAAGGTGAGCACCATACAGGATGAGTGTGCCTCAGTTGACAGAATTAAAAATGCAGCTGCAAAAACTATTCAAAAAAGAGTATATTCGATTAAGTGTGTCCCCCTAGGGAGCACCTGTGTTGTTCGTTAAAAATAAATATGGAACGATGCGAATGTATGTGGATTACCGACAGCTTAAAAAGTTGATAGTAAAGAAAAAATATCCATTTCCACGTATATACTATCTTTTTAATCAAGTAGAAGGAGAAAAAGTGTTTTCAGAAATTGACCTGAGATTTGGGTATCACCAGATAGAGATTAAAGATGAAGAGATATCCAAAACAACTTTTCGCACCAGGTATAGACACTATGAATTTGTGGTACTACCGTTTGGATTAACTAATGCACCA
This sequence comes from Pinus albicaulis, assembly GCA_034641835.2. Taxonomy (NCBI): domain Eukaryota; kingdom Viridiplantae; phylum Streptophyta; class Pinopsida; order Pinales; family Pinaceae; genus Pinus; species Pinus albicaulis. The sequence continues at coordinate 180,801 of JAXQQM020091415.1, forward strand.
ACAACATTCATGAGCCTAATGCATGGCATATTCCACACATATCTGGATAGATTTATTTTAATTTTTATTGATGACATATTGATATACTCTAGAAATATGAAGGAACACGGAGAACATTTATGCTTAGTGTTGAAAATGTTGCATGAGCATCAGCGCTACACCAAGTTTAGAAAATGCAACTTGTACAAAGAGCATATCCAATATCTGGGCCATGTGATATCGGATGAAGGGATCTCGATAGATCTCAAAAAGATAAAAAAAGTAATGGAATGGAGAGTCCCCAGAAAATGTGCCAGACATACGTTCTTTCATGGGCCTAATTGGTTACTACCGGGGATTCATCAAAGGCTTTTCTAAGATAGCCTTTCCCACCACCTCCTTGTAGCGGAAGGGATATATTTTTAAGTGGACTAGTGAATGTCAAGCCAGTTTTTAATGGTTAAAGGAACTATTAACCACTGCCCCTATGTTGCAAGTGGCTGACCCAAACAGATAATTTGAAGTCTTCGCAGATTCTTTTAATGAAAGGGTGGGAGAATTATTGATGCAAGATGGTAAGGTAATAATGTGTGAAATTAGAAATCTAAAGGATGATGAGCAATGATACTTTGCCTATGATTTAGAATTGACTGTGGTAGTACATGCTCTCAAGGTATGGAGACATTACTTGTTGGGAAAAAGGTTTGTGCTAAGGACTAACCATAATAGCTTTACAAGTGACTTTAAAAAATCTGACTTGGATGCTCGTCAAGTGAGATGGAATGTGCTCCTAAGTGAATTTGATTTGGACATTCAACACGTGAAAAGAAAAGAAAACTACGTAAAGGATGATTTGAGCAGCAAACTTCATGGCATCTATGAACTCTACTTTAACCACACACAATTTATGCTTCAGGAAAAAATAAATGAGGCATCAAAGAGAGATCTTGAATATCAATTCTTATGTCAGCGAGTAAAAGAAACGAAAAAACAAGGAAAGAAATCTAATTATAGAGTTAATGATAAAAAAAACTCTTAGTATTTCGAGGAAGATATGTATTCCAAACCAAATAAGCTTGAAGGAGCTGATTTTGGATTAATATCATAAGAGTGCCTATGTTGGACACCCCGGGTATCAAAAGATGCTGGAGACAATTACAAAGGACTATTTTTGGCATGGAATGCGTAAAAAACATTATTGAATATTTGACCAAGTGTTTAGAGTGTTAGCAAGTTAATGTGGAGCACTAACATCTAGTGAGATTTCTTGAGCCCATACGTGTACCAGAATGGAAGTGGGAGGTCACATCTCTTGATTTCATTACAGGTCTACTGAGAAGAAAAATACACAATGATTCAATTACGGTTGTGGTGGACAGACTTAACAAGGTATCTCATTTCATACATGTTTAGTCGACTTACAAGACTGTAAGATTGTTGATATCTTCATGAGGGAGATATTTAGACTGCACGACATTCCTAGAATTTTCATCTCAGATCGAGATGTAAAGTTCACCTCAAATTTCTTGAAAGCCCTAATTACTAGATTGGGGAAACGTATCTAGTTTAGTACAACTTACCATCCTAAACATATGGACAGACTGAATGGATGAATTAGATATTAGAATACATGCTACACATGTATGTGATGCAGCAACCCACAATGTGGGAAGAATATTTATATATGGTCAAATTCACCTAGAACAATGGATACCAGGAATATCTCATGATGATTCCTTTTGAGGAATTGTATGGTATACAATGCCAGACCCCCATAAACTGGAGTAGTCCGGAAAGAAAACTAATGCTTGTACCAGACATGATGGAGGAAATGGAGTGGGAGGTAAGAAAAATTAGATAGAATATAAAGGCAGCCTAGGATATGTAGAAGGTATATGCCGATAAGAGAAGAAGCTTTTGAGAATTTGAAGTTGGTGACCACGTGTATGTAATAATTAAACCCAAGAAAATCACCTTAAGGTGGAATACCTGTGCCAAATTGGCTCCCAGATATTGTGGGCCTTTCCAAATTTTGGAAAGGATAGGGCCAATGTCTTATCGAATGCCTTTTCCTACTCATATATTGGTACATAATGTGTTCCAAGTATCTTTACTGAAGTGATACATACATGACCCCAAGCATGTGATACACTGGCAGAACGTACATGTAAGTTATGTTTACCTTATGACTTCGAAGAAAGAAGAGTTATTAATTAAATTAATTAAAAATCTATTGATTTCAGGTAGAATTGGATGGAAAATTTATGGTAGAACCTCAGCGTATTCTCGATCAGAGAGAAATAACGCTCTAGAGACAAGTCATCCCCCATGTGAAGGTGCAATGGAAGCACTTCAGCCTAGAGGAGACTACCCGGGAGGATGAAAACTCTGTTCGAGAGACATATCCTGAAATGTTTAAGTAAGAAAGTAAACATTGGGGAGGATGATTGCCTCTAATGGGGGAAGATGTAACACCCCATTTTATTTTCAATTTATGTTAAAAGAATTTACTGATATATTTGAATTTATTAAGTGAAAAAAAACTAGAATTTTATTTCATAAATAATAAATTACATTGAGTAATTTATTAACTGCATGCTAAAGAATTCCCAAATTCCAGGGTAAAAGGAAGAGGCAGTTTCTGATAGTTACCCTCCCAAAGAGGATAGAAGGAAATACTGAGAAGGGGAAGGGGTTCTGTTCTAGAATGGAAAAATGGTTTCACATCAGTAAGACTGTGAAAAAAACAGAGTTGTCCAGAGCTGGCAGTTTACCAGTGGAAGTTTGTACCCGAAGAAGGGTAGACTGGACTTGGGTCCTGAGGTATAACTTCAGAAAAAGAAAATGTACTATCTAAACTTTGGTGCGGAGCAAGGGGAGAGAAGATGATCTGATTGCCTCCCTCACGGTTTGGCGGTGCCATCATTTAATCAACAGAAACCGAGATAAGTATATTGAACTTACTGGTTTAACTTATTCACACAGAAAGATAATTTATTTTTAAGTTGTCTATGGAGGTAACTTTCAGTTGACTGTTAATTAGAGATATTGTTAAATTCCATCTACTTTGAAAGGAGGTGATAACTCTAAAATTAGCATACATAGGAAGAAAATCGATGTAAAAGAAGTGAATACAGATATATTTATTGCTTAAAAATTTATGTGGTTATGATAATCTGTGTGGTCTGTACCTATTCTAAATATTAGTACAACTAGAGAATATAGGGCGTAAGAATAGTTGGAAATAAAAATAAATGGACCATGCTAAACAAGCTATGGTGAAAAACATACTTGACAGATATTATTGAGTAAAGAAAGAATTATAATTTTATGGTAACAAAAAAAAATAGAATTAGGAATCGACATGAATTCGGAACTATAACTAGAGATCTTATTTTTAAAATAAAACCCTTATAATGTTATGAGTCAGGAATATCAGCAAACCCAGGGGTGGAGAAGCCTAGCCCCACATCTGTAGGACAAGGATCATGATCCCCTAGCCAATAATATTTATGATATAAACCAAAAAAACTCTTACAACATTTAATTAAATATTGAAAGCTTAAAAGGAAAACAATCTCCATGGAAAGTTGAACTCATAGCATAGTAACTCAAATGACCAACACATAGAACCAGAACACAGACTGAATTTGAGAAGCATAATGGAATTGTAAGATAAGAAACATGCATTTCATTATATACTATGAAAAAAGATTCTGCAATATATAAGTATTTAGTAATCTGGCTAAACAATAATGATGTCCTTTACAACTGAAATAGAACCATCATGTACAAGTTCGGGTTGTGCATCATGCATAGTAAAAAATCAAATTTCAAAAGAACTATGCATGTTCACAAAATGTCGCAAACAACAACATATGACTCTCTATTCCAAGAAAGAACATAAAAGAGAGAAGTGAATCTTTGTTAACATAAAAAAGAGTGTTCCAAACCTTTCATGCCAAGAGATAATAGAGAGACTCTGGCATGCAACAAGCTCAAGTGGCTAGAGGCCACACCTATTCATGAATAGGGTTTACCCTCAATAAGCCATGAATCGACAATTCTAGAAAACAAGCAAGAGAACAATGTGAACCAGGGACAAGGTATGGCTTACCCAGAATCGTGAACAACACATTGAGGGACTCGGATTTCACCTACAGTTCCACGAAAGTCTAGCATCTTTGTATCTAACCCAACAACATGCATCAACGGTGAGTAAATATTTATAAGAAAAAAAGTCCAGCCAAAGGAAAAACCTTTGTTAACCAAAAGAAAAATACAAAAAAAAACACGCAAACTTACCTGCTTGGACTGGCATGCATAAGGGATGGAATCATGAAAACCATTCAGAAGAAGCAAGGGAGATATCATGGTTACCTGCCAATAAAACCCTGGCCATTTAATTTTGAGCCAACACCATTTAGATAACTCTGAAAAGAAAAATGGGCAATTTCCATTATCGAGCTATGAGTTACCCTAGTTCAAAATGTAAGACTGAACCAGAAGAAAAATAATTTGAGTGGTTTCGGAAACATCCTTACCTACCTAAGACATTGAGAAAAAATTGTAACAATGTTAGGAAAACAAATTGTCAGGGAAAAGAAGTCCGCAGGCAACGTAATCAGTTGAAGGATTTCCATGTCATTGTTTAGTAGGATAATAACTGAGACTAAAGATGCAATTAATAAAGCCAAATCCATGAATAAAAAAATAATTGATATAGTAGGAAACTAACCGACCTACCGGAAGGATGGGTCATAAACAGAAAACTTGCAGAGCTTGCATCGTAGCAGCATTGAGAAACAAATGACTTGTGCCTCAGTGTTTCGGGTCAAGGTAGTTACCCTAACCACTACAATCAGATCCCTCATTGTTGGATCTAGGGATAACTAGATCTATAGTGGGCACGAAGAACCAAGACATTTAAGACGTTCCAACTTCCATCCACCAGTAAGGGTAGGTGTCCACGTTTAATGTTGCGGAATTGATTAATGCCACCGCAAATCATTTAACCAAATATTTTTTATCATCGATTATGAAATCAATGTATAGGTACAATAATAAATCTTCTAAAGGCTCAAAAGTTTAAATGAAATCCAGTATCATAGTATATTGCATTGGCATGTGTATCTTAACTTTGAGAATGTGTGTAACATTATCCTATAATAAAATGTGAAACAAACAATCTACAATCATATAAAACATGATGAATTTATAGAATTATCATGTCATATAGCATTGAATATTAGATGATGTGATTGGTAAATAGATATGCTTTTTGTATAACTTTAGTAGTGGTCACAAACCATTATCAAAACTATAGCCAACACTAGTGTAATTTCCAGTTTTTACAATATTGTTCTAAAGAAATTTGGTGGGAATGTGGATGAATGTTGCTTCCTGGATTCTAAGAGGATGCCACCTGGTTAGTAGAGATAGGAACCATCAAGAAAGTAAATAATGATGTATTGACTCCTAACTTCCCTAACACTGAATATGTGGAGAGATTACCAATGTTGGTAATGTAAGTTGCATAAATAATTCTCAAATATTCCCTCGATGCCCACACTTTCAAATCACTTCCACCACACTTTTATGTTGTTCTCAAGCCCTTATCTACCTTTTTTTAGCAAGAATACATGAAATTGGATAAAAATTATAGAAATACAATGGCAAGCGATCCATGCTTGAATATTGTCATGGAAATGGCAACAAAAATAGCATAAAGAAAGCATTGGAGGCAAGAAAATGTTGAGTTTTAGATGCGGACCATGTCAATATTTAGGTAAGTACACATAGGTATTGTAATTATTATTGAAATATAAAGCTAGTGGTGTATGATTTTAAGCACAAGCACAAGATCTAAGTATGAAAAAATAGTAGAGTAGCTACTACAAGACAAGAAAGAAGATAGAATAAACACTACTATAAATCGACTCAATAACCAAGGAGACAATACAAATTAATTATTATATATGATGCTATATTATTTCTCAATGTGAATACATTATATAGTCTCTCCATGAGTAAAAATGGATTTTAAACTAGGTTGGATTTCTCTTGTGTATGCACTCATATAACTAGAGTAGTTTTATAGAATAGCTAATAAGTCAAAATTTGAGTGGAATATCTTAAATTAGAAATATATATAGTAAAAGGGTTGAATAAAATAATTGGAGTTAAAAATAATCTATAACTAATGCAATAGATCTCAAAAGCAATAATTACCCTAAGAAACTCTAAATATGGAATTGAAAGTCAACATAAACAAATGTATATGAGTGGAAGGTTGTTGATAAGGTTGAAGTTGCTAAATTTATGAGACAAACTATGCATCCACTATAAGAAAACCTATGTGTGTGTTAGTACACATTAATAGAGTATAATCTATCATTTCACCATCTAATCAGCACCCAATCACTACCTCACATCATCCTAGGTGTCAATATTGCTCAAAATAAACTTATTAAAAATAGAAAAGGTTAAATATAACAGATGATCCTAAAATATAGGGAATGTGAAGTAGTGAATGAAAAGTGGTAATATGTGGCCCTTATAATATATATAACGTGGTCAAATGATGCCATGAATATAGGTCCCCTTAGAAGCATAACCAAATATTATTACTATCAAAACCTCAAAAGTTAAACAATTTTAAAGCATCAAATTGAGGATAAAATTTCATGACTATGAAGAAAGTTAAAATTCTAACGTTTTTTAACCATGGCATTAAAACCAAATGTCATGAATAGAAAAAACCTTAAAATTTAAACATTCATACAACCCTACACACTTCATAATATTTAGACAATTTTTTAACCATGGAATTAAAAACAAATATTATCACTACAAAAATATTTAAAAATCAGCACATGAATTAGAGATTCATTCTACCCAGAGAATTTTTATTTTTAAGTTTAAAATGATATCTCATTTGAAATATTATGCTAAAAAAATTTCATCCATTACTACCAAAACTTCAAAATTTACTAGCAAACTAAAGCACTATATTTTCAAAGGGGCATTAAAAATGCAATATGGTGTAGAAAATAATAATATTACATAATGGCATGACAATATCACCATATAAATTTTTTTAAAAAAATATTAATTCCATTTTTTTAAACTTTTAATCAATATTTCAATGCTAATTACATTGAATGAGACATAAAATAGCAAATTATATTGAATGGGACATAAAATAGGAATTGCACTAGATGCTGCAAAAGAAACATCGTAAGTCATAAACTTGAGAAAAGTTAACAAGTTAAAAAAAAAAATTTTAAATTAGAGTTAACAAAAAACAAAGGACAACATTCTTACTATAGTTTCTCGGAGCCCATCAAAATCTATTCAATGAAGCATAAATTCCTTTAGACTCCATATTTGTTAATTTCTTATGTATGAAATAAATAAATATATCACACACCATCCATAATGAAAATACATATTTTCTCTTGAAAACTCTAATAGGAGAAAGCCTAATTGGAGGGTGAAGTTGCTCGACTCCTCTTACAGGAGAAAACATAATTGGATGGTGAAATTGCTCCACTGCCTTTTCTCTAGTATGGGAGTAATGCAAGTACAAGTAAAATGCACTCTCTATGGAGCTATCTAAAACTTGTGGTTGTTTTTGCTGCTACAAAACACTAACATCGAACTAAGGTTCTGGTTCAACTCCTTCAATTCACAACTAAATTTATGACTCTGATCCTTCAATAGCGGTGTTCATAGTTCACATGTGGCTAGACTCTTTTGCATGATGATTGAGGATTGACGTGGAATCCTCACACACCATTTTGTGGAAGGTAAACATCTATGGGAGATAAACTCTGATTGATGCAGTTGAGTCCTATTAAATGTTATTGTGCTCCTCAAAGTAACGGAGTAGATAGTTAATCTTAGATTTTTTTCATGCTTGTTATTATCACAGAAATTCTAATTTCACTGGTGCTACGACATATTTTGTAATTTTTTTGTTTCATGTTATTTTTGAGCTCGTTTGAGGCATCCCCATACTTGCACAACAAAGTCTAGGATTGGTTAAGCTCAGCTTACCAACTTAGACTGTAGCATATGTACTGTTAAATTTTTGAATTAATATAGATTAGCCTCATTTATCAACAAAAAATGAAGTAGATAATTAAACTAGATGATGTTTCTTGCAAGGCCAAGGAATTTTACACCTATAATGCCTTCATTGATACTGCCAATGTTTTTCCCGATTTCGGCACCATCGGTGATCTGGTTACTCGCAAAAGAGAGCTCGTTGCTTTCTTTGGAAAAGCCTTCCACTAATTATACTTATGAATATATTCCCTCATGATTTATTTATCTAATTTTACTAACTAAATAATTGGGAAGAATATTGTTAAACCAGGAAGATGGGTGATAGCACAAGATGTCCCATACTCCTGGGGCTATTGCTTCAAAGTTGAATGATGTAATCCTCCAGCCCAGTGCAACCAATCATCCTGCCAATCATCCTCTTGATGGACCTGTGTATCTGGAAAGGTATACTTACGTTGAGGGCCCATCTTGCGTATCTGGAAAGATATATTATGGATGAGGGCCTTTCCTAGGTATCTCGAAAGAGTTAAAATGATTTCAGTCTAAAAGTGGATTTTTAAAGAAAAATGATAAAAAAATAGTTAAAATAATAAAACAAAAGTTATGAATTTTTGAGGGAAAAGAACAAAACTATTTATTTTAATTGTATTTTTGACTTATCTCCTTATAGGTTTACTAAAATTTCAAGTTTAGACACTCACTAAATGCGGAATTAAATTTTACATCCAGCGAGTGTCCACGTTTTAAATTTCAGTAAATCTATAAGGAGATAAGTCAAAAATACAATTAAAAAAGTAGTTTTTCTTATTTTCTCTCCAAAATATTTACATGTACCTATTTTTAAATTTAAAGCATTTTGATTGGTTTACATATTATGACATGGAAATTACAGGAGGCATAATTAGAAGCCATGATTATGATTTAAAGGCATAAATCAACCCAAAACACTCTCCAATTTGGCATTCTATACTCTTAACAAAAACTATTATTTACATATTAAATAAAATTAAATCATTAAAAACCAAAAACATCAGATAAAAATGAAACATAAGTGAAAAATGAATCCTCATGGGACATAAATACCATTCAACATACAAGCCATAACCCGATAACAACTATATTTCTAAAATTATGAAGAAAAAGGGGTAGAGAACATGGAAAAGTTTTGAAACTAAAATAGAAGATGGGAAAATAATCGACTGTATGAAAGATGAAACGATAGAGAAAATTGATACATGAAGAATATCAGAAGCAAGAAAGTACAACAATCACATTTGGAAAATTTGTGAAAACTTTAAAACATAATGAAGAAGATGAGGCGTATAGCCATATTTAAATGGGAGAAAGAGGAAGATGGTTTGTTCGTAAGGGAACATGTAGAGTCATTCCAAACCACAACATAATCACAAGAACTGGTTAGTCCCTAATTATTTTGGGAGGTTACACTGCCTATGATCTAAAGATGTAAATTTTTCTAATCATCTAACAAAAGATCGATGGTCGATAACAAGAAACTATGACGTGGGGAGGAGTTCTTCCCAGAGGAATTCCTTACGAAGTAATTAACTTTCGAAGTTATTGTTTCATTGTCAATATTTAAAACTAATGATTTTTTCTTAATTAAGACATATAGTCCAACAATCATAAAAATGACTCAAAACTTCACACATGATAATATGCAAGTTAAGGCATTTATGTCATGTTACCATGCAAGTATCAAATTGATCGAAAATTATATAAATTTTTCATGCAATTATTCATATTGACTCATATATTCTCACAGACCATCAAAATCTACATCATCTTCAGGTGAATGAATGGATGAAGATATAGATGACCCATATTTTTATCTATTACCAACCATTTTCTCATCTCAGTCTAAATTTATGCCCAATATTGGAGATGTCAAAATCCTTTTAGATCTACGATTGGGTTTAAAAAATTTCCATCTTACCATTGTTTCTTGTTGTAGAAACCTCTTGATAATATCTATGGTCCTATATCAAAGAGAGCCTTTCATTGTCATCTTGAAGTCATAAACAAGTATTTCGACATTCTCTAATTTTTTTTTTTTCTAATTAAAAGTATTATATTAACAGTAAAAGTATAGTACAGCGAGCTAAAGCCTTAACAGTGCCTAGTGTGGAGGAAATTTAGACAGACAAAACATAGTTTGAGACTGCCCTGTAGGAGGGAAACCAGCCTGTAGCAACCACCATTTAAAAAAATCCCACGCAGGGGATCGAAATACTGTGAATTCTGAAGATTGTCACTCACAAAAACTAGACCATGACAGTAGATAACAGAAAAACAACATAACAAGCCCTCTGGAGAGGGCAGAGACATAACAAGAAAATCATAAAAGAGAGTTGAATTACTCATCAGGAGCCACCTCCTTGATCCTGCACCTATAATCTTCTAGTTCGCCACGATCACTGAAGATGTCTGCATCTGAGTGGACTGTTGTTTTGGAGGATGGAGTGTCCACCAAATTTGCCTGACCGTGTCCAGAATCTTCCTGCAGAACCTCCTTGCTCCCGCTGGGCTGACCCCTCGAACCCTGAAGCACCTCGTCTGGATTCATGCACCCAACAGGACCCTGCCCCTCCGAAGGATTTTCAGTCTTCTCATCCTGGGGCTCCTAAAGAAAAACTATAGAAATGGTGACAGAGACTCTCGGATGGTTGAGGGAGCAATCAAATGAGAAGATAGTGGTATGGGATTGTGCTGGCAGCGTAGAGGATGAGGGAGTGTCCAGTCTGCGTCCAGAACGGAGAAGACGACCATGGAGAAGACGGGGGAGGCTATCCGAGGGGGAAGAAATCTCTAAAGGCGAGCTGGAGGGGGAAGGCGAACGCCTACCAGTGCTTCTGGTAGACCCGCGCCTGCAACGCATCCTTTACCTTAGCCTAGGCATGCTTGCAGCGGAATTGGAGCTAGAATTCCGGAGGGCCGAAGGATTGACAGGGGGCTGCGTCGGAGGAGTGATCAGAAAGACCGTGGCCGACATGTAAGAACTAGAGGGAGAGATGTGAATGCTATCTTCGAGCTTGTTCGCCTTACCCACATCAGGATGGCACCACCAGTTCACCGGCGCTGGGGAGAATGGGGCCATGGCATTTAACAGCTCTCCTCTGCAACGAGAAAGCTTCAACATTGAATAACCATTCAATTGAGCCTGATATGAAACGTTAACACAGCAGTCGAGACTGCCTCGAGTATCTGCCTCCAGATTGTAATGAGCACCCATATTAAATGCCATTAAGTTCAAGTGATGAACGTTTTAACAGTTATCAGGTGGGATCGCCGGTCTCATGCGGGAAGGCAGGTGGCCTCCCGTCTGGTGAACCTTTGTCCCATCAACGTAATTAACAGTGCCAGCACCCACATCCAGGAGATTCACCTCATCGTGAATCATATTTTGGAAATTCCTTCTTTCTTCGTTATCCTGGATTATGTCCAGTGTCCCTGTTATGAGATTGTGCTCGCAATCAACACCCAGGTTGGCAAGAAGATCCGCAACTTTGTTGCCATCCCTTCTGGTGTGCTTGAAGAGGAGGGCCCGATTATAATGAAGCCATCTCTCCATTTTCTCCAATCGAGGCTCTAGTTGCCAACTGCTAGCAATATTTTGCGCCTGAGCCCCATTAAGGAGTTGGGCAGCCATATTGATGAGGATTTGCGAGTCTCCCTCAATCTCAATAGGATGCAGCCCCTTTTGTTGAGAGAGGAGAAGTCCTTGCCATAATCCCTCTAGCTCTGCCGAGTTATTCGTGTCCCATCCAATACTTCCCAGGTAAACAACCATGGGTGTGCCTGCATGATCCCTTATGATGCCCCCGAAGCCTGCCTTGCCTGGATTCCCTTTTGAAGCACCGTCGAAGTTGAGCTTGTAGGTGTTCTTTGGAGGAGGAGTCCAAGTGTGTATGGTGTTGTCAGTTTTGGGGCATGTGTGCCTCTACTTTCTAGGTTGAGGTTGAAGACCCCAATTCTCCCATATGGCTTTTTCCTTAGCCAAAGTAGGGTAGTCCTCCGTATTCCAAGACTTCAGAGCTAGAGTTTCCATGAAATTGAGACAAAAATTTCTCCAGATGATGTCTATTGAAGTCCTCTGATCCTTGAAAATGCGTTTGTTTCTCTCTTTCCAAATGGTCCAAAGGAGAAGGCCTGGGATGATTCTCCAAAGATGATTGAGAATTTCACTCTTGAAAGGGTGTTAATGCTACTTGCGGATGGTGCTTCTTATGTCAGTATCAAGCCTGCAATTCCTTTGACACCTAAAGCTAACTTTCTCCCACAACTGAGTGGCAAGAGAGCAAGCAAAGAGGAGATGCTGCTATGTTTTCTCATTCGCACAGCAGTTGGGGCATATTGAGGGGCCATGGAAGTTTATCTTCCAAAGATTATCCCATGTGAGGATTCGTTGATGTCCAAGGAGCCAAAGGAATAAGGCTACTTTAGGCCAGACCCCTATACTCCAGATTCTGCTCCAAAGTGGATCCTTGGGCACGGGTTCCGAGCTGATGATCTTATAGGCTTCCTGAGTGGAAAAAGTACCTCTAGGATTGTGACCCCATCTAAGAATGTCCTTGTCATGCGATATTCTGATGCATCGTGTTCTGAGTTCAGCAGTAATAACATCTCTTGCTTGCTCATTTGCGCTCCTTATTATCCTTGCTGCCTGTTTCCATTGCCTATAACCCTGCTCAGCGGTGTCCTCCCATTGTTGCTAAACAGTTTCTAACTGTTGCATGTCCCAGTCTGGTTCAGTGGAAGGACTGTAGGTGTTGATGAGTTTTGGAAGTTGTTCCCAGGAATCCGTCCAGAATCTGGTCGAGCTTCCATTTATTACCTCCCAAAAACTGTGCTGTTGTATAAGTAAGTAATGTTGTTTTTCCGCATTCCAGATTATGGAAAATTTCTCCCCTGGAGTAAGTTTGATGAGTTCTTCTTGGGGTCGATGATGTGAATATTTGGCTTTCCAGAGAATAGCCCAGGGCTTATTGGGGGCGGTGAGCCAGTTCCACCAAATTTTTGCATTCATGATGGCGTTGCTGTGAAAAGGATCCCGAAGACCTATTTCTTCTTGCTCTTTGGGTTTCCAGACTTTAGACCATTGAACCAGTGCCCATTTGCGATTGGTGCCTTTGGATCCCCATAGGAAGTTCCATTGCAGGGCTTTGATTTTTTTGAGGACCCATTTGGGTGCTGCCAGGATGGAGAAAAGGTAAAGAGGCATGGCCTGTAGCATTGCTTTAATGAGAACCAGTGTGCTGGCTATATTTAAAGATCTGAGTGTCCAAGAAGAAAGATGGGCTTCCAGCGTTTCCAAGAGCTTGTTCCAGGAGGCATGCTTGAGGGAGGAGGCGATAAGAGGGGCACCCAGGTAAGTGGAGGGGAGAGTGGCTATAGAGAAGCCGAGAATTCAGGCGATGGCAGATTGAGTTAGGGGAGGAGTATGAAAAAAGAAGATCTGGGATTTGGCATTATTTATGTTGGCTCCAGAGGCGACAGAAAAATCATTAAGAAGAGATTTTAACTTAGAGGCTTCTTGAACGGAAGGGTACCCGAAAACCATATTATCATCTACGAACTGTTGGTGTGTGATGGCTGGCGCATTGTGAATAGAGATACCCTGGATTTGCTGGGTGATGAAGGCAGAAGAGAGATGGCACCCCAGACCTTCCGCCATCAAAACGAACAGGAATGGGGATAGGGGATCCCCTTGTCTGATGCCTCTTGTGGGGCTGAAAGGTTGAGAGGGATTCCCATATATAAGGATGGAGAAAAACGAGGAGGAGATAAGACTATAGACCCATCGAACCCAAGTGGGGGAGAAACCAAACACAGATAACACTTTTTGTATGTAGGTCCAGCTTAATTTATCAAAGGCTTTGAAAAGATCAATTTTGAGAATCATACCTGCCTGTTTGGTGTTCTTGAGAGAATGAATGATCTCATGAGTATGGATGATGACGTCTAGAATTTTCCTGCCCTCAACGTATCTGGATTGCTCAGGTGAAAAAAGTAGAGGCAGGAGTGGTTTTAATCTGTTCGCAATGACTTTAGAGATGAATTTGTAGATTACGTTACATAATGCAATTGGGTAGAATTTGTCAGGCGTGCTGGCATCTTCTTCTTTAGGGATCAGAGCAATGAAAGTTGCATTTAAAGAAGGGAGAAGCCAGTGCATTGCACGCGATTCTTCCACCGCCATCCACACTTCCTCACCGATGAGGTCCCAAAAATGGTGAAAGAAGGTGGTCGTGAAGCCATCAGGGCTAGGTGCCTTCCCATCTTTGAGTTGCTTCATGGCTAGATCCACTTCCTGCCGAGAGACAGGGCATAACAGAAGCTGATTGTGCTCGTCAGTGATAATCCTGGGAATGTTTTGGATTATTTTGTTGATGGCCGGCCCTCTGTCCATAGGAGGTTCTTTGTGAACATCCTGGAAGTGATTAATGAACGCCTGCTCGATCTCTGCATGGTCTTCCACCTTTTCCCCATCTTGATTCCTGATTGTGATAATTGTATTGTGCATTCGCCTCTGAATGGTGGTTCTATGAAAGAATTTGGTATTTTTTCACCTTCCTTTAGCCATCTAATTCTGGATTTCTAACGCCAAAGGATTTCCTCCTGCTTTGATCGTTCCTCCAATTGGGTTTTTAGCTACTGCTCCCTCTCCATTAATTCTTCCGTGCAACCATTTGAGATGATCTGCTGCTGGAGAGCCAACATTTCCTTGTTTAGTTCCTGATGTGCCTGGAAAATGTTGCCGAAGGTGGTGTGATTCCAGTGTTTGATGTGGGATTTGAGGCTTTTGAGTTTACGCTGGAACTGGTACATTTTTGACCCTTCAGGTGGCACGAAATTCTTCCACCAAGAGTTGATGAGATCCTTGAAGGCGGGTTGATTCAACCAGAAAGCCTCAAAGCGAAAAGGGCACCTTCTAGAATCCCCCAGTCGTTGCCATTGTAAGGAGATGGGCCAATGGTCAGATCCATTGAGTGGAAGGATAGAGGTTGAGATATCGCCGCCTAAATGGACTGCATTGTCTGAGAACAGAAATCTATCTAGCTTTGAGGCTATATGTTGGCGTCCTGCTCTGCGATTACTCTAGGTGTAAATACCGTTACTATACTGCAGATCTATTAGCAAGTTGTTCTGTATGATGTCTTTGAAGTGGTTGCTTTCTGGCTCTAGTTTGGCTCTTCCTCCCATTTTTTCCCCCAGTTTTGTGATCATGTTGAAGTCACCACCTAGAATCCAGAGAGGATGGATTCTAGCATTTTTGAGCTCTTCCATCGTGTCCAATAGAGCCATTTTACTGCCTGCTTCCTGTGGGAAGTATACATTAGAAAGATTTCCATGGATATTGGTACCTATGATATGAAAAGTGGCTTGAATGAGGTGATGGAAGGCGTGAAAATTAGAGAGCATGATAGCTTGGGTGTTCCAGGCAATGGCTAGCCCTCTAGAAGCTCCCGACGCATCTACTGCTACCGAATGGCAACAAGGCCATGCTCGAGAGAGGATGTGGCCAAGAGTGCTACTATTACATTTGGTTTTCTGTATGAAGAAAATCTGAGGTTGTTCCAACTTTATCATGTTTTTTATCATTCGGAGTTTCCCTGGACTGTTTAGTCCTCTTACATTCCATGAAGTGAGCTTCATAGTTCACTGTGGGGAAAAGGCTTGTAGTACTTTGTCAACTTTTCATATCTTCCTGAGTCGACTAGGATTTTTCCCACTGTCATTGTTCATTCCAGATCAATTTTCCTACCTCGTTTCTTGGAGTCCTTATGAGGTTGGTTTCCATCCCATCTGCTGCCTGGCTGTATTCCAATCTCTCGTTGTCTGAAAGCTCTGGAGATGATCACTTCCATCTTATCTAACTGTTGCTCTGGAATCTTGTCAAATTCCTTTTTCCTGCAGGCTTGTTCTAGTTCAAAAATGTCAAGCCCGGTCAGATCAATGCTTTCTGGTTCTTCCTCCATGCTTTGTGCTTCACTGTTGTCTCCAGAGTGCTGAGTGGGAATGCAATCCATGTCCATTCCATTCGGTTTCCAATCTGGGTCTTTTGAAATCTCTTCAGTTGAATTCCCCTGAGCCCGCAGGGACACATGCATAGGGTTAGGGTTGGGTGGAGGGGGAGGCAAGGAAGCCTTGGTCATGAGGGGTGTTAACTGATCACCTTGGGGAGGGTTCTCGGGAGTAGATGCAAGAGCTTCGAAGCTATTAATGGTAGAGGGGTTTTAGGAGGTCGGTGTCATGGGTTTTTTCCCATTGGGGGGTTTCTTGTGAGATCTTCTACGGTTGGTGACTTTGGTAAACCCCTTCGGTACAGACTCATCGGGATGATCCGTGGCTTGAGGCTTAGCATTGAGAGGGCAATCCCTGAATAGATGCCCATGGATGTGGCATTTTCGGCATCGGAAGGGAACATGCTCAAAATCAAGAGGTTGGATCCATTCAAAATCGTCATGATAGAGGCTTACCGAATCTGGTAGGGCTTTGTCCAGTCACATATAGACACAGATGCGAGTGTAGGAGGTGTATCGACGCAGCTTCGTTTCCTCCGCTATTTTGATGAACTCCCCTAATCCCTAAGCAATATCTTTGAGTGAATCCTCGTCCCAGTATTCCAAAGGAAGCGAGTATAGTATTATCCAGACAGGGGCCCAGCTGAAATCCTCCTTGTCTGGGTTGAATCTTTCTACCCAATCTCTTAGGTAGAGGCCAGCTAAGTTGAAGAAATACGGTCCTTCATCCAAAACTCTGTTATGATCTTCAATACAGATGAAAATAGCCGTGAAAAAGCCCTTAGGGCCAAGTTGGAGGGTGACCTTCCCTTTGGGTCTCCACTTGGCTGCTATCCACCCATGCAGGGCTTTTTCCGTGGGCCAAAACCCGATAAATTTACCGATCAAGGCATGATCCTTCATGTACTGGATCCGTCCATTGATCCTGTGGCTGGGTAACTCGATTTTGGGCCTTTCTGCTGCTATCGGCTTGCAGGTGGTCGACTTCACTTGGGGCGTTTCATTTTTCCCAGATTCTTCTTCCTGTACCTGTTTTTGTTTGTCAGTTGCAACAGCTTCTTCTTCAGAATGGTTTTTGACCTCAGTCTTCAGATTCTTTTGATTCGAGGCCGTATGCTTTGTATTTTCCTTAGCGGAGGGTTTGTCGTGATGTAAGGGGGAAGAACTATCGCTTCCCCCCGACGGGCCTGCCATGGTAGGTGAACCAGCCCCCATCCTCAGCAGATCGACAGGAGCGAGCCAGTGGAAAGGCTCAGAGTATTCTGAGTGTGTCGGCGCAGAAGCAGGCGCAGAGCGTAAACCCTAGCTCGCCTTAGCTCGCAAAAACCATAACATTCTACTATATGACATTCTCTAATTTTAATAGGTAAGTGCAATGAATATTTATATTTGGACCATTTCTTTTATATTTCTACTGATTCGTTTGTAAACCACCATATCTCTTTTATGTGCACCATTGATTGGCTATGTATTGCATACTATTGTACTTTAAATACCATATCATCTCCATTATATTCAATGACCTTTATAACTTTGGCAACCCATAATGGATAAACATGTGGATCTCCATCCACTAACACTACAATAATGTAACACTTCTTAATATTTTATATATAACCCTTGTAAATGTCTTCCATGGTTTCATGTTGTGCATGTAATCTTCTAGAACCACACATACATTTATATTTTCTTTACTTGTGAAGAATCAATAATACCTTGATTTTTTTTTTGTTTAATATTGTTTCTTCCCTGAAATTTGTTTCACATATTTTATGGCCAATTACATGGATTTTTCAGACTGTATCTCCATTTCTTGATCTGTAAACTTCCATGGATATTTCACTAGAGAATTTTCCACAACATATATGATAAATTATACTTAAAATTTTGAAATCTACATGATGATGATTTATTTCTCTTGAGACTTTTGGATCTATAAATCATTATTTATTGTGTATGAGTTTATATTATTATCATGCATAAAATAGAGAAAAATGTAATAACAACTCATAGAATCATGATTGACACATGATATATCCTGGGAAACCATTTCGGGAGAAAACCCAACCGGAAGATGAGGTTCCTTTGCTCTCTTTCTCTAAGTAGAAAATGGATGTGAGTAAAGAAAAGTAAGGCATGTGTCTTGTGAGATAATAGAATAAAAAATAATCTTTGTGTGCGCTCTCCCTATCCATCTCGGCTGCTCTACATTCTTATGGAACCAATTCAATTGAAAATAATGGAACCCTTTTTCCTCCTAGTGGATCGGTTATAACACAAATCAATAGCCTACTAGTGGTTATGTTTGACTCCATCAACTCTTAACTAGAGATATAATATGAACTATTTTATATATTTATTCATCATAATCACATGGCTAGCCCTTTTTTCATGAGTTATGGGGTTGACGTGGCAGCCCAACATATTATGGAGGTGAAAATACAAGCACTAACTTCTAAGTGGCATAACCTTTGCATAAATACTTTGATTGAGGTGATTATTATGATTTTGGGAATATTTTTATATGTTTAATATGGAAAAAATGGTGTTCCACTAAAAAGGTAAGTATTACTTCCACAAAGAATCATTTTGCCTCAAAATCCCCCCGGAAATTTTCAAACCCCAATTAACCAAACAATATTCTATTGGAAAAAAGGGTCTTATGAGCTAACTGCTCCACTTTTTTCACTTTGAAATCATTGATATGGATGAAAAACAATGTAATGATCCAATATGGATCACAACTCGCTATTGTGGGAAGATTTTTGTCCCCAAAACTTTATACTAAATGACATGAGGAAATGTTCCTCCACCTTCTCTCATGTGTACCATTTGGCCTTGCTTAGAAGTTGTAATTTTAACCCAATTTTCCAAAGGTCATGCTTCCCTTGTCTTTTAGTTTCACACATCTTCTACAAAAAGTTTATTTTTTCAACTTTGTTTAAGCATCTTGTGTTGAATCCTCCACAAAAGGTAGGATATGTTCCCTCTCATGATTTAGCATGAATGGCTCATAAAAATTTAGATTCTCTAAATTTCCCTTTCATGATTTAGCATGAAAGGCTCATAAAAATTTAGATTCTCTAAATTTATAACTGAGTATATGAGTTTGTATGGGAGTAGAATCATTCTATAGGAATTATCTCCCACCTTCTCTAGTCTCTCAAGGGGACCATATCCTAGAGCCTTGACATTATTACCAAAACCTTGTAGCCTATATTTTTTCGACTGTAACCATACTCTATCTCCCACCTTGATTGAATTCTCTATTTTGTGTTAATAATGCATGGCCTTATATTTTTCATATGAATTTTACATTGTCTTATATACCTATATATGGATTTGCATAAACTTCTCAATAAAATTTTCAACCCTCAAGGCATCCCCTATAAGATTCTCTTTTACTCCTTTTTTCCCATATGCAATATCAAAAGTTGAATGAGGAAAATATTCAAAAAAATCTTAAAATACAGACATACCTGTAAAATTGTGGACTACTTTATTATAAGAGTGATGTATGCATACAAATTTTTCATCCTAGGTCTTCGAATGGTTGTAACCCCTTAGAAGATACACCTACATTCCGTTGATTACTTATGTTTTCCCATCTGTATGAGGATGGAATGTTTTAAACCTATTTAAATTTGTGTCAATTTTCCCCCGCAATGTGGTCCAAAATGTACTGATAAATATTGTGTCGGACTAAGAAATTATACTTGGTATCCCAAAGTACACCTAGAATTGTCTAAAAAAAAAGTTTGTTAATCCTTTCCCATTGACATTGTTTTTATAGAGCATCAAAACCCACATATTATTGAACCTATCAACTACCACAATCATGTAGTCACACCCTTTCTTCATTGTTGTGAAACCTCCCAGAAATTCCATGGAAATGCTTTACCAAGGATGGGTGGTTACAGCTATGAGATGACATAGACCCTGTTTCATGTTACTAGGCTTATTTGTACAATAACTCATGCATCCTCTTATGAACCTACCTACATGTTCTTGCATTTTGGGATAATACATATACCTATGCAAGTTGGCCACTCTCTTCCCCGTACCAAGCACCCTGCAAACTTAGAGGAATGAGCCTCTCAAATCAGTTTCAATTGCTCACCTTTCACAACAAATGACATGTCTGACTTGTAGAGTAACCTATCCTAGATATTGTATTCAATGATTTTATTTCCATTATCCACTCGACTCTAACTCTATAGCTGTTGAAAAACCTCCTTTAAGTCCTCATCTTCTATATATTACCCTATGTTTGCATCATAGGTGAATGGATCCATATGCATTAAGGATCCCAAACCTATGATATTTGATGTGGATGGCTTTGAAAACATTTTGGAAAACTTGTTTATGTCTCCCTTGTTATACTTGATCATTAAATGAAATAGTTGTAGAAATCCCATCCACTCAAAATACCTGGTATGTTATAGCTTACTTTTTGCATGTAAATATTCTAGTGCTTGGCGATATTTGTGGATTATTGATGAGCCTTGGTATTGAAACAAAAGTCTCATAAATCACAAGGCTACCAAGTTTAATTATCAGCCTGGGGTTCGTACAAAGTTAAGAGTGTGCCTGTAAGTATTCTAGTGGTTGGTGATATTTGTGGATTATTGATGAGCCTTAGTATTGCAAAAAGAGTGTGGTAAATCCCAAGGCTACCAACTTTAATTATCAGTATGAGGTTCGTACAAACTTAAGAGGTGGAAGTGTTATATACATAGTAAGCTAAGGTCTACTCAAGTCACTTTGAAGTAATGGACTAGTGATGGGCCTCGAAAATACACATAAATTAAGGCCCATCTAAAATTTCTTAGGCGCATAAAAGCTATATTAAATATCTCCTTCTACACTTAATAACATTTTTTTAGCTTTAATATGTTCTTAGGAAGGTTTATAGATAATTTCATATTATGTGCCTAATATCATAAATTTTGCAGAATATTGAGAGAACATTGGGTAAATTTTGAATGAGATAATACAAGTAATTTCTCCCTACTATATGATGGACCAAGATTGGATAATAAATGAAAAAAATATCATGAAATTGTTGACAAATTCTGGAGCTCCACAGATTGAGAAAATCCAGGAATGTGGTCCTTGTTATTTAATGAAGATTCTGAGTGTTGGGAACTAGATCCACCTTTTGATGGATTTTGGAAGGGAAAATAACATCCTTTCAATGAGAATTCTTCCTTATCATTTTGTATAAGTACCAATTCAAATTTTCCTCTAGGGGCATGTACTTCTAGTAGTGATGTACTTGGATTGATTCAAATAATGAAGGTTGGTGCCATTTTTAGCTTCTAAAGCTTGGTCTCTTTCATAGGAATATGAGTATCCTTAGGCTTAGCCATCCCAAGAGCCTTTCAGATCTCTTGTACAATTTATTTATTTTCTTTGAATGTATTTTTCACTTACATCTCTTATTTATGCATTTTCTATTTATGTTTCTCTTGTTGTAGTTCATAATGGTTAAAAGATTAAAATGAGTTTTTTTATAGGTTATTGAAAAAGTATCAAGCATGATTCATCTTTAGAAAAAATTTGAAAAATCATGCCCATCATTGAGCTACTTGGATTGGTTTTCTAGTTCACAAATCTAGAATATCTCGGAGTCTCTTGTAGCAAAATAGTAGTATTTTTTAGCACATGTCAATGAGCCTATTTTGAGTTTATTCCACCAATACTAATTCTTAAAAAAATTCAAGTTAATAACGTAATTTACCCCATAGCATTTTCACTTGATTAGGTTAGGCATTTGGTAGGTTAACTAGATCACTAATTCTTGAATTTCTAGTTTTTAGAGTAATACTTTTCTACTATTTTTTTAGCACATGTTAACAAGGGTATTTTTGAGTGTTTTCACTTGGAATGGAGTCCTAAGACATCCTAATTTATAGAAAAATTTGTCACATATAATTTTCGTAAGTATTCTAGTGGTCAATACCATGGGTTATCATAGTATCATGAATTCAACCACTCTACAATATTTTTGGATAACTTTGCTTCATAAACATCAAAAAATGATAAAATCTAACATATTTCTGGATTCATAATTCTGAAAAAAATATTTATAATGATATGCATGTTCTATATATATAAAATCACGAGATTCCTAGCCATACCACTTAAGTTAACTTAATACACCCCTTCCCCATCACTATGTTAGTGAACATGTATTTTTTTTTGTAATTTATTAAAAAACATTTCCATAGACAAATTTGTATGCTTATTTTATAATATGTTACAATTTTTAGAAATGAAAAAATGAATAAATCTATTTCTTTAAATTTTATATAAGTTAATTTCTTATAACCACAATATATTTTTTATGTTTATTTTTTTTATATATTTTTCCAAATCAATTGATTAAATCTAATTTATAATTTAATATTTATTATTTATCGAACTCTCATTAATTTACGAGTTTTAATTTAAAATTTTCTATTTTATACCATAAAAAATATTTATTATTGGTTTAACTCATTAAAATACTATCTATAATATCTTGTAGAGTAAAAAAATATTATTATTATTTTCCTTTGAGAGACCAAAGCCATAAACACAAAGGTACCGGGGGATACATCGAACTCGTTCCAACAAATGACTTCCTCCCCGTCTATCTGCATCAACCATTTCTTTGTCAATGGTCTGTTCCCAAGCCTTGGAGCACAACCCACGAATCCTTTTTTTTTTAAACAACTCAGGCCTAACAAGTGAATGGGTGTAGCAACTCAAATGGTGAAGGTATAAGAGGAAGTTCAAGGGTTTTATAAACAATCCTATGTTAATAAAAAGAATTGCCTTAACGATCCCAATAACTTCACCTTAGCAGATTGATAAATTTAGTAGATTTGTATGCTCCAAAATGTGATTCCTAAATGGTCTGGTAACAACCCTTCTAAGGCGAACTACGATGAGAGAGCCACTAATGTGACTATGCAGCTGTATTTATTTTCTTGAGATTGATACTGGATATAGCTCATAGGCCAAGGCCTTGTAATGGCGGGATCTGAAACGATTGACCCTCTTGCAACACCTATCATTAACACTTAAAGCACCTTCGTCGGATGGTATTATTCAACTGGAGGAGGGGAATTTTGTGAGTATGATGAATATGCGAGCTCTATCCTTCAAATATACTGATTCCACTCAAGGTTCTCGCGGCATCCTCAAGCTTCCCAAGCACATTGAGTTCATGCACTGGATTGAAATTATTCATTTAAAAAGCTATGTAATGCAGGACTGGATATTTCGGCTTCAGAACCTCATGGAGTAGCCACAAGCGAGCAAGAATCAGATTCTTTGTGATTCTTTGTGAATGCCAAAGCAAGGTCACTACTTGATAAAGTGGATGCAAGTTAGTGAGAATTGTTTCTGCAGAGATCGCAAAGCGCTGTTGTGGAATGAGCCTGAAGTCTGAACCTTTCATGCCCCAAAGTTAAAACGGGTGCAGTCTTGCTGCTGTCGGTAACTGCTACAAGTTGATCTAAAAGTACGTGGTTCTCCAGTCATCTACCGGCACTCATTTCTTGAGAGGAAAGGTTTAACAGAGGAGGAGATTGATGAAGATTTTCGGCACGTACCAGATCCCCCCTTTAATTAATCTCCAGCTAAAGAAACTGTTCAAAGTCAAGATACACGATCATCACCTCCCAGTACTATACAAACTCGACCCCTAGTTAAAACGTTGCAGCATACAATGGCTCCACTAGTTACAACATCGACGACTCCACTAGTTACAACATCGACGGCCCTCTTGGTTCAACCAACCCGTTTTCACTGGACACATATGATTTTTGTTGTAGTATTTCTCACTGTAATGGATGTTGGTGCCAGTGTGTTGTTCAAGAATGTAGTTATTCCAAAATTGAAAGCTTGGATACGGCAAGTAACTTCTGAAGTTGATGAAATTGAGTGGAAGAAGGCTCTAGAGCCAAGTCTAGCAGCAGAAGCTACAGCTGCTGCTATTGTAGCATCTGAGGTAGCTAATGTTAGTCGAGAACTGGTCAAATCAAGAATTGAAGATAGGAAATATTTTGAGGGCCTGCTGAGGACTGTGGAAGGAAAAATTGATCAAATGAAGTCAAAGAAGATCGCTCTTTAGTACATACAAAGTAGTAGGCATAATTTTCATACTGCAAATGGAATTTTGGAGGATCAAGTTGAAAGTGAGACACACACGGGGAAAAGTAATGGCACTTTAGGAGCCATTTCACCTATAAAGCAAGTAGATTGGAGAGGAATTTTTGAATCAAATTTCAAGAACGTCAAAGTGGATGCAGATGTACGAACTGTTGATCAGGGTCAGTAAGGCCTTCATCTGCACCTACAAGTGTTGAGCCCTGTCTTTCTCCACATTCAAAATCATACATGGAGGTAATGGGTAAATCACCGCATCTCGAGGGAATGGGGAAAATCACTGCATCGATAGAGGCAGGGCCGAGCAGCGTAGAGGCCAAACGATAGAGAGGGAATTACAAGAGCAGAAAAGCTAAAATAGAGCTGGGAAAACCTTAAAATACCAGGACCTTACCTATAGCTCTAATACCATGTTAAACACACACATGGTGTATGAGAAACTAAACACACACATACGAAAGATAGGCGTGAGTTACCCTTCTATTAATCATAGATGTACATTTATATTACAATGGTGTGAATCTTGGATTCATCTTCCAAGGTCACTTGGACTCCTTTGTGACTCTTCGCCTTCCACACGTGGCTATAGAGTATTAGGTGTTCAACACTTGTAAACCCACAGTGCCCATGCACCAAATATTACAACCCAGAACTAGAAAATTGTCATTATAAACACAATCCAGAGGACCACCATTGCAGAACCTAGATGAAAGGGAAAACCCCCAGAATAATGAGGTATAAAACTCAGAAAAATTAACTAGGTTGAAGACCTTAGAGTCGTAATAATTCGCAGCAACAAGCATAGTGAATAGATAAAGAACATACCAAGTGAGGGGATGTGAACTCGACATTCTAACCTGCTCATGTGTGATAACATTATCTACTCTACCTTCCTCCATAAACTATCGAGATGAAATGCCAGCTTTCCCCTCACCAACCTTCAGAGCTCCTTTAACACACCGATGTTGTTTCCCATATAGCTCTGACATGGTTAGTTGGAAACCACCGTCATTCTACCAATAATTATGTTATGTGGGCAGTAGTACCCACCCTTTTTTATGCATGCCCTCATCTAGTTGTTGTGTGGTATGCACAGTCTCGTGCCACCTCTTGGCTCCAATCTCCCACTTGGAAACCTGATCGGGGATCCTAAGAATCCCATTATCTCTATCCAAAATTAGCGATAGAGACTGTAGTTCCCCCTATTGAACCATTTCAGCCTGGTTAATGTCAAAATGTCGTCCTTTGTGAGTCCAGCCCCAGTTTTCCAAGTAATTGACAACTTTGTTTCCTCCTCTGTGAACATGCGACAAAATGCAGTAGCCTATGCATGGGAGGATTGTACTGATACCTTGGATTAGGCGTGCTATTCTCTAGCTCTGCCTGTCCCTTGTTGCATCTTCTTCAGAACCTCGGTTACCATGGCTAAGTCCCCTTCCACTATGATTATGTGGTACTATTCTCTCACGGCTATCTACAGGCCTGGTTTTACTTCCATAAGTTAGGCTTCATTGTTCATGGCGAAACCAAGGTCCTAGCGTATATTTTGCAAACTAAGCCCTTCGAATCTCGAAATATTACTCCTTCTCCTACTTGACCCGGGTTGCCTTTAGAGGCTTCGTCATAGTTAATCTTCACAAACCCCTACTGAGGAACTTGGAATTTGTATTGAGGGTTTCTATCTGGTGGTTTTTGTTTCCATGATGTCAGAGCCAGCATTTGGGGTATCAAGTTAAGCATAGCTAAAATTCTATCCTCATTCTCATTTACTTTCCAGTCGTCTTCATTCCATTTCGCTATGAGGATAACTTCTATGATATTATCCAAGTTAAATTTCCATATCTACTCATGCTACCTATACTCATCTTTGAATATTTTGCAGTTTCTTTCTTTCAAGATATCCCATACAAGAAACCCCATAGATAGTCTCCACGCTCTATTTAGGGCATCGCTTTTGTACCCTCCTTTTCTCTAGATTTCAATAGTATGCCTAATGCTCCTGTTATCCTGATCCGTTTATTGAAAGAGGGAGGATAGTTTTTTCCATAGGGTCGTAGCTACAAAATAGTTATTCAACAGATGTTTGATATTTTCTTCATTATTCTTACACAACGTACATGCCGACCTATAGTCCTTGGTGCCACAATATAATCCTAGCCGACCTAACAATAATAATTTAAGGGCACAATAATAACAATATGGGGGTTACACAGGTACAACAATAACAATAAGGGGGTTACACTAACAACAATAAGGGACTATACTGGTAATATAGGGACTTAACATGCCCCTCTCCTTCAAACAAGTGTTGTCCTCAATGCTTGATTATTTCTTGATGCTTTTGTATAAAATTCTCATCCTTCCATGTGGAAACATCTGCAGGAAAGTTCTTCCACTTGCTAGGATACTTTGAAATTGATCGGACTTGTCGATTTCCTGTTTTTGTGATTGCTTTGTAACTTCTTTCGATGTGATGTTGATATTCTTGTTGTGTCATTTGATTCTGCACTGAAGTTAGGTTATCCTTTGAGAGTTGGAGAACTTGTTGTTGATGCTTGATGTGATATTCCACTACTTTATCATCCATATTAGATTTCATTTGATCCTTAAAACCATAAAAATTAGCCTCCATTTTTTCTTTTAAACCATCTATGTCGTCTTCGGTTTCTCTTTGTAGGATTGAAATTTGTTGCACTTGATACCATAATTTTGATATCTCATACTGCAATTCTTTCTCTTCATGCGTCATAGTATATATTTCTTATCGCTTAATGGGTATGGAATTATTTTTTGGAGGCATTATAGAACCCAATACTGATAAAAATTCTTCAATAGGCCCTTGGAATCACTGCAAACTATTTTTTTTTTTTTACACAAGACTTATGCAATTTGGAAAAAAATACACACCTTTTTCTTTCTTTTGAGGAGCTCGATATTTAAACTGAATTATATCTGTGATTTCGAATATTAAATATTTGAAATTTGGCACTAAGGTATCCCTCTAAATCCTCTTTTGAATGCCATAGAACTAACCTAATTTGGATTCTTGAAGACAAAGTTGTGCCCAATCTTCTGCAATGACCTAATTATGGACTGGTCTAGTAGAGTGAAATTGTACAAATTTCCACATGTCACTACTTCCTCCTTCGGATCTAAAATTGATAGACAGGAAACTGCCTTTCGTGTACTTTCAGTCACGTTTTATATCATTTCAATCCGATGCTCAGAGAGAGAGTTATGAAGATTTTCCTATGATCATCTCTTTGAAATGAAATTCGGTAGCCTGAAAAAGTCCTAACTTCCACAGACCATATATCCAAAAATATTGCGAACTAAGATCTGAACTTTTGCAACATTTTTCCTCAGGATTTCAGCTTTGCGCTCTAAAAATTTCAGCTTCTAAACCTTCGTAGAAAAACAATTATAGTGAAAATTTTGCGATAACCCGTTTAGGTTAAATTGAGGAGCCTATAAAAGACCTAACTTCCACAGAGCATATCTCCGCAAATATTGTGAATCAAGCTCTAAAATTTTGCGACAATGTTCCTAAGGATTTTGGCTTCACACTTTAAAAATTTCAGCTTCTGAGCCTTCATAGAAAAATTGTTATAGCGAAAATGCCACGATGACCTGTTTGGAGCAGTGAAACCCTAGAATCCAAAGCTCTGATACCAAATGTTGTGAAACTAGCTCCAAAAATAGACAAAAAGAGATATCAAAGCCTTAGAAATAAGCCACTTCAAGGAGGAAACCTCCAATACATTACATGAATGACAATTCTTGGATGATACAAATGACAAAACCTCCTTCCTATATATAGGAGTTCATGGGGCCACAATGTAATCCTAGCTGACCTAACAATAATAATTTAAGAGCACAATAATAACAATATGGGGATTACAAGGGTACAACAATAACAATAAGGGGTTACACTAACAATAATAAGGGACTATATACTAGTAATATAGGGACTTAACAATATCATTGCAACTAGTTTTAGGCACTGCCAGTCTCGAGAGCTGATAAATTGGAATGGATTGTAAGACTGCTCTCAATAGGACAACCTGACTCGAAGCATTAAGCACCTCAAAAGCCAAATTTTCAGCCTGGGCCTGTATGCGGTTAAGGAGATATTTCCAACCCGAAACACAAAGGGAGCTCAGAGTCAAGGGGATTCCTAAATATTTCATAAGCACGGATCCTGTTAGCCACCTATAAAATTTGTTATAGCAAAAGGTGGCTAAGACTTTTTGGAGCCTTCAAGGAACAAATTTTATTGCTAAAAAGTGTTGGCTCTTGAAGACTCTTGAAGGCCTCATGCCTCTGTCCAAATCTTCACTGCTGTTCCTTTTTATACTCAGAAATTCTGTTGATTCCAAGAGAAAGACTGCTACAAAACCATCATTTTTCCCTTCCTCCACTCAAATCTAACCTTCATTTGCTCCCCTTTTTCTCCATAAAACTCCTCTATTTTTCATGAGTTCCTTTCTTCCATTCATGAAAATCATTTTTACATAGTTTAAAACATTTTTAAACTATATCGAAACCCCCAAATCCATTGAAAAACATTGAAAAATCATAAAAAATACATATTTTTTGTATTAAGGCTTAAGCCCCTTGGGCTAAGTCTTAAAAACACTTCCCCTCCACGTGCCCCAGTGCTAGAACCAAGCGCTAACCCCTTTCAGCGCCAATTGCATCACAAAATTCCAATGGGTTGATTGAAAAGCCTAAGCTCGAGGCTCCGATTACGATTAGCTCTTTGTTGTATACGCCCCGGGCCCATCATGTTTCATATAAATAAAGGCCCTGTAGTTGGGCACCTATCCACTTCATATGTATAAAACCCACCCCCAAAGCCAAAAAATTCGTATAATATTAAACTTTGGGTTTTATTAAGTCTTAAAGGGTTTTTCGCCCATTCACTTTAAAAAGCAATCCCCGACCGTTGATCTTGGGCCGATCAAACGGTCATCGCTCAATCGCATCGTGAGTTTTAAGCACTGTGCCATTTATTTCCCCGCCGATTGAATGTCTCCGATTACATTCGGACCGTTCATTTGATCTCATCTTACGACCCACAATCATTCTGTCTTATTCTTCCCTCCCCTCTCCTTTTTGCTTTCTCCTGGCTGATCTCCATCGTTGGATGCTGCCATCCGACGGCTACGCTCCTCCCCACATCCTCTGCAGCAGTTAAACCCACAAACGCAGGATTTTTTAATTCTTTTCATATTTTTCAGGTTTTAATGGTTTGTTCCGTCATATTAACGAGAAAGCCGAAGGCTGGGAATGGCGATTCCCTCGCCTTTGATTTATCAAATGGAACCATTCACGGGGCTCTGCTCCACGTTTCATTAATGCTTCATGGGCATTGATGCCTTGAAGAGACCCGTGCGGCCTGCACATCAACAAGACACTGTGTTATTAAATCACAATTAAAAGAGTATCAGTGTCAAAGACAGAACACAGTAGAACAGAAGTTTGAAGATAGATTTGCGGGGATTACGGCTAAGATTTATTATCAAAAGCCTAATCCCCCAAATTAAAACATAGTTAAAAGAAAATCATAAGTGTTCAACAGACAGAAAGGCCTCCACCATCACATCTGAGGTGAATTGATTCCTCCCAGCTACCACAAAGCCACCTGTGCCTCAAAGCATTCAAACAGAGGTCGAAGTTATTGTTCGAAATCAGATATTTGCCTCAACACAGCCAGAGAGTTACTTCTGCAAGGAACTTAATGCAAAAAATATCTGCAGAGTTACTCCAACATGACACAGAGCCTCAAAAGTCAACAAAATCTCCCACCGAGCTTAATCTTAAAGTGTAAAATAGTTAATACAGTTAGAACATCTGTAAACTTCTTCATCGATCCCCTCAAAGGCCGAGAAGCCATGAAGATTGTATTAATTATCTTGGGAGATCTTTTATTGAGATCTCACCTCCTCATTCCTCTATAAATACTTCTGTAGAAGATGAGAAACTATTGGTTGTAGAACTTTGAAATACATTTGAGCTTGTGATAGATAAGTTATGTTGAGATGAGTAGATGATTGCTAAACTAAAGCATTGGACTTAAAGCTGTAACTGGTTTGGAGCATCAATACAAGCTGATTTATGGGATCCCGGTCTATGTTGACGGTGACGTTTTTCTAATTGTGACTTGTTATTTTGTTTCTGTTTTCACCGTGTTTCATCTTCTCTTATAAAGAACAACATGCATAGAGTTAGGACCTACTGTATATCATTAACCTTCTCTAACTGAAAATCTTTATCTAAATGTTTTCTTCCAATCTGTGTTATTTGGGAATGATTTAATTCAATTTAATCATAGGAATGTTGGCGTTCCCTAGTCTTATTTCCTTAACTGAATATTATTCTTGAATGTTATGTTCAGAATTACTTAAGTAGAGATGAACTATGGAAGATATGGTGTGCCCTAGTCCTAGTTTTATCCCCAAAGGCTGTCTAAATTTTTCCCTTGGAATGTGTTAAAAGTTGGCTAGTTTAGAAGTACTTACCAGATCTTAGGCCATTCTGTGTTATCTTTGTGTTGATCTTGAAAGTAACCAAGTAAAGCAGAGCTAGGAGAGGATTTGTGGTGAGCTCGGCCCGCTAGTTTCTACTCCAAACAGTTGCCTTCAAGTTTCCTTTTGTTTTAAAATGTTTTCTATTGAAAGTGTATCAAAGTCTGGCTAGTTTAAAAGTACTTACAAGATCCTAGTTTTCTTTTATGTTCTTCTTAAGTGTTTGTCAAAGGCTGGCTAGTTTAAAAGTACTTACCAGATCCTGAGCTGCTCTTTGTTCTACATCTATTTAATTTTCCCTTTCTTGTTGTATCATTTCATTCCATAAATCAATCTTCAGAGAGATCCTTAGACATATATGACTTTCCCCATGGACCACTCTTGCCTCTTGCTATTCCAATTAAACCCTATTATGACTCCATAGCCCAATGGACTAAAACCTACAATTATCTATCGTCCTGGCCAAAGCTTGTTCTATTTGCTTGCAACTTCTCACCTTTGAAACTCTTTGCATTTAGGACTTCCCACCTCAAACAATAATCATGCTCAACCATCCAAAAACAAAACAAACCCCTGGCCTTCATAACTAGCCTAATATCATTGCCCCAAACTTCAAAGACAAATCCATCATTGCACTTATTGGAGAGATCCCTCTCTGAATTCTGGAGGGCTAGATCCTAGAATCCCAAAGTGGTTGAAATAATGTTGCTTCTACAATTTTAGTCTCACCAATCTGCTAAAATTACAAATTCCTAACAGATCCTATATTGAATCCCAAGGTACGTGAAAGAAACAGTTGGGACAATATATTAGTATTAAAAGACTACACATTTCATTTGTCATTATTGATAAGGGTCCCAGAGGCTTCCATGAATTCTTTAAGGATTGATAGGATAGCCTTAGATTCTTTCAAGGTAGCTTGAAAAAACATCATAATGTCATCTACAAATTGTTGGTGGTAGAGGTTTAAACCTCCTCCCAAAATATTAAGTCCCTTCAACTGTCCTCCATTAATCCTGTTTTTGATATGAAGACCTAGGCCTTCAGCTGCAATGATAAAGAGAAATGGGGAGATAGCATCTCCTTGTCTTAGCCCTCAGGTAACATTAAAGGGATTGGAGGGAACTCCATTAAGAAGAATGGAATAGCGAGGAGATGAGATAAAAGAAATTATCCAATAAATCCATCTTACATCAAAGAAAAAGTCCTAGAGAATAGCTTTCAGATAATTCTAGCTAAGATGGTCATAAGCTTTAGAAAAATCAAGTTTAATCAACATACCTTTTTCTATAAGGGTACGAAGAGAATGTATAGCTTCCTATGCCGTAATTATGTGTTTCAAATTTTTCCTGCCTTTTACAAAGCCCATTTTCTCAGGTGAAATTAGGTCCAAGAGGATAGGTTCCAAATGATTTACCATAATAGTAGATAATATCTTGTATATTACATTGCATAAGGCGATAGGCCGGAAACCTGCTGGTACATCTGAGTTTTCCTGCTTTGGAATGAAATAAATGAGGGTGGAATTGAGGGCTCGATATAGCTGTCGTGAACGTCAGTTATCCTCAACTAATTCCCATATGTTCCTACCAATGAAGGACCAAGCTGCCTAATAAAATTTTGATCCTGGATAACTATTTAGGGTATGTTTCTTGTGATTCACCCAATAGATTTTGATCTATGTTGATCAGGGTCTTTTAGAATATTACTAAAATGATTGACTAACATGGTATCCATATCATTACGTTGGACTAGTCTATTTCCTCCTAGGTCCTTTAGGGAAAATATATGGTTATATTGTCTCCTCTTTGTCAAGGCATTATGGAAGAAGTTTGTGTTTTTATCCCACGAAAGTACATTAGCACGAACTCAACAATTATGTCCGAATACTTTTATTACAAGAAAATTATCATACATGCACTACCTCCTCCATCTCTTTCACCTCGAGCCTTTTATAACTTAAAGGAAAAATAAAACAGAGTAACAGTTCCTCAAGATCAAGAGATCCTACCGCTTTGTGGCTATAAACTGAATAATCCAAGAATAGGTGTGCCTCTACATCTTCCATTGATTCATAGGACCCGATACGATTCCATTTTCTTTTCTTGTCTGTTGTTACTTGGTCATTCTGGCTAATAATTTGGCTATTTCAATTCCCCATCAATAAAGATAGCAAAAAATCAGTTTTTATGCTATTAAACACACCTTTTATCAATAATTAATTCTACCTTAATTTTGCATTATTTTCCTTTACTTTATTGTTAAGATGAAGGAAAAACATATAAAATTAAATGAAAAATCATGGTAAAGATAGGGGTAAAATGTACGTTTTCCTTGGTCCAACATACCCCCCTTCTTACCTTTTTGCATGTCCTCATGCAAATAGATGATTGAGGTGTAGTTGGGTTAAAGAATATGCGGGATATACTTCTTCCTTGTAAATTATAAAACCATGTTTTGTTTTACCTTTGCAAATGCTAAGTATGTGTGCCCCTCTGGTAACTCATAATCATGGCGATAGTCTTCAAGAGGCTACCATATGATGGGAAATCTGTATCTGTACCCTATCCATGTAGGACCCATGTTCAAAATTAGGTTATTGTACAGAAGAAAATGGGAAGCAACAACTTTAAAGCTCCTATACCCAAATGGTTCTCTGTTCTTAACATTATTTGTAGAGGCTTGCTATCTTTGTTTGACTGTTGATAATGCTTCTTCCGGAATATCCTGGAAGTATGCCCACCCATTCTACACAATATTCTTTTGAATAGGTCCCAATTTGTATATCACTCCTTTGTGTTGCATAAAAATCTTATGTTGAGTAATCAAATATAGGGGTTTGGTAGGTTCCCCTCTGACCCATAGATATAATCCATGTTCTCTTTTCTGAAAGGTATTGTAGGTCTTATCCCATCTGGTCTCATTTTTGTCAAAGGAATGAAAAGCTTGGAATTTTTCCCTATGAAGGGACTGGTGTTACTGTCTCTATCCTCTTCTAGAAATAAATTGTGAAAATACAATTCACAAAAAAGGTGCGGGCTTTGTTCATCAATATTGTTACAACATTGGACAAACTCTTGAATGGTTTTGTAGGTAGTATTTTTCCCTACCTTGATAGCTCTGATTTTCAACAACATATATATTTCCACTAAGAATAAAGCATAATTAGTGGTTGGTGCCTTGCAACTCAATACATCTGAGTAAATAGAACAAATGACATTGGTTTGTTTCTTAGCCTATTCCAGTTTATATTGTGCCTTCTTCACTTTTCCCCTTTCTTCCCTTAGTTAGGCAAAGATTTGATCTTAAGTTGCAAAAAGTTCTTTGACTCTTTTTAGTAGTGCCCAATTTTCCTGTAAGGGTACTCCTTCCTTCTTATACTGGGCCAATTCATGTTGAACTTGAGTTAATTCGTTGTGAAGCTTTTGATTGATAGCTTTTTTGTCAAAGGAGTGTAGGCAGATGTTACCTCTCTTTGAGTCTCCTTGTCTTCTATAAGTATTAAATCAGTCTGTACAGGGAGTTCAGTAGTATCTACCATTTGGTTAACAAAATCTATTTGGGTTCCCATGGTACCTAATTCCTTCTTAGGCTTCCAAGCCTTGTCTGCTTCTTTCAACTGTTTCCTTAATTGTTTTACCATTTTTCTCCATTTCCTACATTTGCTGTTCATTTTTCTTAAATTAATCTCTGCTAATTTGTCTTTTGGCAGGATTTTGGTAGGAGAAGTAGCAGTGGCGTCGGGGTCAGGAACAGTTGCGACAGCTCTAAGTTTATCATAAATGATGTTTTCTTCAAGTATCCAAGAGGTTCTTTCAACATAGATGTCCCGATTGGGTGGAATAATATTTTCTTTAGGTGTCAAGGAAATTGTCTCAATACTTGTGTCCCATTCTAATAGAATAGTATCCCCTGACTGGTTTCCAGACTCAGATATTTTCTCTATCTGGTCTACCCTACTCACCCATTCACTATTAGAGGGGGATAAAACCCTCAAATCCTACAATTCATCACAGGGAGGTAGGATTTCATTATGGATAGAGCTGCTATCAAAGGCAGACTAGTTCAAATGGTCCCTCTATTCCTTGGATTGTTAAGATGGGTTCCCAACTTCACAAGATGTTCTCATTTTCTCTAATACTTGAGCCATTTCTTCCTCACATTCTCGTAAAGACATATTTTGAGAGCTTAGAGGTGGTGTATGGGATGGTCTCGCCTCATCTAGAAATAGAGAGGTGTTTTTCCATAGTTGTAACCTTTCAGACCGTCTCTTTTTTCCTAGTTGTGCAGTTGAAACATGGTTTCTCTTCCCTCTTGCTCTCCTGGGTATGACTATTCTAGGGAGTTCAATTTCTGCTCTGTCGGGGTTTTCTTTAGGGGCAGGTAGGGTAGGATTAACAAATATTTCCCATGTTAACTGATGTTTGTTTAACTCATGAATGATAATCAATTTAATCAAGCCATGGTGTCTGAAAACTACTTGAGGGTTTTTAGCTCTTCTAATCCGAACAATAGTATCATGCAATACAAAATTTAGGAAAAAGGGAAAATTAACTAAAATTTTTCACTTGAGAATAGCTAATTGATTAGGTTTATGGGACTTTACGACATCCTGGGGTCTGTCGCATGTGATATATATTTGAATGAAGACTGCCAGTTATTTCCAAGGATGCTGTAAGGATGCAAGATTAATACCTTTCCCTTTTCGATCCAGTGGCTCACCTAGGTCCTGGTACACTCAAATTCCTTCTTGTATAAGTACATGTTTATCATTCCATATTTCTCCTTCTATTGGAAGTTCGGAAACCTCAGCGATGATTTATTCGGAGACTAGTATGATTCTTCCTTTGACTATGGTATGCCCTTCTCACAAGTTTTTGCAATAATTCAACTATTTTTTCTATATTAAACCCATGTAGTATGTGTAGATATGGAATCCAGACAGCTTGCTGGAGAACGATGTGAACTAATTCTGAGGCTTGAAAAATTGTTGGTTCATTATGGAGAGAATTTCCACCCATGGCTACTATGTGTTCAGAACTGGTTTTTTCACCCTTCTGCATGTGTTTCTTTTGGCTCTATTAGTTAAAACAACATAAACACTACTTGCGAATTTTATAAAATATATTATTAAAAATGTGGCTTCATGATGTAAATGTAGTGATTCTTTCATCCAATCAGCATATCCAAAGGGAGTCGCATGGTTAATTTGCATGCTTATTCATTATGAATATTTGTACCCCCTCCAATGGGAGAAGGGAGTCCATGGCCTTAAAGCTCAAGAAAAGAGGAAATGTGGTAACAATCATGAATGCACACGAAGTAAATTTCAGAAGTTCGTAATCATCACAAATGAAGATCAGGTGGAAATGACCAAAAAAGGGGAGAAAAGCGGAGTAGCAATTATTATGAAAAATATGTCCTATTTTGACGGCATATCAGGAGGGAAGTATGACAGGTGACATATTATGATTGATGTTTTCATCCCTTAATTCAGCATGAAAATATAATTCACTCATAGCTAATTATGCAGGTAGGTAGTGATAACACTTATTTAAGTAGTGAATTTATCTTCAGAAATGGATCAATAGGAAATAGGGCATATAAAAGTAATTGACCATTGTTAGAAAAATACTTCGATATCACAAATAGATCCATTGCTACCAGTAGGCATTCATAGCCTCGACAAGGTTGCTATTTAAACCTGGAAATGAGCCAAAATCCTCTGTTTAAAATTAGACATTTTGCTTGTTTTATGGAGAAACCACTAGGTTGTTGTGGTGGCTAGATAGTCATAGTTCCATTCACGAGGATTTTAACAGAGTGATCAGGCCAGCTCCTGATGATACCTTCTGTCCTTTAATAATTTTTAGCTGTCGAGAAGGTCACTACCATGGTGTGTTGGCCATTGTGGGAATGTCACCTGTTAAACCCTCATGATCATGGTAGGTTGGCTCGTGATGAGACCCCTTATTCTCTCTTCTTAAAAAAAAAAATCACATAGACATACATACATACATACATACATACATACATACATACATACTTAGATATATATATATATATATATGGAGGGAGGCTCATTAACTCCTTAAGAGTTAGGAATGGTGTAAGAAGTAAAAATAATGCCAATACAATTAATACTCTTATTCCTATATCCTCATGCCAAAGAGAATTACCACTTGAGAGTATAAAAATATATACCATCATAAGAATACATAAATGAATTGTGTAATAATATGTCTGAACAAGAGATATCGAGCCCTTCATTATCCAAATAAACCATGTCAGCTCCCGAAGTAGAGATTTCCATCAAAATTTCAAAATATCATAATATTAGTAATATCACTGCTTTTCTCCTCTTTAGGTGCCAATTCATTTTCTTAAAATGGTTTTTATGGTGAGGATGTGTAAAGGAAGAGTGGATATTTGAAAATAAATCATTTAAAGACAAAATTTCTAAATTAAACGAAAAAATAGAAAGAAAAGAAAAGAAAAAACATGGTAGAACATAAATCTGTCGTTCAATTGGATTGCACGGCAGCTGTTTAATTCAATTGAACAACAATTGTTCGATGGTTTTTAATAGCAAAATTAAAATCACACAACAACAAAAATAGTCGTTCATTTGAATTGAACGACAATTGTTCAATTCGATTGAACAACAACTATTCAATTCAATTGAACAACAACTGTTCAATGCTTTGAATAACAGAAATAAACACACAAACAAACACAACCATTCATTTGAATTTAATGGTAGATGTTCAATTTTATTGAACAATAGATGTTCAATGGATTAAACAACAAAAGTAAAATCACGTAATAGAAAAACAACTGTTCATTTGAATTGAATGACAATTGTTCAATTCAGTTGAACAAAAACTATTTAATTCAATTTAACAACAACTCTTCAATGGTTTGAACAACATAAATAAACACACTAAAAAACACAGCCATTCATTTTAATTGAATGACAGTTTTTCAATTCGATTGAACAACAATTGGTCAATGGATTGAAAAACAAAACACACAAAAGAAAAAAAGAAAGAAAAAGAATTCAGTTGTGAGCATCAAAAGAATGAAAAAGAGATGGAATTATTATGTACAATGATGAGAAGAACTATAAATTACAGGAAACATATATACAATATTTACAAGAGGAAATAACAAATTTTTATGAACTTAAAGCTATAGGGCCATCATGCCCTATAGCTAAAATTTGGATGGTGGGATCGTCACGCACCTGCTGGCAGAAAGAATCTTTCGTAAGTGGTTTATGATAGAGGCACACCCTGTGTCCATTGAATTGAAAGGTGGAGCCAGATCCATATATGGTGGTCAGGGTAATGGTACCATTGATGTGCACTTCTTGAATTTTGTATGGCTCGAGCCACCTTGTTTGTAACTTACCCGGGAAGTCTTGGAATCTGGAGTCATAGAGGAGTGTCCAATCTACTTTCTGGAATGTATTCTTTTTTATGAGGTTGTCATGCCACTTAGCTCATTGTTGTTGAATAATTATAGTGCGTTGTAGAGAAAGTATTTGTGCTTCATCCAATTCATTTATTTTGTGGAGTCTTCTAAGTTGGGCCTCCGTCAAATCCAACCCCACTTCCTGGGTTATTCTCAGAGCATTTATTTCAAATTCAATAGGGAAAATTGGTTCCTTTCAAGATAACAGATGGTACGAAGAATATATGGTGGTGTTTCACCATGTCATGCGATAAGCCCATAAGGTCTATGACATTATAGTAGCCCAATCCCGGTGATGTGTTGAGACTGTTTTAGTGAGAATTGCCTCAAGGAATTTATTGTTGCTTTCGACCTGCCCATTTTCCTGTGGGTTGTAGGGAGAGGTGACTCTATGGGTGACATGGTGGTTCTTTAGAGTGGCCGTGATTTTATTTCCCACAAACTGTTCCCCTCCATTAGTTATCACTTCACTGGGTAATCCATACCGCACAAAGAGGTCAAAAATAAAATTTATCATAGATTCTTTTGTAGCTCTCGACAAAGCCACTGTTTCTACCCACTTTGTCACGTAATCTATGGCAACCAATATGTAGGTCTTCTTATTTGATGGCAGGTTGAATGACCTGACAAAGTTCATTTCCCACCATTCTAAAGGTTCTACTACCAAATGTGGCTACAATGGCATCTTTTTAAACTTGCCAGGGTGACCCATTCTTTGGAAACTATCGCAGGCTTGGACATATTTCTTGGGATATTTAAAAATTGTAGGCCAATAGTAGCCCATTTGTAATACTTTGTACCCCGTCCTACGATCTACAAAATGGACGCCACTTGGTTCATCATGACAAGCCATTAAGATGTCATAAATCTCGTCTTATTGGATGCATGTGCGTATATGCATATCAACTCCTTAACAATATAATTGAAAATAGTTTTAGGCACTGCCAGTCTCGAGAGATGATAAGTTGGAATGGATTTTAAGACTTCTCTTAACAGGACAACTTGACACAGAGTGTTCAGCACCCCGAAAGCCAAATTTTGAGGTTGGGCCTATATGCGTTTAAGGAGATATTTCCAACTCGAAACAGGAAGGGAGCTCAGATTCAAGGGGATTCCTAAATATTTCATAGGCACGGATCTTATATTCAATCCCAAGGTACGTGAAAGAAAGCGTTGGGACAATATATTAGTATTAAAAGACTACACATTTGATTTGTCATTACTGATAAGGGTCCCAAAGGCTTCCATGAATTCTTTAAGTATTGATAGGATAGCCTTAGATTCTTTCAAGGTAGATTGACAAAAAATCATAATGTCATATACAAACTGTTGGTGGTAGAGGTTTAAACCTCCTCCCAAAATATTAAGTCCCTTCAACTCTCCTCCATTAATCCTGTTTTTGATATGAAGACCTAGGCCTTCAGCTACAATGATAAAGAGAAATGGGGAGAGAGCATCTCCTTGTCTTAGCCCTCGGGTAACATTAAAGGGATTGAAGTGAACTCCATTAAGAAGAATGGAATAGTGAGGAGATGAGATAAAAGACATTATCCAATAAATCCATCTTACATCAAAGCCAAAGTCCTGGAGAATAGCTTTAAGATAATTCTAGCTAAGATGGTCATAAGCTTTAGAAAAATCAAGTTTAATCAACATACCTTTTTCTTTAAGGGTATGAAGAGAATGTATAGCTTCCTATGCCGTAATTATGTGTTTCAAATTTTTCCCGCCTCTTACAAAGCCCATTTTCTCAAGTGAAATTATGTCCGGGAGGATAGGTTTCAAATGATTTGCCATAATAGTAGATAAGATCTTGTAAATTACATTGCATAAGGCGATAGGCAAGAAACCTGCTGGTACATCTGAGTTTTCCTGCTTCGGAATGAAAGAAATGAGGGTGGAATTGAGGGCTGGATATAGCTATCGTGAACGTCAGGACTCCTCAACTAATTCCCATATGTTCCTACAAATGAAGGACCAAGCTGCCTAATAAAATTCCAATCCTAGATAACTATTGAGGGTATGTTTCTTATGATGCAGCCAATAGCTTTTGATCTATGTTGATCAGGGTATTTTAGAATATTACTAAAATGATTGACTAACATGGTATCCATATCATTACATTCGACTGGTCTATTTCCTCCTAGGTCCTTTAGGGAAAATATATGGTTATGTTGTCTCCTCTATATCATGGCCTTATGGAAGAATTTTTTGTTTTTATCGCACGAAATTACATTAGCACGAACTCGACGATTATGTCCGAGTACATTTATTACAAGAAAATTATAATACATGAACTGCCTCCTCCATCTCTTTCACCTCCAACCTTTTATAACTTAAAGGAAAAATAAAACAGAGTAACAGTTCCTTAGGATCAGGAGATCCTGCCGCTTTGTGGCTATAAACTAAATACTCCAAGAATAGGCATGCATCTACATCTTTTGCTAATTCATAGGACCTGATACGATTCAATTTTATTTTCTTGTCTGTTGTTACTTGGTCATTCTGGCCAAAAATTTTGCTATTTCGATTCCCTATCGATTCCCTATATTTCCTTTACTTTATTGTTAAGATGAAGGAAATACATATAAAAGTAAATGAA
Organism: Pinus albicaulis; assembly: GCA_034641835.2. Lineage (NCBI taxonomy): Eukaryota > Viridiplantae > Streptophyta > Pinopsida > Pinales > Pinaceae > Pinus > Pinus albicaulis. The sequence goes on from JAXQQM020091415.1 coordinate 221,663, forward strand.
AAGTCATGGTAAATATAGGGGTAGAATGTACCTTTTCCTTGGTCCAACATACCCCCCTTCTTACCTTTTTTCATGTCCTCATGCAAACAGATGATTGAGGTGTAGTTGGGTTAAATAATATGAAGGATACACTTCTTCCTTGTAAAGTCTAAAACAATGTTTTTGTTTTACCTTTGCAAATGCTAAGTTTTTGTGCCCCTATGGTAACTCATAATCATGGCGATAGTCTTCAAGAGGCTACCATATGATGCGACATCTGTATCTGCACCCTATCCATGTAGGACCCATGTTCAAAATTAGGTTATTGTACGAAAGAAAAATGGGAAGCAACAACTTTAAAGTTCTTATACCCAAATGGTTCTTTGTTCTTAACATTATTTGTAGAGGTTTGCTATCTCTGTTTGACTGCTGATAATGCTTCTTCCGGAATATCTCAGAATTATGCCAACCCATTCTACACAATATCCTTGTGAATAGGTCCCAATTTTTCTATCACTCCTTTCCGTTGAATACAATTCTTATGTTGAGTAATCAAATACTAGGGTTTGGTAGGTTCCCCTCTAACCCATAGATATAATCCATGTTCTCTTTCCTGAAAGGTATTGTACGTCTTTTCCCATCTAGTCTCATTTTTGTGAAAGGATCGAAAAGCTTGGAACTAAATGTTCCCTATGAAGGGATTGGCGTTACTATCTCTATCCTCTTCTAGAAATAAATTGTGAAAATAAAATTTGAAAAAAAGGTCTGGGATTTGTTCATCAATATTGTTACAACATTGGACAAACTCTTCAATGGTTTTGAAGGTAGTGGTTTTCCCTACTTTGACAGCTTTGATTTTCAGCAACATATATATTTCCACTAAGAATAAAGCATTATTAGTGGTTGTTGCCTTGCAACTCAATACATCTGAGTAAATAGAACAAACAACATTGGTTTGTTTCCTAGCCTATTCCAATTTATACTGTTCCTTCTTCACTTTTCCCCTTTCTTCCCTTAGTTAGACAAAGGTTTCATCTTAAGTTCCAAAAAGTTCTTTGACTCTTTTTAGTAGTGCCTGATTTTCCTGTAAGGGTACTACTTCCTTCTTATACTGGGCGAATTCATGCTGAACTTGAGTTAATTCGTTGTGAAGCTTTTGATTGACAGTTTTTTCTATCAAAGGAGTGTAGGCAGATGTTACCTCTATTTGAGTCTCCTTGTCTTATATAACTATTAAATCATTCTGCGCAGAGATTTCAACAGTATCTACCGTTTGGGTAACAAAATCTGTTTGGGTTCCCGTGGTAGCTAATTCCTTCTTAGGCTTCCAAGCCTTGTTTGCTTCTTCCAACCGTTTCCTTAATTATTTTACCGTTTTTCTCCATTTCCTACATTTGCTGTTCATTTTTCTTAAATTAATCTCTGCTATTTTTTCTTTTTGCAGGAGAAGGAGTAGTAGTGGCTTCGGGGTTAGTAATGGTTGTGACTGTTATAATTTTATCATAATTCATGTTTTCTTTAGGTGTCCAAGAGGTTCTTTCAGAATAGATGTCCTGATTGGGTGGAATAATATTTTCTTCAGGTGTCAAGGGAACTTTCTCAATACTTGTGTCCCATTCTAATAGAATAGTATCCCCTGACTGGTTTCCAGACTCAGATATTTTCTGTATCTGGTCTACCCTACTCACCCATTCATTATCAGAGGGGGATAAAACCCTCAAATCCTATAATTCATCATGGGGAGGTAGGATTTCATTATGGATAAAGCTGCTAGCAAAGGCATATTGGTTCAAATGGTCCCTATATTGCTCAGATTGTTCATATGGGTTCCCAAGATGTTCTCATTTGCTCTAGTATGTGATCCATTTCTTCCTCACAGTCTTGTAAAGACATATTTTGAGAGCTCAGAGGTGGTGTATGGGATGGTCCCACCTCATCTGGAAATACAGAGGTGTTTTTCCATAGTTTTTACCTTTCAGACCATCTCTATTTTCTTGGTTCTGCAATTGAAACATGGTTTCTCTTCCCTCTTTCTCTCCTGGGTATGGCTATTCTAGGGAGTTCAATTTATGCTCTCCCAGGGTTTTCTTTAAGGGCAGGTAGGGTAGGATTAACAAATATTTCCCATGTCAACTGATGTTTGTTTAACTCATGAATGATAATCAATTTAATCAAGCCATGGTGACTAAAAAATGCATGAGGCTTTTAGGTCTTCCAGTCCGAACAACAGTATCATGAAATACAAAATTTAGGAAAAATGGAAAATTAACTGAAATTTTTCAATTAAGAATAGCTAATAGATTAATTTGGTGGGACTTTACCACATCCTGGCATCTGTCGCATGTGATATATATTTGAATGAAGACTGCCAGTTCTTGCCAAGGCTGCTGCAAGGACGCAGGATTAATACCTTTCCCTTTTCAATCCAGTGGCTCACCTAGGTCCTAGTACACTGAAATTTCTTCTTGTATAAGTAAATTTTTATCATTCCATATTTCTCCTTCTATTGGAAGTCTGGAGACCTCAGCGATGATTTCTTCGGAGACTGGTATGATTCTTCCTTTGACTATTGTATGCCCTTCTTGCAGGCTTTTGCAATAATTCAACTATTGTTTCTATATTAAACCCATGTAGTCTATGTAGATATGGAATCCAGACAGCTTGCTGGAGAACTGTGCAAGATAATTCTGAGCCTTGAAAAATTGTTGGTTCATTGTGGAGAGAATTTCCACCCATGGCTACTATGTGTTCAGAACTAGTTTCTTCACCCTTCTGCATGTGTTTCTTTTGGCTCTATTAGTTAAAACAACATAAACACTGCATGTGAATTTTATAAAATATATTATTAAAAATTTGCCTTCATGACCTAAATGCAGTGATTCTTTCATCCAATCAACATATCCGAAGGGAGTCGCATGGTTAATTCACATGCTTATTCATTATGAATATTTGTACCCCGTCCAATGGGAGAAGGGCATCCATGGCCTTAAAGCTCAATAAAAGAGGAAATGTCGTAACAATCATGAATTCACACGAATTAAATGTCAGAAGTTCATAATCATCACAAATGAACATCAGCTGGAAATGACCAAAGAAGGGGAGAAAAGTGGAGTAGCAATTATTATGAACAACATGTCCTATTTTGATGGCATAGCATGAGGGAAGTATGACAGGTTACATATTATGATTGATGTTGTCATCCCTTAATTCAACATGAAAATATAATTCACTCATAGCTAATTATGTGGGTAGGTAGTGATAACACTTATTTAAGTAGTGCATTTATCTTTGTAAATGGATCAATAGGAAATAGGGCATATACAAGTAATTGGCTATTGTTAGAAAAATACTTCGATATCACAAGCAGATCCATTGCTTCCAGCAGGCATCCATAGCCTTGAAAAGGTTGCTATTTAGACCCTGAAATGAGCCAAAATACTCTATTTAAAAGTAGACATTTTGCTTGTTTTATGGAGAAACCACTATGTTGTTGTGGTGGCTAGATAGTCATAGTTCCATTCACGGGGATTTTAACAGAGTGGTCAGGCCAGATCGTGATGATACCTTCTGTCCTTCAAGTATTTCTAACTATCGAGAAGGTCACTACCATGGTGTGTTGGCCATTGTGGGAATGTCACCTGTTAAACCCTCATGATCATGGTAGGTTGGCTCGTGATGAGACCCCTTATTATCTCTTCTTAAAAAAAAAAATCACATAGACATAATATATATATATATATATATATATATATATATGTGGAGGGAGCCTCATTAACTCCTTAAGAGTTAGGGATGGTGTAAGAAGTAAAAATAATGCCAATACGATTAATACTCTTATTCCTATATCATCATGCCAAAGAGAATTAGCACTTGAGAGTGTAAAAATATATACCAGAATAAGACTACATAAATGAATTCTGTAATAATATGTCTGAATAGGAGATATCGAGCCCTTCATTATCCAGATAAACCATGTCAGCTCTCGAAGTAGAGATTTCCATCAAAATTTCAAAATATCATAATATTAGTAATACCATTACTTTTCTCCTCTTTAGGTGCCAATTCCTTTTCTTAAAATGGTTTTATCGCGAGAATGTGTAAAGGAAGAGTGGATATTTGAAAATAAACCATCGAAAGACAAAAAATTACTAAATTAAACGAAAAAATAGAAAGAAAAGAAAAGAAAAAAAAACATGCTAGAAAATAAATCATTTGCTCAATTGGATTGCACGACAGCTTTTCAATTCAATTGAACAACAACTTTTGAATGGTTTTGAACAACAAAAGTAAAATCACGCAACAAAAAAATAGTTGTTCATTTGAATTGAATTCCAGTTGTTCAATTCGATTGAACAACAACTATTCAATTCGATTGAACAAAAACTGTTCAATGCTTTGAACAATAGAAATAAACACACAAACAAACACATCCATTCATTTGAATTGAACAACAACTGTTAAATTTTATTGAACAACAACTGTTCAATGGATTAAACAACAAAAGTAAATTCACGCAACATAAAAAAAACTGTTCATTTGAATTGAATGACAACCGTTCAATTCAATTGAAAAAAAACTGTTTAATTCGATTGAACAACAATTGTTCAATGGTTTGAACAACAGAAATAAACACACTAAAAAATGCACCCATTCATTTTAATTGAATGACATTTTTTCAATTTGATTGAACAACAATTGGTTAATGGATTGAAAAACAAAACACACAAAAGAAAAAAGAAAATAAAAAGAATGCAGCTGTGAGCATCAAAATAATGAAAAAGAGATGGAATTATTATGTAAAACGATGAGAAGAACTATAAATTGCAGGAAACATATATACAATATTTACAAGAGGAAATAACAAATTTTTATGAACTTAAAGCTATAGGGCCATCATGCCCTATAGCTAAAATTTCGATGGTGGGATCATCACGCACCTGCTGGCAGAAAGAATCTTTCATAAGTGGTTTATGATAGAGGCGCACCCGGTGTCCATTGGCTCGAAAGGCAGAGCCAGATCCATATATGGTGGTCAGGGTAATGGTACCGTTGTTGTGCACTTCTTGAATTTCGTATGGCCCAAGCCACCTTGTTTGTCACTTACTCGGGATGTCTTGGAATCTAAAGTCATAGAGGAATGTCCAATCTATTTTCTGGAATGTATTCTTTTTTATGAGGTTTTCATGCCACTTAGCTCATTCTTGTTGAATAATTGCAGTGCGTTGTAGAGCAAGTAGTCATGATTCATCCAATTCATTTATTTTTTGGAGTCTTCTAACTTGGGCCTTCGTCAAATCCAACCGCACTTCCTTGGTTATTCTCAGAGCATTTATTTCAAATTCAATAGGGAAAATTGGTTCCTTTCCAGATACCAGATGGTATGGAGAATATTTGGTGGTGTTTCGCCACGTAGTTTGATAAGCCCATAAGGGCTATGACAGTGTAGTAGCCCAATCCCGGTGATGTGTTGAGACATTTTTAGTGAGAATTTCCTCAAGGAATTTATTGGTGCTTTCAACCCGCCTGTTTGCCTGCGGGTGGTAGGGAGAGGTGACTCTATGGGTGACATGGTGGTTCTTTAGAGTGGCCGTGATTTTATTTCCCAAAATTTTTTCCTCTCCATTAGTTATCACTTCACTCTGTAATCCATACCGCAGAAATAGGTCAAAATAAAATTTATCACAAATTCTTCTATAGCTCTCAACAAAGCCATTGTTTCTACCCACTTCGTCACATAATTTGTGGCAACCAGTATGTAGGTCTTCTTATTCGATGGCAGGCTGAATGACCCAAAAAAATTTATTGCCCACCATTCTAAAGGTTCTACTACCAAATGTGGCTACAATGGCATCTTTTTAAATTGGTCAGAGCGACCCACTCTTTGGCAACTATCGCAGGCTTGGACATATTTCTTGGGATCTTTAAAAATTGTAGGCCAATAGTAGCCCATTTGTAATACTTTGTAACCCATCCTGCGATCTGCAAAATGGACGCCACTTGGTTCATCACGATAGGCCCTTAAGATTTCATAAATCTTGTCTTCTTGGATGCATGTACATATATGCATATCAGCTCCTGTACGGAAAATATATCCATCGATCTAGGAGAATATAGCACTGTGTTGAATAGTTAGCTTATGTTCCTTTGCTGTCAAGTGTCTTGGCAGCTTTCCTATTGCCAGATAATTCGCTACATCTGCGTACCATGACATTTTTACTATTACAACAAACAAATTCTCATCAGGGAATTGATCATCCACCGCTAGTGGGTCATTTGAATTTGAAACTCTAGACAAGAAATCTACAAATACGTTCTCCTTTCCTGGATAGTCCTTGATAGTTATATCAAACTCGTGTAAAATCAATAACCAACAAGTCACTCTTCCATTTTTAATAGGTTTATTAGCTAAATATTAATGGCACAGTGATCGGTATACATGAATACTTGATAGCCAGTTATATAATGTCTAAATTTATTAATATCATAAATGACAGCCAAGAATTCCTTTTCAGTTAATGTATAGTTTAATTCAGCGGGAGTGAGATTCTTGCTGATATAGTAAATAGTGTAGGGCTTCTTGTCCTCTTCTTTACCAAGAGATGCCCCTATCATTGTATCGGATGCATCTGAGGAAATGTGAAAGGGAAGCTCCCAATTGGGGCCACATAAGACTAGTGTAGCCGAGACCAGTTTCTTCAAATCTAAAAAATAAGTGTCACATTTTTTAGACCAATGAAATTCAACATTTCCAGTTAATGGATACAAGGGTGCAGCAATTTGTGAAAAAATATTTATAAACCTACGATAGTACCCTACATATCCGAGGAAACAATGTACCTTTGTCTGAGCACAAGGTGTGGCTAATAAAAGAATTACCTCTACCTTTGCCGGATCTACCTGTATTCCAGCTGTAGAGATGTAGTGTCCTAGGATCACTCCTTCGGTCATCATCATGTGAAACTTTTCGTTTCGCAAACACAATCTGGTAGCAATTCATTGTTCCAATAAATTTTCTAGTGTTTGTAGTGCATTATCAAAGTCATCTTCGTATGGAGTAAATTCATCCATGTAAGCCTCGAGCCCTTCATTTATTAAATTAGAAAAAATGTTGAGTATGGCCCTTTGAAATGTTGTTGCGGAATGGCATAGTCTGAACGGTAATACCCCATAAGCGAATGTACCCTAGGGGCAGGTAAAGGTCATTTTATCTTGGTATTCAGGGGCTATCTGGATTTTATTGTAACCACTGAAACCAGCAAGAAAAGAGAAGAATCGCTTTCTTGCCAATGTATCAAGGACCTAATCAACAAAAGGGATGGGGAATTGGTCTTTCTGTGTTGCTTTATTTATTTCTCGGTAATCCACACAGATTTGCCACTTACCATTCTTTTTACGAACGACTACTAAAGGAGAGACCCATTTATTGTCTAAAATAGGATAATTGAAGTTTACATCTAGCAGATTTTTGTAATTCATCTTTTACAATGTATTTTAGATGTGGGTTTAACCTCTACTGAGGTTACTAAATAGGTTGAGCATTCTTTTTAGTATACTTGTGATGTGTGCATAGTTGAAGATCTATACCCTTCATGTCTGGGTAGTCCCAAGAAAATTCTCCCTTATATTTTTGCATTTTAACGATATTTTGTTGTCAGTTACTATAGAAACTGTCGTTGATATTTAAAACTTTTCCTGGCTCAATTTCAATTGGCATGCTGTTGCAAAAAAAAGTTGTGGGTCTATGCTGGTCATCAATGTCTGCTAAGGGGTCCTCCTGTGCTTCGTTATCAAGAATTATTTTTAACATTTGGCACTTTAAATTTTTTGAAGTAGATGGTTGGTTCATGAAGTTATTGATTACATCATCTTCAGTTTGATATTTGAGTTCAACTGCTTCAACTATTGTCAGTGGTGAACGAATGTTTTTTTCCCCGTATGTATGTGGATTTTTGTGAATATTTAGAGTGGGAAGACTTGGTTTGGCATGGGGGTTATATGGAAATATTATTTATGGTATCTCCTCCAATGGCCATGTTGCATGTTCAAAAACTTATGTAAGCATCGGTTGTCACTAACCAAGGTTGTCCCACTATTAGGGGAAGTCCATCTAACCTACTTTTTCAGTTAATAACTAAAAATTTTGTCGGGTCTTCCCAAGAGTCCACAAAAACCAAGATGTCCTATAATATACGTTTTGGTTTGATAAAAAATCTTTCAACAAGTTCCAGCAAGGTAGATGTGGGTTCCAACGCTGTTATACCTAACTTCTCGCAAGTTTCTGTAGTTAAGATGTTAATGAACGCACCCAAATCAACTAATGTGTTTTAAAGGAAGTCGCCAAAGATATGTACTGTGACTATGGGTTTTTTTGGATCCTTGTATTTTATTGGTGTTTCTTTACCCAAGAGTAACTCTAACAGTGCTCCCACTACATGAGCAGTTGGTACAGTCTTTTCTTTCCTCACCTATTTTTTTCCGCATAGTTCTTTAATTGTTTTGGCATAGATAGGGATGTCTTGTATAGCCTGTAGTAGAGGAATTTTAATGAAAATATTTTTTAATTCCCCTAGGAGATCAAAATATGAAGAGACTATTAGTTTAAGTAGTGTTAGTCTCTCAGGGAATGGAGGAGAGGAAATAATAAGGTTTTCAGGATCTTTTTTGTCAACTGTGTCCCTCCCCTGCTCTATATTTATTTTTGTCACAGTTGATTGTTTAGGTATTGTTGGAATTTTAGACTCAAGTTGTGGTATGGCTGTATATTCTTTAGGTGAAATAACATGCCTTGATCTCAGCCTAAGTTCATTGCATTTCTTCTTTTCCGTTTCGGGGTTTGGGTTCAGAACAATTTGTATTAGATTAATTGGTATGTTATTAGGATTAGGATTAGGTTGAGCTGTCAGTTGAGGATGCATAATAGGCTAAGGATTGTGATGGACTCAGTATGGAGCTAGTAATGTGGGTTGATTCTGAGCCCCTGTTCCCATAGGTAAATTGGTTATTCCTAGGGGTCCCTACCAGTTTTGAGACCAATTTGTATTCTCTCAAGTGGAAGCAGGCCACTAGGACTGGTATGGATTGTTTTGCTAGTAAGGGGGACAAAACGAAAAATTTGACAAACTATTACCTACGGGGGATTGTGTTGGCCGAGGAGGCATGGAAAATTATTGGGATGGCTAGAAAGAAAAAGGTGATTGGCCTTGCCATGCTATTCCAGGGTTCTGTTGATTAAATTGTGAAGGAGAAAATAACTAAGACAAGTCTTGTGACATACCTGGCCGTGCTTGCCACTGTCGGCATTGATTCATTAGATACACCAGTTCTGTTTCTTCTCTTGCCTCTTTAAAAACCACTTTAAACCTTGGGAATGAAGGGAAATGGTCAGTGGCATGGTCCTTGGTACAAATGGAACATGTCTGGACCATGTCTAATGGACACTCCTGTTGGTTGTGCTTCTTCCAACAACATGGGAAAAAAATAACCAAGTTTTGTTCTGCTAAATCTTGCTTCTGCTTGGCTTGTAGGACATCTAGCTACACTGGTCACGCTGCCACCTGACTGTTTATAATTCCTCATAACTGAATCCCATGCAGTTTATATACTTCATGTACTACCTCGAGAGAACCTCATACACAATGCAATAATGTCATCATATTCTTCTTGATAGATGTCCCATTTTCCCATTATATTAAGTGTCTCTACCTATTATTGTTTCATTCCTTTAATCATTGTTGCTTTCAAAATATCTTTAGACAGTGCAGTATATTGAGATATTTGCAAATTATACTAAAATCATTCAACATATGCTTCTAGTGTCTCATAAGGGTTACGAGCCCAATCAGAATTAGTGAAACCAATAAACAATGGAGATGCTCCTGCATAGTAATGAATCCCAAACTAAATTGTACCTCGAATATATCGAAGCAATATTTTAGCTACTTTCCAGTGACTTTGATGAAGTTTGTGCATAAACTAAGCAACAAGACTAATGACAAAGGAAATTTCAGGATGGGTATGGGTTAGATACAAAAGCTTACCAACAAGTTGATGGGATAAGGTAGCATCAACTTCAAGGGTAGTACAAGTGACTAAAATCTTGACTCTAGACTGAAATGGATAAGGGGATTATATGGTTGGGATAACTTCCAGTGAGGATAATATCATCAAAATAAAGAACATGGATGATTAAGGACTTGCTCACTTTCTTGGTGTAGACAATGTTGTCAGAATGACATCTAGAAAATCCATTATCTAAGAGAAAGCTATCCATTTTGGCATACCAAGCCCAAGGGTCTTGTTTGAGACCATAAAGAGACTTCCTAAGGAAAAAAACAAGGCTATAGTCATTTTGGATAAAGCCAGGGGGTTGTTCCATGTAGATTTCTTTATGAAAATCCCCATGTAAGAAGGCATATTTAACATCCATCTGATTGACTTCACATTTAAAGGAGGTAGCAAGGGAAAGAACAAGGAAAATAGAATTCATTTTGGAAACGAGGGATAAGGTTTCAATATAGTCAATGCCTTCAACTTGTGAAAATAATTTAGCAGCAAGATGAGTTTTATGTTTATCCACTTTTCCATCTAGTCCAAACTTTGTTCTGTAAACCCATTTTCATCTGACAAGTTTTCCTCCCATTGGAAGAGGAACAAGATCCAAGGTATTGTTTTCCAGTGAGGAACGATATTCTTCATTTATAGCTGCATCCCAATCTAGATGACCTGAAGCTTATTCAAAGGTGTTTGGATCAGGATTTTTAGGAACTTGAGCCAGGAAGGAAGAGGCTCTTTTAAATTGATAACATGTACGACGTTGATCTGTAGGGTCACCTGGAAGAGAACTTGCTGCATCCCGAGTAGAGAAGACCCATCTTGGAATTTGTGGAGCTGAATGAAGATCTTGAGGAGGTGGAGGAGTATTTTCATCATCCAAAATAGAAGGAATTTTGTCAAAAAGAGAATAAATAGAGAGAGGTGTCACATATGCCGAATCATCTTCGCATGCCGAAGGTGGCACACCTGCCGAACTAGGCTCACAGGTCGATATATTTTCATCAAACTTTACAACTCTTCTAATTATTACATTTTTGGATTTTGGTTGAAGAATTATATATCCTTTGACATCTTCAGAATATCCAATAAAAATGTATTTTTCACTCTTAGGTTGTAAGGCGTTATGTTTTGCATCTGGAATATGGGCCGAAGCTTCACTTCCAAAAACAAGAAAGTGACTTACATATGGTTTGATTGAGCTCTAGACTTCTTCTTGAGTTATATTCCTTAAAACCTTTGAAGGAGTGTGATTTAATATGTAATTTGCACAGTTAATTTCTTCTACCCAAAAATTAAGACTAAGTCATTTAGATTAAAGCATACAATTAGCCATTTTCTTTAGAGTTTGATTCTTCCATTGTCAGATCTTAACCTAAGAATGTGATGTTCAAATTGTTTTTCAACAAAGGCCTTAAACGCCAAGAACATCTTAACAACTTCACTCTTGAGTTTTAAGAAGTATACCCAAGTGCATCTGGAAAACTCATCAATGAAATTTAAGTACTTGTAGCCAGAGAAAGAAACAATTGGAAGTGGACCACATAAATCACTGTGCACAAGCTACAAAGGGGCTGAAAGCATACCAAGAGACATGTTTGTCAAAACTATCCTGATGATTTTTTCTGAATACACATCCAGAACAAACACCATCTTGGAAATAGACCATAGGAAGTCTTGTCCCCATATTTTCTTTACATAGAGTTTTAAGAGAGCGATAGTTTAAGTGACTAAATTGTTCATGCCAAAGTTTTCTCACTTCATCATTATGAGCAAAAAAAACAGAGGGAAGACATGATGACCCAATTTTGTCAAACTTATACAACCTTGTGGAAACATCAATAATTACAATAGATAAAATATGTCTTGGATCTCTTAGGTCCTTAATTACAACATCCTGAGGTTAGAATTATATTATTTTCCCTTCACTTGAATGTGTTATCTAATAAATAGATAGAAGTTTGCAGGACAAGGTAGGAACACATAATACATCATTAAACTAACCATTATATAGATGAATGGTTCTAGACCCTACAACACTAGGATATCTATCATCACCAACATAAATGTTTTTGGTGTTAAAATCGTTTAAATAAGAAAACATGGCTTTATTTTTGGTCATGTGGTAAGAGGCTCCAAAATCAATGAGCCACTCATGAGAATGAGAATAAGAACATAAATTCAATGCATTACCAGATTTTTATGCTTGACAACGACAAGCAGAAAGTGCCATTCCTCAAGATGAAGTTTAAGAGTTCTCCAAATTGATGTTCTACTTCTTCATTGTTGCTTCCAAGACTTCCATCTTCTTAAAAAAATTTGACTCTATGTGACGATCACGATTAAAAAATTTGCAATGTCTATATGTCTTCTTCCCTTTGCTTTTATTTTCCTTATCAGTTTTTTGAGTTGCTTTTTCAGTTTTCGGCTGAAATTACTTAAAACCCTTCTTTGTTTTAGACCATTCTTTTTAGGATGCTCCTTCTTAGGATTTTTTTGATATGGTTGTTGTTAGGCTGCTAAGGCTTTCTTAGAAGAGTTTCTAGTATTAATAATACCAATATTTAAGATTTTTTCTTGTTCTCCTAACAAATAATCGCAAAAGGCATCAAAAGAGGGGCACATATAGGTTGTTCCTAGAGAAATGAGGGCTTCTCTAGTTGAATGGAAGGTGGAAACAAATACCGAGTATGCAGGTCCAATCTTAGCAAGAATGGAATAGATAAGGCTACCATCTTCCTTTTTGATCTTACAACCTTCTAAAAGAAGTCTAAGGATATTGAATTTGGAAAAAAAATCTTCAATCGAGGAGAAATTATTGGAGTCCAAAGTAAGCAACTCATTTTCAAGCTAGTGGGCTCTGATTTCATTTTTAAAGCCAAAAACAATATTCAAAATTTTCATAGCTTCAACAGGAGAGTCAATTTCTTGGATATGAAATCTAAGCTCTTGAAGAATGGACATTCCTATCAACCCTCATGCTTGATCTTGTTTATTTTCCCATTTAGTAACTTTATCTCTATCGGTAGGTTTAGATTCTTCTCCTATGGCTATTCTATAAAGCCGTTTACTTCTAAGTAATTATACCATGTAGGATAGCCAATGGAAATAATTGGTGTTGTTAATAATAGACATGCACTTTCCATTTTTTTTACATGAAGATGAAAAGGCTGAAGAAAGGGACAATGTACTAATTTGATTCGTCATTGAATCTTCTATTCTATTGGCATGAGTAACAACATTCCTTTTAAAAGTGTAAGCAATAACTGCAAAAAGAACTAAAAAAAAACTCATATTTATTTTAAATAACTTGTTATGTAATGGGATAGTGCAACATCATTATGAAATATCTTATAAATTGAAAAATGGTTAAAGAAATACAACAAAGAAAGTCTTCAGTTGAAATACCTTGTTATGTAATGCAATAGTTAAAACTCTTGGAAGTTGGTGCAACATCACTATCAAATAACTTATAAATTTAAAAATGGTTAACGCAAGACAACAAAAAAAATTCTTCCACTTCAGTGGTTAACTTTGTAGGAATCCAAATCTCTCAACCAACAAGAAAAATAAACTAATATTAATCCCAAATAATAAATTTGGTAAAATTATAAAATTATAATTTGAAAAAAACACTATTCAATAGTTTAAATAAGATACATTAAATAATTATACCATAGAAAAAGTCATAGATTATACATAATTTAAATAGGCTACATTAAATAATCATGCTAGTTGAGTTTTAGTTAAATTAAGCTGGTTTTTACGACACTTATCACACATTCAACTCTTCTCAGATCGCGGTGATGTATTTGGACATGTTTAAGAAAGATGTAGTCCTACCAAACTTACAAAAAAAAAATCATTAAACGAATAATAAATAATCTTACTATATCAAATACAAAATTTTAAATTAAAACTAGTAAATCAATGACACTTACATAAATATAAAATTATATATTAGAGTTAATCAATTGATTTGAAAAAATATATTAAAAAACAAAAAAATTATTTTGTGATTTTAGGAAATTATTTTTTATAAAATTTAAGGAAATAGATTTATCTTTTTCATCTCTAAATATTGTAGCATTGTTACACAGTAATTTGTCACCATCCCTGCAATCCCCATCTCGCCCATTGCAGGTTCATTTCCGTGACCAATAAGCAGTGTCATGCCTTGAAAATACCATCATTTCATCCCTTTCCATGAGGACAACATTCCTTCTGTTGATCATTTCCTGAGCAGACCCTTAAAAACACATGTTTTTGCCTTGGCGCTGGTAGCCCGTTATGTACCCGCTCCAATGGGGGAAAATTAACACTGAGCCCGTGCCAATTGGCGCTCTGTCCCAGTGTTGCACCCACGCCACTTTGTTTATGAAAAGTTTTTTAAAAAGAGAGGCGAAGTTTCGATTACAACAACTTCGTGGATGAGTCATCAAGAGTGGTTTCGCCTAAATAACCACGGCCTTCCTCCTTTGGCCTCTTGTTTCCACCATATGGGGAACCTCCCAAAGGATAAGGCCTCCCTTCCACTATTGTAGGGATCCCAACCTCCTCCTCTCCTCTATAAATATAGCCTTCATCCATTGATGAAGGGGCTGAAGGGCTAATAGTCTTGAAGTGTCTAAGCTTTGAATCTCCAAATTCCCAAGAGCCTTTGTGCCGTAAGAGCCCTCTTTCTTCCCTTAAGGCCGACTCAAGTAAGGAGACTATCGTCGAGAGACTCTGGAGAGGTTTTCCATTTCCCTGGCGAGCTTTGTGAGACGTGAACGACTGGAGACCCATTCGAAGGACACCACGACGTCAGAACATTGGTTGTAATCTCTTTCGATTGTTATTTAATGAATGATTACGATTATGGTTCCACTCTATTTTCGATTATGTTAATATGAGTAGTATCCTTTCTGACTGATATTTAGTTGTGTATGCCAGATTTTATGCTTGTATCTGTTTGTTTCTTACATGTGAAGGTGTCCATCCACGGAGATCATGGAGGATCGTGATCTACCGAGGCTGAGGAACTGGAATGCTCTCTTCTTCAGATCGTAGCATTGGATTCCAGGTAGGCCTCCATCTTTGGTCTTTTCATTCGTAACTAGGAACTTGCGTTGTAACATTTCGTGATTGTTGCTAGACCCCTGCTGGGCTAGTAGGGATCGCCTCTGTCCACATAGGGGATTTACCTCCTCAACAAGCATATTATAAAATAAGCATAAAAATTTGTATATGGAAATTTTTCCTAATAAATTATAAAAAAAAATATGCTCACTAATATATCTATGGGTGTAATGTTAAGTTAAGTCGTGTGGCCATGAACCTCACGATTTTTAGAGTTTAGATGCCATGGTTTTTTGTTTATCAAGCCACAAGTCAACCCTGAACTTAGACAACTTGACAAACAAAAAAATAAATTCTAAAAAAATTATATCATTTTAATTTCATATATTCTAAAAAAATAAAGTCTTCTTAATTTCAAAATATACTTTGTGTAAGGAAATATTGAAAAATACTAAAAAAAACATTAAAAAAAATCCAATTTTAACCTTGCTTATAAATAAAAAACAAACAAAGTGAACAAATCTACCATATTTTTGGATAAACTTTCTTAAAAAACAAAAACAAGCCTCTTGCAAGAACAAAGATTCATCCTGGACGGATCGCTTCTTGGAAATGGGCATCAGCAGCCAAGAAGATGTTTATGACACATGTTAGAACATGTTCACAGATATTGAACAAACTTGCAGTTGAGTTTTCGCCATCATCTCACCTTGTCCCTGACAGGGGGGAAAATGGTGGTCATGTACAAGCTTCCACGTCAGATCAAGCGAGCCTGAGCTACAATCTCTCATTCCATGTTTAGAGTTGTAGCCAGAGACACAACAGTTCAAGCGAGCCTGAGCCACAATTCGTCATTCCAGATTTAGAGATGTAGCCAGAGACACGAATTCCCATGAGCATGCCTTCGGTTGGTGGACAACCTTAAACCATCATCTTTGGTTGGTGGATAACCTAAAACCCAATTCCAAGGGAAATTATATTGACAACATGCAGGGATCCAATTATGACTTCCAAGGAAGGAACTGATAGTTCTAACAACTGGTAATGGGTCGAGTGACTAGTAACGGGTCAAGCGAATAGAGGCCTCTTCACCTTCAGCTCTGGAAATGTCATCACATCAGGAGAACAATGGATTTGTTTCTCTGAACTCTTCAGTATTTCGGACAGACCGTTGTTTCCATCTTTCCTTTCCCAGACTACTGGGATCCTATCTTGATCCTGTGGCGATTGTGCATGCATATATTATGTTATGAATAAGGACAGGTAACGTTTGACCTACTCCTAATGGTAAAATCGAGCTCTATTTTGAATCAAATGGATCTCCCCAACTAGGATTTGAACCTACGACTAATCAGTTAACAACCGACTACTCTAACACTGAGCCACTGAGGAACAACAAAGGGTTATCATATACATTCAAGGTTCTTGTTCTTTGGACCGACCTATGATCATCAATGTATAAACTGTTGAGAAACTCAATAAGGTTTTTTCTAAACTCTTGGACACCCCACCCTAGAGTTATTGAACTCTAAATACAATAGGATCTATTATTGTTGCTACCATTCAATATTACTACCATTCGATTTTTTTATTAATTTAAAAAGGAATAATTCGATTATATAGAACCTTGAAATAAATATATAACTTTTAGATTTAGATAAAGGAGGATTGGCAGATGAAAATAACAGTTTACATGAAAGGCGGAATTGGTAAATCAATAACTAGTTGTAATATCTCAGTCGCTCTAGCGAGACGTGGTCAAAAAGTGTTACAGATTGGGTGTGATCCCAAACACGATAGTAATTTTACTCTTACGGGATTTCTAATACCTACAATTATAGATACTTTACAATCCAAGGATTATCATTATGAGGATATTTGGCCCGAAGATGTAATTCACAAGGGTTATGGAGGGGTGGATTGTGTGGAAGTAGGGGGTCCACCCGTAGGAGCCAGATGTGGAGGATATGTGGTGGGAGAAACTGTAAAGTTGTTAAAAGAATTAAATGCATTTTACGAATATTATATTATATTATTCGATGTATTAGGCGATGTGGTCTATGGAGGTTTTGCAGCTCCATTGAAATATGCATATTATTGTGTAATAATTACAGATAATAGATTCAATGCATTATTTTCAGCTAATTGTATTACTGCCTCTATAAGGGAAAAATATCTTACACATCCACTCTGATTAGTAGGTTGGTGGGAAATCGTACATCTAGAAGAGATCTTATCAATAAATATTTATAAGCCTATCCAATGCCCATAATAGAGTTATTGCCTATTATTGAGGATATCCGAGTTTCCAGAGTAAAG
This sequence comes from Pinus albicaulis, assembly GCA_034641835.2. Taxonomy (NCBI): domain Eukaryota; kingdom Viridiplantae; phylum Streptophyta; class Pinopsida; order Pinales; family Pinaceae; genus Pinus; species Pinus albicaulis. The sequence continues at coordinate 239,072 of JAXQQM020091415.1, forward strand.
GGTAAAACCCTATTTGAAATGGTTGGATCTGAGCCATCCCTTAACTATGTGTGTAATTATTATATAGGCATAGCAGATCAAATATCTTCCCAACTAGAAGGTATTGTCCCAAAAGAGATTCCAGATCAGGAATTATTCAGTTTACTCTTTGATCTTTATCTGAATCCCATTGGTGGTGGGGGACAGAAAAAAAAAGATTCAGGAAACTTTCCTTAGGTTTACGAGGATTTAGAATTAACAATTTATCCACAATTTGTTGTCAATCGGATTCTTTATTTTTATTATTCTTTTTATTCATTATTTCTTTTCCTTATTTATCCTCAACCGTTTATTATTCCCCTTCCTATTATGTCGAACAAAATTGATGAAACTATAACTTTTGAATGTGAAACGGGTAATTATCATACTTTTTGTCCTATTAGTTGTGTATCCTGGTTGTATCAAAATATTGAAGATAGTTTCTTTTTGGTAGTGGGCACAAAAACATGCAGTTATTTTCTACAAAATGCACTTGGAGTTATGATTTTTTTAGAACCCCGCTATGCAATGGAATAATTAGAAGGAGATATCTCGGACCATTTGAATGATTATGAGGAATTTAAAACGCTTTGTATTTGGATAAGAAAATATAGAGATCCCATCGTCATCATATGGATAGGAACTTGTGCTATAGAAATAATAAAAATGGATTCACAAGGTATGGAACCCCAATTGGAATATGAAATTGGAGTACCAATTCTAGTGGCAAGAGAAAATGGACTTGATTATTCTTTTACTCGGGGGGAAGATATCGTGTTAGCTGTAATGGAACATCGTTGTCTAGAACAAGAATTTCCCATCGGTGAATCAAAAGAAACTAAAACAGAAGCAAAATTATAACCTTTTCCTCTTCTGAAGGAAAAGAAATTGGTGGAATATGAAAATCATCCTCCCTTAATTTTTTTTGTGTATTTACCCTCAAATTTGGTTTCTCAACTTGATACAGAATCAAGATGCCAATTCATGAAGGTATCAGGTTGGTTGCCCGCTTAGAGATATGCAGATCTTCCATCACTGGGTGATGGATTTTATGTTTTTGGGGTTAACCTATTTCTTAGTCGTACAACAACAACTTTGATAAGACGAAAAAAATGTGAATTAATCATAGCTCCTTTTGCTATTGGTCTGGACAGAACGTGTGCTTGGATCGAAAGGATTTGTCCAATACTTGGTATTGAGGCACATAGTCTGGAGGAAAGAGAGAGACGTATATGGGAGAGTTTAAAATATTATCTTGATTTGGTACACGGAAAATCTGTCTTTTTCATGGGAGATAATCTCCTAGAAATATCTCTAGCGAGATTCTTAATCAGATGTGGTATGATGGTTTATGAAATTGGTATTCCATATATGGATAAACAGTATCAAGCTGTTGAATTAGCACTTTTAAAAGATACATGTATAAGAATGTGTATACCAATACCACAAATTGGGGAGAAACCAGACAATTTGAATCAGATATGACATATGCACGAGCTACAACCCGACTTAGCCATCACCGGAATGGCTCATGCTAACCCGTTAAGGGAAAGAGGAATTGGTACTAAATGGTTAATTGAATTTACTTTTTCCCAGATTCATGGATTTTACAATGTGAGAGATGTACTCGAATTGGTTACCCACCCTCTACGACATAAAGAAAATTAAGATAACTTGGATCAGACCACCCTGGTCTGAAATAACAATGAGTTCTATACCAGTACTCCTACTCCTAGATAAGATATCAGGGAATATATGTATTAATAACATATGCATGTATCCAAATGTTAGAAAATTGATTCTAAATCAATTTTCTATATGTTAGATATTGGAATATATTCTGTTAAATCGAATTTATGGATATAAAAAATAATAACTATTTTTATCTGTATCTCCCATATGGGGGATACCACATATATTTAATCTATTCCTGTTTCTCATTCTTTTATTTTGATAAAAAAGGAGTTTCGATGTGATAAGAGTACTTGGTCTACTATGGGATCCAAAAATATATATTATGACTTAGAAGGAGAAATGCACTGGAGTAACAATGTGTGTCATGCACCTGAATATGCACACGGTAATGTTCATTCTATACTCAGGACGGGTTATCTATGGATATTTTTGGGAGGTATATACGGATCCGATGTAGTACCCTTTCCATTTCATAAGTATCAATATCAAGTAGATGTTCAACCTTTTGTTGCCAAACATATCGATTCTTATGTGGATCAAGTGGAACATATATTGGGTGACTCAAACTGCTATGGGAAGGAAGAACAAATCTTCAGTTATTCAGAAACTGAAACTGATCAGACCATATCCAACGAGCATCAAGACTCTATTTGTGTCACCTTTTCCCCTAAGAATTAAAATATGAAGGGGAAAAAGAAAATGAATCGATTCATCGTCTTGTTACAGTGTGATAAAGAACGGGGAAAAAGAATAATACCATGTTATCATGCGATTCTTAGAATACCAAAAAGTGGTATTCTACAGATAAATTCTATTCTACACCCCATCCCATCACTATGTTAGTGATAATATATATATTTTTTGTAATTTATTAATAAACATTTTCATAAACAAATTTGTATGCTTAGTTTATAATATGTTACAGTTTTTAGAGATGTAAAAAAATAAATCTATTTCTTTAAATTTTATAAAAGTTAATTTCTTAGAACCACAATATCTTTTTTATTTTTATTTTTTTATATATTTTTTCAAATCAATTGATTAAGTCTAATTTATAATTTTATATTTATCAAACTCTCATTAATTTACCAGTTTTAATTTAAAATTTTGTATTTTGTACCATAAAAAATATTTATTATTTGTTTAACTCATTAAAATACTATCTATAATATTTTGTATAGTAAAAAAATATTATTATTATTTTCCTTTGGGAGACAAAAGCCATAAAAAAAAAGGTACCACGGGATACATCCAACCCATTCCAACGAATGACTTCCTCCCCGTCTATCCGCATCAACAATTTCTTTGTCGATGGTCTCTTCCCAAGCCTTAGGAGCACAACCCACGAATCCCCTTTTTTTTCTCAACGGATCCGCGACAAGCTTCTTCTTTTTCTAGACCGTCACCCTCCAGCCTTATGTTAGCACGATCAAGATGATTTTCTTATGGTGACATGTGTTCTCTATTCTATTATGGTAGAAATGTTATAATATTTTGTAGGGTCATGTTCAATTTTTTTAAATAATAATAATAATAATAATAAATAACAATAATTTTGATAATTTATGGTTTTTTAAAATGGTTTTTAATGCATAATTTTCTCATTATATTCTTATTTAATGTAACTTATTTAAAGTGATGCATAATTCATGATTTTTTTCATGGTATTATTATTTAATGTATTCAATTTCTATCAATTCATAGTGTTTTTTTTTTAAATTACAATTTTACAATTTTACCTAATTTAGAAATTGTGATTAATATTAGTTTCTTTCTTGCTTATTGGTTCGAGAGCAAAAGAGATATGGCTCAAGAGTGATTTTGGATTCTTACGAAGTTGTTGTCTTCCATTAACTATGTTTCAATCTATAAGTTCTTTCATAGTGATGTTTCACCAACTTGCAAGGGTTTTAACTATTGCATTAAATAACAAGGTATTTCATGTAAAGACTTTCTTTGTTGTATTTCTTTAACCATTTTTCAATTCATAAGGTTATCCATAATGATGTTGCATCATCATACTAGAACAACACTAAAAACCAAGGAATCTGCGCGCGCTGCGTGTGTTAGGGTTCCTGGGCGCCTGTCTTGCTGCCCCTGTGGCTGCAGCGCCTATTCTGCTGCGCCCTTCTGCTCATGGAGCTCGGCGGGGGCCCTGTCCCCCCCCCTCCCCCCCCACAATCCGCCCCCAGAGGTATCGGCTTTTAAATCTCTGATTGCAGCTAGCTCAAAGCGTCCTCCCTCTGCCAATCAGCAGAAATTTGTCAAGAAATTGGACTCCATTCCCACGGTTGCTCTCCCAGAGGAAGAAACATGCAAAGCAGCTTTGAATCTTGAAGAGAGAGGTCTAATAGGCCAATTTACGGGTCTCTGGCCTTCCCTTAAGTCGGTGGAGGATTTGACCCAAAGAAACTGGTCTCCTCTTATCAAAGAAGGCATTAAAAGCTATTTTGTGGGCAAAGGCTTCTTTGTATTCGTTTTTGAAAGCCCGAAAGATAGAGGCCTTATCTTCAGGAATGGTCCTTACTTCATTGGACCGCAAGGACTCTACCTCAAAAATGGTCTCCTGATTTTGATCCCACTCAAGATGTTCCCTCAGCAGTCCTGGTTTGGGTGCGACTTCCCCATTTTCCCCTCCACTGCTGGAATCAAAAAACTCTTCAGATCATCGGTAATGCTCTGGGAAAATATATAGACCAAGCTGCAATAAAAGACGAGTATTCATGTGCTCGCATCTGCGTAGAAGTGGATCTAGAAGAGCGGCTGCCAGAGGCAATCAAGCTCACTATTGCTGGATGGACACACGTTCAAGAACTGGATTACGAATAGCTCCCTTTCAAGTGCAGACACTGCCATGGTCATGGTCACTTTGCAAAGCATTGCAAGAAAAAGGCCGAGGAACAGCTAGACAAACCAGATGAGGAACAATGGACTCTAGTCCAAAAATCTGCCCATCAAAAAAAGGCATGGGAAAAGGCAGCATGAACGGAGCCCCAAGGAGCTCTAAGCCCAATCAAGAAGAGGAAGCAACCCCGAAAGGTCCAGAAAACGTCCAGACCAACTTTGCAGCCTTAGCTCAGGAAAATCTGGAGCAAATAGAAACCCCTCCTCCCAACAATGAAGAAAGGGAAGCAATACAGGTCGATGCCTCCCAAGGCAGCCCCTCCAACCCTACATATGCAGAAGTTACAAAGAAAAAGCCAGGAGAAAGCTCAGATTCATCAGAGGATGAAACCTTTGAGCGACCTTCAAAAAGAGCAGGTAGGAAATACCGCAAATAAGTAAGAGAAGAGGAGACTGAAAGACTCAAAACACAAGGAAGCCAGCCCACCATAGAAATTTCCATAGGAAGACACACCAGACCAAGGCCTTCCAAGGGAGGCTCTTTCCCCTTCTGCAGTAAATAACGAAGATTGTCTCTTGGAACTGCAGAGGTCTAGGGAACTCCTCTAATGCTGAAGCAGTTAAGGATCTCATGAAAATAGCGCCCTCAAACATTCTCATGCTCCAAGATACAAAGACAGAAGGGCGAGCTCTTCTAGACATCAGCAAGTCAAAAGGGAAGAAAAATGAAGGTAAAGCAGTAAGTGCAAGGGGCTCTTCCGAAGGGCTGGAAACTCTCTGGTCAGAAGATTTATTCCAGTTGAATAAATTCCATGAAACCCAACACTGGATCTTCACGGAGCTAACACATTGAACAAGTAAGTTGACCATCTCTCTCTTTAATCTTTATGTTCCTGTCATCTACTCTGAAAAACGAGATTTTTGGAATTCTCTCTCAGTATTTTTAGAGCAGCACTCCCCCACCAATATTATCATTGGAGGAGACCTTAACATACTTTTGAAAGCAAAAGAGAAGAGGGGAGGTTCCAGCAACAGAGATCCTATGCTGGCCTCGGTGGAAGAGCTCTCACAACTTTGGGATCTCTTAGATTTCAACTTGGTCCGTGGTCTATTCAGTTGGTCTAATAACAGAACAAGGCAGGATCACATTTCTGCCCGCCTGGACCGTTTTCTGGTTCAAAGTTCCCTTATGATGAACAAAAATATTATCATCACTAAAATTCTCCCCAAGCTGTCCTCTGATCACAAGCCAGTCCAACTACTCTTAGAAGATGAAGAAGATCTAGGCCCTCTCCCTTTCCGATTCAGCCCCTTATGGATCGAAAGAGAAGGCTTCTCTGACATTGTGAAATATGCATGGGCCAAACCCTTCTCAGGGTCCCCAAGTTATGTTTGGGAGAAAAAAATTAAAGCCACTAAACATGCTCTAAAGGACTGGATAAGGAAACCTGTCCACACTCCAACAGCCATCGAAAAGAAGTTGTGGCGACCTTGCAGACCCTACAAGCAGATATGGAAAGCAATGAGATCACAACAGACTTGCTGGAAAAAGAAATAAAGGCCCAAAGTTCAACATTCTGATCCCTTCGAGTGGAAGAGGAGTATTGCAGAATCAAATCCAGAAGTCTATGGCTTAAGGCAGGGGATCATAACACCTCCTTCTTCCACAGAAAGTATAGAGCATATCTGTCCAGGAATCATATCTCAGAAATCAAAATAGCTGAGGGACAAGTCAGCAAAGGATTCATCCAAGTCAAAGTTGGTGCTGAAAGCCATTTCAAAAATTTATATAGGGAGGGAACCCAAGACAACGAGGAGGAAACAGCTGACTTCCTCTCTAATATCCCTCTTCTCATCAGGGAAGAAGACAACGCTACTCTCTCCAGCGACATAACTGAGGAGGAAATCATCAAAGTAATTTGGTCCATGGAATCAGATAAGGCCCCGGGGCCAGACTGATTCACAATACATTTTTATAAATCTTGCTGGAACATCATCAAAATAGACCTCCTAAAAATGATAAGGGGATTCATGAAAAATACTAAGATTGGTGGAGGAACCAATTCCACTTACCTAGCCTTAATCCGCAAAGAGTCAAATCTTGAAACCTTTGCAAGATTTAGGCCCATATCGCTTTGTAATGCATCTTACAAAATTCTGGCCAAACCTTTATCAAACAGAATCAATCCCTTGCTCAAAATACTGATCTCCAGCCCTCAAGGTGGTTTCGTGGAAGGCAGGCATATTCTTGATAATGTCATCCAGGTTCAGGAGACAATTCACTCAAGAAAAAAACGGAGAGAGGAAGGCATGCTGATTAAAATCGATATGGCGAATGCTTTCGACAAAGTAAACTTCTCTTTCCTCATCAAAGTACTTCTCTCCTTTGGTTTCTCTCCTCACTTTTTTCAGCTTATAAAAGCCTACATTGATAACCCATGTATTGCCCCCTTAGTCAATGGTCGACTGTCCAATTTTTTTCAAGCAAGGAGAGGCATCAGGCAGGGATGCCCCCTCTCTCCATTTCTGTACATCTTAATGGCTGACTCCCTCAGTCGTAAACTCACAACTAAAAGATTTGCTGGTTCCCCCCAGGTCTTTAACCTTCCGCAGATGCAGACCCTTTGAACCATGCACTTTTTGCTGACGATTCTCTACTCCTAGGAGGATCATCCATCAGAATAGCCAAATTTTTCGACTTTGTTCTCAAAATCTACTGCAGGGTGTCTGGAGCGCTTGTAAATGAAAGCAAGAGTGAGATCTTCAGTTGGAATATGGACCAGCATGAGCTTAATTGCATTTTGAAACTCCTGGGATTCAGAGGCCATGCTCATTGGGATCGGTTCAAATATCTAGGACTCCCTATTACAAGCGGACACAACAGGAGGTCACTTTGGAATGATATAATCTGCAAGATCAAATCAAAAATCGCAACCTGGGGAGGTTTCTGGCTGAAAAAAGGAGGCAAAGTCATATTAATCAAGTCACTTTTGTTCGCGCTCCCAATCTACCAAGCAAATTTTCTATTAGCACCCAAAAATGTAATGGAACAGATGTCTAAACTCTTAAGAGATTTTCTATGGCAGGGTGGAAAAGAAAACGAAAAGAAAATGCATCTAGCAAGTTGGGAATTGGTAAAAAAGCCGATAGCTAAGGGAGGTCTTCAAATTCACGATCCTTATTTTTTTAACCTTGCGCTGGGAGGCAAGCTATTGTGGAAGTTGATTCATGATCCCGATCATCCAGTCAGCATCACTCTGCTGTCCAAATATGCGCACAATTCGGCTTTCAGAAATTTGCAATTCGACACCCCTGTCAACTGCACGCAAGTTTGGAGTCTTTACTGTAAAAGTAGCAGCTTCTTCCAACAATTTCTTTACAGAGTCCCAGGCAATGGCAAACACATCAAATTGTGGCAGGATCAAATCATGGGGAAGGTTCCTTTGGCGGAGATTGAGGAAATATCAGATCTCAGAGACTTGTTAACTCGTGCAAGCATTAACAGTCTTTACGATCTCTCTATTTGGGATCACAGTGGGGATTGGGCCGGTTGGGATTTCCACAGTGTCCCTGATAGATTATTGGCCCAAAAAAACCAACTTTCTGATTTTCTAGAGGATTCTACCCCTGAAAACCATCATATGAAAGATAGCTGGGGCTGGGGTAAGACAGGCATATACACTACAACAGCTAGTTATAAAGCAATTCAGGCCTCAAAGAACAGCATTCATTCTCTAGCCTTTTGGAATCAAGTCTGGGAAAATCTAGCACTCCCAAAAGTGAATTTCTTCTTTTGGACCCTTGTCCATAATAAAATTTTAACTGGAGACAATCTAATGAAGAGGAACATTGCAGGGCCATATAGGTGTGCATTGTGTAGAAGCAACTTTAAAACTGCCCAACACTTATTCTTGGACTGCATATTTGCTAAAGATGTGTGGGGTCTTACCCTTCAGGACCTACAGATCCCTGACTTTCCTCAGAGTACTATTGCCGATCTATTCACCTCCTGGAGTCATATTTACCCTCACAACATCCCCATCAAGTCTTTTTGGCACAAAGTCTAGACAGCTATACCCAAATATGTTTGCTGGCAATTATGGTTGGCCCACAATGATCATATTTTTAATAGACTACAACATTCCCCTTTTCAGGTAGCAGTTAAAGCCAAATCTTTCCTCTTGGAAGCCACCCAACAGCAGTACTTTAGAAAGACTCATTGCTTCTGCCCAAAGAAAGGAGGTGGCTTTTCTCCCTAAAACCTTCTCCTCGAACGTATCTTCTTACTCCTCAGACAACAAATCCAGAATGGCGCAAAAGAGACTCCGAGGAATCCTTCATCAAATGGTGGAGGGCTAAAAATCTTTTCACTCTTTTCTTCGACGGGGCCTCCAAATGTAACCTCGGGACTGCCGGTGCAAGTGGGGTCGTTTATTCTTCAGATGGATCATCAAAAGACTGCTTCTGTTGGGGTTTAGGCCAAAAAACCAACAATCAAGTAGAGCTATTTGGCCTTCTCAAAGCTTGCCTCATAGCAAGAGACAAGGGTGTCAAAGACCTCCAAGATTTTGGAGATTCAGAGATACTTATAAAGAAATTAAACACTGAAGAACCTTTCAGCAATGCTAGCCTCAACAAAATTTTGGGCAGATTGAAAAGAGTCCTTCAAGACTTTGCCTCTTTCAAGTTCTATCATATTCTCAGAAATATGAATAGCGAAGTAGATCAAATGGCGAACAAAGGATGCTCTCTCATGAAAGGACAACTTATTATAAATGACGAAAGTTCCTTTCATATACCTTGAAATAGACTTATTACATAAGCAGTACTAGATGGATCTTTTCATTGTAATAGGGGTTGCCTTGGCAAAGACCCCACCTCTCTTACTTAAATAAATAAAACTCATACCTGTTGCAGTTAAAAAAAAAAATGATGTTGCATCATCACATTAAATAAATAACAAGGTGTTTCAACTAAATATGAGTTTTTTTTTTCTTTTGCAGTTGGTTTCATGTTAAATTTAATTTATTTACACTCCTGAGAAAAAAACAATTCTATCCCTTTTCCATAGATGGAAACAATTATATTCGTACATGAATAGGGAGATGTGTGACAAGCTTATTATATTCATACGTAAATAGGGAGATGTAGACACAAGCTTACGTGATTAAATTTTGCAACAAAGCCGATGTTCCTTATTTTTTTAGGTTTACACAGATGTTCCTATGAACATCCCTACAACAGAACTCATGCCAATTGGAGAAGGTTCGTCAAGGGAAACATCACCATTAAAGCTCACATATATGAGCTTTATTTAATACTTAGATATATTTTTGGGGCATGCCTCGAAGCCATAGTGAATATGTGTGTGACTGAATGTGACTGAATATGATTTTTTTGGATAATTTTTCCACTCCCCTGAAGTGGATTACTGAATATTCCAGATGAAAAATACTTTCTTGATATTTACGAAGTCCACTTTACATTGATCCACAATCTTGTATGTACTGTTATTTGAATATCCTTATCTTGCTGAATTCCCATTCTTAAAATCCCAATCAGCTCCCGCAAACAGCCAATCTGTTGTTGCAGCTGCTTCCACTCTTACACATGCAATTTTGGTAACTTTGCAATAAATCAAAGTCACATGAAGTGAGAAAATTATGTGAACAACTAAAAAGGTTTAAAAGGTTAAAATAATATGAATTGGAAAAATAATACAGATTTTACAAATAGCCATTATACGATATTCAATTTTCTACCACTCACTTTTTTTCCTCTTCAACAACAAGATGCACTTCTAAACAGGGATAAGATCTTAATAGAGCATTCGAAAGCCACCAACTGTACATGATTAACATGGACACTTTGACTTACAATTTTTACATATCAAGAAAAATGACATTTATCACACTCTACTAAAAGCCTAATATGAATCTCGATTGGAGATCCCAATGTTCCTTTACTTGTCTCTGTGCCTATTCTGTATGCAATATTTCATTCCAATAGCTTCTGCACCTACCGATTTAGACCATCACGAAAACCTATTCATATGTATAATATTAATAACCTCATGGAAAACACAGAATTCCAGTCAAAACAAATAACGCCCACTGGAACAGAATGAATATCCACACCTTTTCTTCACCAGCAAACCCAACTCAGTCAAGTGAACAAAATCAACATAAAATCCCATCTACATAATTTACACTAGTAGAATTCAATGGTTTTCCCGTACTTCTTATGTCTATAAGTCAAATTCCAATAAAGGGATCAAAATAGATACCTAATATACGGAGTGTTTTATTAAAAGATAAGCAAACTTAGGGCTCATCAAGAGTGCACTCCATTAAAATCTGAAGGCAACTAGCTCAAGAAATACTTGTCTGCATATTGGACACCTTGCCCTTTGATTGGCAGATTTGACCCCTTCAATTGTTGGTATTGATGCCCCTGTGCACGCATAAATGTTGCAGAAAACATGTCCACATCCCTGTACAATGAGTTAATATTTAATACAACGTCCAAAACATAGTAAACACTCACCAAAATTAACAATGTAACAAGGGGAAGAAAAACTTCACTACATCATACATCACAATCCACATATTGCAAATTAAGCACCAATGCAAAAAGCTAATAAAGTTGACGACCCTGAAAATCAAAATGATAGAAAAGATTTGCATAAGACTAAGAAGAAATGGAAACGGGTGGAGAAGACAAATTTGCTGGACAAAGACAAGGAAATTTCAAGAATCGTAACGAAAAAGTGTAAAATATTGGCAGAAGAGGAAGCATCGGCTTCTAGATCGAACGTTTCATAGCCAGGCTTGAAGCTGACATAGAAGAAGACGTTGAGCTTAACAAAAATGGTGAGCCTGTTTTCACGAAATTGTTGAAGTTACTCGAGATGCGAGGTGTTATTTCCAAGAAACCTGCACATACATATTTTTGAGAGAATATAAGATGAAAAAGAAGATTAACCAACCAGTAAAAACTACCTCTTAACAGATGTAGGTGATGGTCATTAAGCCTGGGCTAAATCGACACGGCCCCTGATTGAATATTTGAATGCTCACGTGTGACACTGCGAAATTTCTGAATGTGGTGGTGGTGAGATAATGTAACTGATTAATAATAGTTTTTAATCGAAAGGTAGACAACATTTGAATCGTCTAACATCTGAATCAATGATGTATAATAGTACACTTGGCATTTAGGAGAGTTGTTTTCAAATAGTGACGCTTTACAGCGTAATAAATATTAATTATTATTATTTATTCCAATAACTTTATTTCAATATTTCAAACATTACAACCATGTGATCTATATTAAGCCATTTATTAATAATTTTATTTTACTTTATTATCTCTTTTTTAAGTTTATGGTTAAATTATTTATTTTGTTGTGGATTAAAAAAAAATTATCATTTATTTAAATAGTGACTCTCATTACACTATTTCAGTAAATTCTGATTATCTAAACTTAAAAAGAAATGCCCAAAAAATATTATTACGCAAAATCATAATTTTCACTAGAAAATTTAGAGAATTCCTTTTCAAAATTATATTTTCAAAAAATTTAAATTAAAAAAAAAATATAAACCTTCAGACATAAACAAACACAGTAAATCTAGTTATAATGAATTGTGATAAATAAATGAAAAACAAATAATAAATCTATTTATAATAACTTTATTATAAGATTTACTTAAAAAACCAATAATAAATCTATTTCTAATAACTTTGTTATAAGAACTAATGAAAACTACAGTTATAAATCCTTAAATAACCTAAACATAAACTTTCAAAGATAAATATTCAAAGATAAATAATTAAAACATTTGTAGATCTATTTATCATCAACTGTAATGCATAACATTTATAAATTTAGGTAATCTATTTTTCAGAAATGAAAGAAAAGTTGTTTATATTAAGATAAGATAAAAAGTACATTTTCATAATCATATGTGGACTGGCATCATCCTAGAAACCATGATCCAAGGCCATCAGAATGAACATAATCATAAAACATTTCAGTCCATTATATGTGAATTTATGATTGTTACTTCCCTTAGAACACTCTCTTGTGTTTGATGATGTCCAAAAGGTAGCTTTCCAAAAATAATCTGATAGAATAATACCCCACCTAGTTGCCACTGTTGATTTTTTACCTTAATATCTCCATGATATTTGTGATGTGGAACTAATTCTTTGCCAACTGTGCCATGTTCCTTTAACTGCTGAGGGATTCCTTTGACATCATCTCTATCTCCTTAAGATATGGACTTTACTACCATAAGTCATATTTTCGAAAATAGGATCTCTATTCCCTGTTCGAGGATACTCTACCATGTTACCTTTGACTGCTTAAAATGTTGCTAAATACCCTCATATTTCTCATCGAATGTTGGAGCTTATACCATAAAATAATCGCCAAAAGAATGAATCAACTCCTCTCCACTAAATAAAACAAGGGAATGTCCTTGACATTGATTCTTGGGTATATAACCCATAGCCCTTCACCAACTTCAAAGTTTTTCTCCTCCCCTGCCTCAAACCGAAGCATTTCTCGAACTTAATTCTCTACTTTTTTCGTAGTACATAAGGTGCACTTACCTGATCATACAAGGCTACCCATACAATAATGAGAGGAAACATTACCTTTTTCATGTATGCATCCCCAAAACAATTTAGAGAATTTACATCCGCAAATAAACAACCTTGCCCTAGAATCCAATTAAGATGTATACTAATGATAACTAAAGTTGATAGAAACTTTGTTAAAAAAGTTTCATTGATTCTATCAACATAACAAAATCACTTAAAGAGTCAGAGACTTTATTTTGTGTTAGCAAATCCTATGATATAGATTTGTGATTTCCGATTCGTTAAGGAAATATAAGAATCTTGGGCTACGGTAAGTACATCTAGTCTTTCTTCTTGGTTGCATGTCAAGCATCGCTGAATGAAATTATTCACTTCATCAAAAACCTTAGGATGTGTTGGTATGTCCACCCTATGTGCATTTATGATTGTTCCTTCCCTTAGAACACTCTATTATGTTTGATCATGTCCAAAAGGTAGTTTTCCAAAAATTGTCTGATAGAATAATACCCCAATGGACCGAACATCAACCTTTGATGATATGAGTGGTGTCTTGATAATATAAAAGAATTCAAGAGGCATATACCAATATGTCCCTGCACCCTGAGACATAAGTTCAATTTCTCGTGAACCAACATCATCCAAAACTATTTTACTGAGACAAAAATCAATAAATTTTTCCACATTGTCCTCAACAAAGAGGAAATTTCCAGGCTTCAAAACATAATGAGTTACACTTTGTGGTATTTTGTTTCAATAAAAAAGGGTTGACAATATTTGAATTATTATGGTCCTTGTCTCTTGCGAAGATAAACATGGTGTTATGTGCAAGACTACATCGAGATATTTCCCTCATTGCAATGTACTATGTTGGATTATTGCAGTAATGGAAATAAAATAAAATATTTAATCCAACATAGTACATTAGAGTGAGGGAAATCTCTCGATGCAGTCTTGCAGGTAACACCATGTCTATCTAAGCAAGAGGTAAGGACCATAACAATTCAAATACTTTCAACCCTTGTTTATCTAAACAAAAGACCACAAAGTGTAATTCATTATGATTTGAAGACACTGCTCATATCATCAAAGGTTGATGTTTGGTCAGTTGGGGTATTATTCTGTTAGATGATTTTTGGAAAGCTACCTTTTAGACACGATCAAACACAAGAGAGTTCTCTAATGGAAGGAAAAATCATGAATGAACATAGAATGGACATACCAGCTTATCCGAAAGTTTCTAATGAAGCGAAAGACCTCATTTAGTGATGCCTGACATGCAACCAAGCGGAGAGAACATATGTACTTAATGTAGCCCAAGATTCCTATCTTTCCTTAACAAAGCAGAACTCACAAATCTATAGCATAGGATTTGCTAACACAGAATAAAGTCTTTGACTCTCTAAGTGATTTTGTTCTATTGATAGAATAACATATATTTTTGTGATAGAGTTTCTATCAAATTCAGTTATCATTAAGTATACATCTTAAGTGGATTCTAGCGGAAGGATTTCTGTTTGCGGATGTAAATTCTCTAAATTATTTTGGAGATGCATACATGAAAAAGGCCATGTTTCCTCTCATTCTTGTATGGGTAGCCATGTATGCTCAGGGAAGTTCACCTTATGCACCATGAAGGAAGTGAGATAAAGATCTCAATGCAATCCTGGAAAATGAACTTACACACCCTGAGACGTAAGTTCAATTTATCGTGAGCCAACATCATCCAAAACTATTTTACTAAAACTAAAATAAGTAAGTTTTTCCACGCCATCCTCATCAAAGAGTATATTTCTAGGCTTCAAATCATAATGAATTACACTATGTGGTATTTTGTTTAGATAACCAAGGGCTGAGAGTATTTGAATTATCTTTAAAAGTTTATGTTTTGTTTATTTACCGATTTAGAGTAAAAAGAATTGTGACCCCTCTTCAAGCTTAGTATATCTAGAGTTAAGATAGAACTAACTTGGTTTAATTATTATTTATAATTACTACTATTATTTTTATATAATATTCACAAATAAAAATGTTCTATTTACTTGATATATAAATCCATTCTATTAGTTGGGGTTTCTTCTTTGTTAGTTTTTAAACATTCTACTTAATAATGAGGTTTTCACTATTTAGTCTATTGATTTATTAATGCTATTTTCAATTACTTAAGTTACCTAACACTTATTTGAATACTCTAGATCCATCTCAACTTCTTATCTAACAAGTACAAAGAGAAATCAATTTTCTTTCAATTACATAATTTACTTAGCACTTATTTGACTACCCTAGATCCATCTCAACTCTTTATCTATCAAGTACAGAGAGAAATCAAATTTCTTTTCACTCTAAAAGAGGTTTTCATATCAAGGGATTTGATCCCTCTGGACACTTGGATCTGAAGTTAAGATGAATCTAGGTTGGTTTATTCTCCCCTTTAAAAAGACTATATTCCACATGAATACCATGGGTTTTGGATACCATAACTCTTTTTTTTTTTTTTAGTGTTATTTGTTTTTTAGTTTTTAATTATATTTTGACGGTTATTTTTATTTTGTTAATTTACTTTTATTTTGAGTGAGCTAAAATGTTTACATTAGACTATTTTTTATTTATTCTTTTAATTTAATTTAATTTTTGTTGTTATCTAAATTTGACTTAGTTAAAATGTTAAAAATTACATTACTACATCTCTACCATACTTGGCTCTATAGGTCCTCTGGGACGAATAAATAAGTTAAATTTAACATGAAACCAATCAAATTATTTTTTGAAGAAAGGGACAATGTACTAGTTTGAGTCATCATTGAGTCTTCTATTCTATTGGCATGAGTAACAACCTTCCTTTTAAAAGTGGACGGAAAAAAGTTAAAAAAACTCATATTTAGTTGAAATATCTCGTTATGTAATGGGATGGTGCAACATTATTATGAAATATCTTATAAGTTGAAAAATGGTTAAAGAAATACAACAAAGAAAGTTTTCAGTTGAAATACCTTGTTATGTAATGCAATAGTTAAGACCCTTGGAAGTTGGTGCAACATCACTATGAAATAACTTATAAATTGAAAAATGGTTAACACAAGACAACAAAAAAAAGTCTTCCACTTCAGTGGTTAACTTTGTAGGAATCTAGATCTCTTAACCAAAAAAGCAAAATAAACTTAACTTTGTTTATGAAGTTGATTGTTAGGTGGTGACGTATTTGGACATGTTGAAGAAAAATGTAGTCTTACCAAACTTTAAAAAAAAAGAAAAATAGTTAAACCAGTAATAAATAATCTTATTATATAAAATACAAAATTTTAAATTAAAAGTAGAAAATCAATGACACTTAGATAAATATCAAATTATATATTAGATTTAATCAATTAATTTGAAAAAATATATTAAAAAACAAAAAAATGATTTTGTGATTTTAGGAAATTATTTTTTACAAAATTTAAAGAAATAGATTTATCTTTTTCATCTCTAAATATTGTAGCATATTATAAAATAAGCATAAAAAATTGTATATGGAAATTTTTCCTAATAAATTATAAAAAAAAATTATGCTCACTAATATATCAATGGGTGTAATGTTAAGTTAATTCGTGTGGCCATGAACCTCGTGATTTTTAGAGTTTAGATGCCATGGGTTTTCGTTTATCAAGTGACAAGTCAACCCAGAACTTAGAAAACTTGACAAACAAAAAATTAAATTCTAAAAAAAAATATTATTTTAATTTCATATATTCTAAAAAAAAAAGTC
This sequence comes from Pinus albicaulis, assembly GCA_034641835.2. NCBI lineage: Eukaryota > Viridiplantae > Streptophyta > Pinopsida > Pinales > Pinaceae > Pinus > Pinus albicaulis. The sequence goes on from JAXQQM020091415.1 coordinate 255,980, forward strand.
TTCTTAATTTCAAAATATACTTTGTGAAAAGAAACATTGAAAAATATTTAAAAAACATAAAAAAAATTCCAGTTTTAACCTTGCTTATAAATAAAAAACAAACAAAGTGAACGCATCTACCATATTTTTGGATATCCTTGCTTAAAAAACAAAAACAAATGAATAATTTTGCCATATTTCTGGATTCACAATTGATTTGTATAATGAGATGCATGTATTTACCATATTTTTGGATTCACATTTGATTTCCAGCCTATGTCTATCTTAACTTCTAATCTACCAAGCATTAGAGGGATAAAATATCTTTCTTGAACAGATTCATGAGACCATATTTATGGATTATCAAGGTACCATGAAGTCAACAAATGTACCATATTTTTTGATAAACTTAAAAACTAAAAACAAATGATAAAATCTGCCATATTTCTCATATTTCTAGATTCAAAATTCTGACAAAGATTTGTATAATGAGATGCATGTTCGGTATATATACCACCCTACATCTATCTTAACTTATAATCTACCAAGCATTAGAGGGATCAAATCTCTTTCTTGAAGATATTCAAGAGATTTGATGCCTTTGGCCATTTAGAGTAAATCCAAAGTTAAAATGGATCTAGGTTGGTTTAATCCCCCTTTATATAGGCTATATACCACATGAATACCATGAGTTATGACGGTACCATGAATTCAACAAATCTACCATATTTCTGGGTAACCTTGCTTCAAAAATAAAAACAAATAATAAAATCTACCATATTCCTGGATTCACAATTTTGATAAAGATTCGTATAATAAGATGCATGTTCGGTATATATACCAGCCTACATCTATCTTAACTTCTGATCTACCAAGCTTTAGAGGGATCAAATCTCTTTCTTGAAGAGATTTTATGTCTTTCAACACTTAGTAAATCTGAAGTTAATATGGATCCAGATTGGTTTAATTCCACCTTTATATAGGTTATATTCCACATTAATACCATGTGTCAATACCATGAGTTATCATGGTACCATGAGCTCAAATACCATGGGTCAATAGTATTTAAATTATATTAGGTTAATTGTGCTTGTTTTCTAGTAGTTTTGTGTCTATGGATTTTTCTTGGTATCCTCAAACTTGGTCTTTGAGTCCAATAAATTTAAAAAAAAAATATTATTTTAAAACAATTAAAATAAATTTTAAATTCAATAACAGTGGTGATTTTCAAGTAGTTTTGTGCTTTGGATTTTTGTCTTAATGAAGCATTTTAGTAGGCTTGGATCCTTAAACTTATGGTGACAACAGAGATAAAATTTTTATTTTCATAAACTGAATTTAAATTAATATTACACATTGTTTTATAAAGTATAAACCTTTACTCCAATAAATATGTTACTATTTAAAATCAAGTTTGATAGATAGTTAATGGTTAACAAGCTTTTGAAAGAGTCGCAAAGAGAAAATTTATTAACTCGTGATGTTAAGGTAATAAGTGACATCTATTTTATAATAATCCATGATTTTCAAGCTCATTGTTTGAAATTAACCAAATTAAGTAAAGATATTTTAAATAAAGTTGATATAGTAAAAAAGGAGTCAATAACTAAAATCTATTTTGTTATAGTCTATGTTTAAGGTCCATAATGGTGATCCTCTGGTAACAAATTGAGACTTTTTTTTTTTTTTAAACCATTCAATTAAATTGTAAATCCACTATGAGTGAATCCACTATGATTTCTAGATAGAGAGACATTTATGAAGGAACCATGTAACACCCTGTTTTATTTTCAATTTATTTTAAAAGACTTTTACTGATACATTAGAATTTATTAAGTGAAAAGAATATGGAATTTTATTTCATAAATAAGAAATTACAATGAGTAATTTATTAACTATATGGTAAAGAATAACAAGATTCCAGAGTAAAAGAAAGAGGATGTTTCTGATACTTACCCTCCCCAATAGGATAAAAGGAAATCCTGAGAAGGGGAAGGGCTTCTGTTCCAGAAAGGAAAAAGAGTTTCACATCAGTAAGATTGTGAAGAAAATAGAGTTGTTCAGAGTTGGTGGTTTACCAGTGGAACTCTGTACCTGAAGAAGTGTAGACTGGACTGGGGTCTTAATGTCTAACTTCAAAAAAAGAAAACCTACTATCTAAACTCTAGTGCAGAGCAAGGGGGCAGAAGAGGACATGATTGCCTCTCTCATGGTTGGGCAGTGCCATCAGTTAATCAAGAGAAACCGAGATAAGTATATTGAACTTACTAGTTTACCTTGTCAGACATAAAGAGAATTTTTTTTTTTTTCTAAAGTTTTTCGCAGAGGTAACTTTCAATTGATTGTTAATTAGAGATATTGTTAAATTCCATCTACTTTGTAAAGAGGTGATAACTCTAAAATTAGAACATATATAAAGAAAGAAAATTTAAAATAAGTGAATACATATTTTTGTATTGCTTAAAACTTTCTATGGTTATGATATTGGTAATCTGTGTGGTTTGTACCTATTCTAAAACTTAGTACAATTAAAGAATATAGAGCAGAAAAAGAGTTGGAAATAACAGTAAATGGACCATGCTAAACAATCTATGCTGAAAAACATACTTGATAAATATTATTGAGGAAAGAAATAATTATATTTTTATGGTAACCAAAAAAAATACAATTAGGAATCGATATGACTTGGAAATTGTGACAAGTGATCTTATTTTTAAAATAAAACCCTTATAATGTTATGGATAAGGAATATCAGCAGGCCCTGGGGTCAAGAAGCCAATTGTAACAAGTGATCTTATTTTTAAAATAAAACCCTTATAATGTTATAAGGAATATCAGTAGGCCCAGGGGTCAAGAAGCCAAGCCCCACATCTGCAGGGTAGGGATCATGGTCCCCTCGCCACTAAGATTTATGGTGTAAACCAAAAAAATTCTTACAATGTTTAAGTAAATATTGAAAGCTTAAAATAAAACCAATTGACATGGAAAATTTAACTCATAGCATAGAAAATCAAATGGCCAACACACATAACTAGAACACGGACTGAATTTGAGAAGCATAATGGAAATGTAAAATTAGAAACATGCATGTCATTATATAATGCAACAAAATATTCTGCAATATATAAGTAGTTAGTAATCTGGCTAAACAATAATGATGTCTGTTACGACTAAAATAGAACCATTCTATACAAGTTCAGGTTGCGCCTCAGACGCAGTAATAAAACAAATTTCAAAATAACTATGCATATTCACCCATCATCACAAATAACAACATATTACCCTATGTTACAGGAAAGACCATAAAAAAGAGAAGTGAATCTTTGTTAACATCAAAAAAAGTGTGTGAAACCCTTCATGCCAAGAAATAACAGAGAGACTCTCGCATGCAATAAGCTCAAGGGGCCGAATGCCACACCTATTCACGAAGAGGGTTTATCCTTAGTAAACAATGAATCAAAAATTCCAGAAAAAAAAGCAAGAGAACAATGCGAATTGGGGATGAGGTATGTCTTACCCAGAATCATGAACGACACATTGAGGGACTCAAATTGCACCTCCAGTGCCACTAAAGTCCAACAATTTCATATCTTACCTAAAACATGCATTGACAGTGAGTAAATATATGTAAGTCAAACTCTCTAGTCAAAGTTAAATATTTGTAAGCCAAAAGAAAAATACAAAAAACACCACGCAAAATTACGTACTCGGACTAGCATGCATAAGGGACGACATCACAAAACCCATTCAGAAGAAGCAAGGGAGATATCATGGTTACCTGCCAATTAAACCCTGGCCATTTAATTCTGAGTGAACACCATATAGATAACTTTGAAAATAAATACGAGTAATTTCCATTATCGAGCAATGAGATACCCTAGCTTCAAATGTAAGACTGAACCAAAAAAAAAAACTAAGTGGTTTCGGAAGCATCCTTACAAGATTGATCCATTGGGAAATCTTTGTAACACTTCTAAGAAAACAAATTGTGAGGGAAAATAATTCTACAGGAAGTGCAATCAGCTGAAGGATTTCCATGCCACCATTTAGTAGGATAATAACCTAGACGAAAGATGCAATGAAAAAGCCGAAGCCATGAAGAAAAAACTAAGTGATATGGTAGGAAAATAACGGACCTGCCTGAAGGATGGATCGTAAATAGAAAAACTTACAGAGCTTGCATCGTAGAAACATCATGAAACAAATGAGTTGTGCCTCCGTGCTTCAGGTTGGGGTAGTTACCCTAACCACTAGAACCAGAGCCGCCACCATTAGATCTAGCGTTAACTAGATCTACAATGGGCACGAAGAACCAAGGCATTTAAGATGTGCCAAATTCCATCCACCAGTAAGGGCAGGTGTCCAGGTTTAATGATGTGGAATTGATTAATGCCACCACAAACCATTTAACCAAATATTTCTGATCATCGACTATGCAATCAGAGTATAAGCACAATAATAAATCTTTTAAAGGATGAAAAATCTAAATGAAATCCAATACCATATTATATTGCATTATGATGTGTATCCCTTAACTTTGAATTAATGGATACCAGGAATCTCTCATACCAAGAATTAATGTTGCACTAAAGGACTGGTAAGATGATTTCTAGCCAACCATGAAAGAGCTGGAAGGTAAGTTACAATCTCAAACAATTTCCATTTTGGTTGATCCTGGTGCCAGTTTAAGTTATATAAACCCTCGAGTAGTTGAAAATTGTAAACTACAAAGTCAAAAATTTAAAAGTCCTTGTCTGGTACAATTGGCCACGGGGACAAGGATAACAGTTAATACTAAAGTGTCAGATTGTATCCTGGAAATAGTCAGACAATATATACCCATAGAATTGAATATTTTACCTTTGGGTTATTATGGCATCCTGTTGGGAATGGATTGGTTAGAGAGACACTGGTCACTAGTAGATTTCAAGGAGAAAATTATATATTTCAAGGCGAAAGATAGTACTTGTCAAGAATTGTTGGGAATTAAGAAACCACTTCAATTGCGCCCCATCACAACAACTCAGCTGGGTAAATGCATCAGGAAAGGGTGTCAACTCTATGCTATCCATGTGGGGTTTACTAACTCTAAAGAAAAGACGCTTATGCTGGAAAATATCCGAGTTGTTCAAGATTTCATGGATGTATTTCCTGAAAATATTCCAGGATTACCATTGAATTACTACATGGAGTAGCACCTGTATCACGAGCACCATACAGGATGAGTGTGGCTCAGTTGACGGAATTAAAAATGGAGCTACAAAAACTCTTCGAAAAAGAGCATATTCGATTGAGTGTGTCCCCCTAGGGAGCACCTATGTTGCTCGTTAAAAATAAATACGGAACGATGTGAATGTATGTGGATTACCGATAGATTAAAAATTTGATAGTCAAGAAAAAATATCCATTTGCATGTATATACTATCTTTTTAATCAGGTAGAAGGAGAAAAAGTCTTTTCAGAAATTGACCTGAGAACTTGGTATCACCAGATAGAGATTAAAGATGAAGAGATATCCAAAACAAATTTTCGCACCAGGTATAGACACTATGAATTTGTGGTACTACCATTTGGATTAAATAATGCACCAACAACATTCATGAGCCTGATGCATGGCATATTCCACACATATCTGGATAGATTTATTTTAATTTTTATTGATGACATATTGATATACTCTAGAAATATGAAGGAACACCGAGAACATTTATGCTTAGTGTTGAAAATGCTGTAGGAGCATCAGCTCTACACCAAGTTTAGAAAATGAAATTTGTACAAAGAGCAGATCCAACATCTGGGCCTTGTGATATCGGCTGAAGGGATCTCGATATATCTCAAAAATATAAAAAAATTAATGGAATGGAGAGTCCCCATAAAATGTGCTAGACATACATTCTTTCATGGGCCTAATTGGTTACTACCGGGGATTCATCAAAGGCTTTTCTAAGATAGCCTTTCCCACCACCTCCTTGCAGCAGAAGGGACATATTTTTCAGTGGACTAGTGAATGTCAAGCCAGTTTCGAGTGGTTAAAGGGACTATTAACCACTACCCCTGTGTTACAAGTGGCTGACCCAAACAGAGAATTTGAAGTCTGCGCAGATGCTTTTAATGAAGGGGTGGGAGCAGCATTGACGTAATATGGTAAGATAATAACGTATGAATCGAGAAATCCAAATGATGATGAGCAGTGATACTTTGCCTATGATTTAGAATTAACTGTGGTAGTACATGCTCTCAAGGTATGGAGACATTACTTGTTGGGAAAAAGGTTTATGCTAAGGACTAACCATAATAGCTTTATGAGTTACTTTAAAAAATCTGACTTGAATGCTCGTCAAGAAAGATGGAATGTGCTCCTAAGTGAATTTGATTTGGACATTCAACAGGTGAAAGGAAAAGAAAACTATGTAAAGGATGATTTGGGTAGGAAAATTCATGGCATCTATGAACTCTACTTTAACCACACACAATTTATGTTTCAGGAACAAATAAATGAGGCATCAAAGAGAGATCTTAAATATCGATTCTTATGTCAGCAAGTAAAAGAAACGAAAAAACAAGGAAATAAATCTAATTATAGAGTTAATGATAAAAAAACTCTTAGTCTTTCGAGGAAGATATGTATTCCAAACCAAATATGCTTGAAGGAGATGATTTTGGATTAATATCATCAGAGTGCCTATGTTGGACACCCTGGGTATCAAAAGATGCTGACAACCATTAGAAAGTTCCATTTTTGGCATGGAATGCGTAAAAACATTATTGAATATTTGACCAAGTGTTTAGAGTGTTAGCAAGTTAAGGTGGAGCACTAACATCCAGTGAGATTTCTTGAGCCCATACCTGTACCAGAATGGAAGTGGGAGGTCACATCTCTTGATTTCATCGCAGGTCTACTGAGAAGAAAAAGACACAATGATTCAATTATGGTTGTCGTGGACAGACTTAACAAGGTGTCTCATTTCATACATGTTGAGTCTACTTACATGACTATAAGATTGTTGATATCTTCATGAGGGAGATATTTAGACTGCACGACATTCCCAGAATTTTCATCTCAGATCGAGATGTAAAGTTCACCTCAACTTTCTTGAAAGCATTATTTACTAGATTTGGGACACGTATCTAGTTTAGTACAACTTACCATCCTTAAACATATGGACAGACTGAATGGATGAATTAGATATTAGAATACATGCTACACATGTATGTGATGCAGCAACCCACAATGTGGAAAGAATATTTATATATGGTCGAATTCGCCTAGAACAATGGATAGCAGGAATCTCTCATGATGATTCCTTTTGAGGCATTGTATGGTAGACAATGCCAGACCCCCATAAAATGGAGTAGTCTGGAAAGAAAACTAATGCTTGGACTAGACATGATGGAGGAAATGGAGTGGGAGGTAAGAAAAATTAGATAGAATATAAAGCACGCCCAGGATAGGTAGAAGGTATATGCTGATAAGAGAAGAAGATTTCGAGAATTCGAAGTTGGTGACCACGTGTATGTAATAATTAAACCCAAGAAAATCAACTTAAGGTGGAATACCTGTGCCAAATTGGCTCCTAGATATTGTGGACCTTTCCAAATTTTGGAAAGGATAGGGCCAATGGCTTATCGATTACCTTTTCCTACTCATATATTGGTACATAATGTGTTCTAGGAATCTTTACTGAAGTGATACATACATGACCCCAAGCATGTGATACACTGGCAGAACGTACATGTAAGTTAAGTTTACATTATGACTTCCAGGAAAGAAGAGTTCTTAATTAAATTAATTAAAAATCTACTGATTTCAGGTAGAATTGGATGGCGAATTTATGGTAGAACCTCAGCGTATTCTCGATCAGAGAGAAATAACGCTCTAGAGACAAGTCATCCCCCAAGTGAAGGTGCAACGGAAGCACTTCAGCCTAGAGGAGACTACCTGGGAGGATGAAAACTTTGTTCGAGAGACATATCCTAAAATGTTTAAGTAAGAAAGTAAACATCAGGGATGATTATTGCCTCTAATGGGGGAAGATGTAACACCCTATTTTATTTTCAATTTATGTTAAAATAATTTACTGATATATTTGAATTTATTAAGTGAAAAAAAAAACTGGAATTTTATTTCATAAATAATAAATTACATTGAGTAATTTATTAACTGCATGCTAAAGAATTCCCAAATTCCAGAGTAAAAGGAAGAGGCAGTTTCTGATAGTTACCCTCCCAAAGAGGATAGAAGGAAATACTGAGAAGGGGAAGGGTTTCTGTTCTAGAATGGAAAAATGGTTTCACATCAGTAAGACTATGAAAAAAACAAAGTTGTCTAGAGCTGGCAGTTTACTAGTGGAAGTTTGTACTCGAAGAAAGGTAGACTGGAGTTGGGTCCTGAGGTATAACTTCAGAAAAGAAAACCTACTATATAAACTCTGGTGCGGAGCACGGGGAGAGAAGAGGACGTGATTACCTCCCTCACGGTTTGGCGGTGACAACATTTAATCAACAGAAACCGAGATAAGTATATTGAACTTACTGGTTTTACTGGTGGAACTAATTCTCTACCAACTGTGCCATGTTCCTTTAACAGTTGAGGGATTCCTTTGACATCATCTCTATCTCCTTAAGATATGGAATTTACTACTATAAGTCAAATTTTCGAAAATAGGATCTCTCTTCCCTGTTCGAGGATACTCTACCATGTTACCTTTGACTGCTTAAAATGTTGCTAAATACCCTCATAATTCTCATCGAATGTTGGAGCTTATACCATAAAATAATCCCCAAAAGAATTAATCAATGCCTCTCCACTAAATAAAACAAGGGAATGTCCTTGACATTTATTCTTGGGTATATAACCCATAGCCCTTCACCAACTTCAAATTTTTTCTCCCCCCCTACCTCAAACCGAAGCATTTCTCGAACTTAATTCTCTACTTTTTTCATAGTACATAAGGTGCACTTACCTGAGCATACAAGTCTACCCATACAATAATGAGAGGAAACATTTACCTTTTTCATGTATGCATCTCCAAAACAATTTAGAGAATTTACATCCGCAAATAGACAACCTTGCCCTAGAATCCAATTAAGATGTATACTAATGATAACTGAAGTTGATAGAAACTCTATTAAAAAAGTTTCATTGATTCTATCAACATAATGAAATCACTTAAAGAGTCAGAGACTTTATTTTGTGTTAGCAAATCCTATGATATAGATTTGTGATTTTCGATTCATTAAGGAAATATAGGAATCTTGGGCTACGGTAAGTACATCTGGTCTTTCTTCTTGGTTGCATGTCAAGCATCACTGAATGAAATTATTCACTTCATCAAAAACTTTAGGATGTGTTGGTATGTCCACTCTATGTGCATTTATGATTGTTCCTTCCCTTACAACACTCTATTGTGCTTGATCATGTCCAAAAGGTAGTTTTCCAAATATCATCTGATAGAATGTAGTTTTCCAAATGTCTTGTTAATATAAAATTATTCAGGAGGAATATACCAATATGTCCCTGCACCCTCAGACATAAGTTCAATTTCTCGTGAACCAACATCATCCAAAACTATTTTACTGAGACAAATCAATAAATTTTGCCACACTGTCCTCATCAAAGAGGATATTTCCAAGCTTCAAATCATAATTAATTACACTCTGTGGCCTTTTGTTTCAATAAAAAAGGGTTGAAAGTATTTGAATTATTATGGTTTTTGCCTCTTTCTAAGATAAACATGGTGTTATGTGCAAGACTACATCGAGATATTTCCCTCACTGCAATGTACTATGCTGGATTATTGCAGTAATGGAAATAAAATAAAATATATAATCCAACATAGTACATTAGAGTGAGGGAAACATCTCGATGCAGTCTTGCAGGTAACACCATGTCTATCTAAGCAAGAGGCAAGGACCATAATAATTCAGATACTTTCAGCCCTTGTTTATCTAAACAAAAGACCACAAAGTGTAATTCATTATGATTTGAAGACACTGCTCATATCATCAAAGGTTGATGTTTGGTCAGTTGGGGTATTATTCTTTAGATGATTTTTGGAAAGCTACCTTTTAGACATGATCAAACACAAGAGAGTTCTCTAATGGAAGGAAAAATCATGAATGAACATAGAATGGACATACCAACTTATCCTAAAGTTTCTAATGAAGCGAAATACCTCATTCAGCAATGCCTAACATGCAACCAAGCGGAGAGAACAAATGTACTTAATGTAGCCCAAGATTCCTATCTTTCCTTAACAAAGCAGAACTCACAAATCTAGAGCATAGGATTTGCTAATACAAAATAAAGTATTTGACTCTCTAAGTGATTTTTTTCTATTGATATAACACCATACATTTTTTTGATAGAGTTTCTATCAAAATCAGTTATCATTAAGTATACATCTTAAGTGGATTCTAGTGGAAGGCTTTATGTTTGTGGATGTAAATGCTCTAAATTATTTCGGAGATGCATACATGAAAACGGCCATGTTTCCTCTCATTCTTGTATGGGTAGCCATGTATGCTTGGGGAAGTTCACCTTATGCACCACGAAGAAAGTGAGATAAAAATCTCAATGCAATCTTGGAAAATGAACTTACACACCCTCAGACATCAGTTTAATTTCTCGTGAACCAACATCATCCAAAACTATTTTACTAAGACTAAAATAAGTAAGTTTTTCCATGCCATCCTCATAAAAGAGTATATTTCCAGGCTTCAAATCATAATGAATTACACTACGTGGTATTTTGTTTAGATAACCAAGGGCTGAGAGTATTTGAATTATCTTTAAAATTTTATGTTTTGTTTATTTATCGATTTAGAGTAAAAAGAATTGTGACCCCTCTTAAAGCTTAGTAGATCTAGAGTTAAGATAGAACTAACTTGGTTTAATTATTAATTATAATTACTACTATTATTTTTATATAATATTCACAAATAAAAATGTTCTATTTACTTGATATATAAATCCATTCTATTAGTTGGGGTCTCTTCTTTGTTAGTTTTTAAACATTCTACTTAATAATGAGGTTCTCACTATTTAGTCTATTGATTTATTAATGTTATTTTCAATTATATAATTTACTTAGCACTTATTTGAATACCCTAGATCCATCTCAACTTCTTATCTAACAAGTACAAAGAGAAATCAAATTTCTTTCAATTGCATAATTTACTTAGCACTTATTTGAGAACCCTAGATCCATCTCAACTCCTTATCTATCAAGTACAGAGAGAAATCAAATTTTTTTCACTCTAAAAGAGGTTTTCATATCAAGGGATTTGATCCCTCTGGACACTTGGATCTGAAGTTAAGATGAATCTAGGTTGGTTTATTCTCTCCTTTAAAAATACTATATTCCACATGAATACCATGGGTTTTGGATACCATAACTCATTTTTGTTTTTATAGTGTTATTTTATTTTTAGTTTTAAATTATATTTTGATGGTTATTTTTATTTTGTTAATTTATTTTTATTTTGAGTGAGCTAAAATGTTTACATTAGACTATTTTTTTATTTAGTTTGTTAATTTAATTTAATTTTTGTTTTTATCTAAATTTGACTTAGTTAAAATGTTAAAAATTACATTACTACATCTCTACCATACTTGGCTCTATATGTCCTCTGGGACGAATAAATAAGTTAAATTTAACATGAAACCAATCAAATTATTTTTTGAAGAAAACGACAATGTACTAGTTTGATTCATCATTGAGTCTTCTATTCTATTGTCATGAGTAACAACCTTCCTTTTAAAAGTGGAAGCAATAACTACGAAAAAAACTAAAAAACACTCATATTTAGTTGAAATATCTCGTTATGTAATGGGATGGTGCAACATCATTATGAAATATCTTATAAGTTGAAAAATGGTTAAAGAAATACAACAAAGAAAGTCATACCTTGTTATGTAATGCAATAGTTAAGACCCTTGGAAGTTGGTGTAACATCACTATGAAATAACTTATAAATTGAAAAATGGTTAACACAAGACAACAAAAAAAAATCTTCCACTTCAGTGGTTAATTTGTAGGAATCTAGATCTCTTAACCAACAAGTAAAATAAACTAATATTAATCCCAAATAGTAAATTTGGTAAAATTGAAAAATTGTAATTTAAAAAAAAACACTATTCATTGGTTTAAATAAGATACATTAAATAATTATACCATAGAAAAAGCCATAAATTATACATAATTTAAATAAGCTACATTAAATAATAATACCATAAACAAAACCATGAATTAAAAATACATTAAAAAAATATAATTTATCAAAATTATTTTTATTTATTATTATTGTTATGTTTCTACTCCCAAGAACACATCTCATCCCAAAAAAAAATGATGTGGATCCTGCTAGCGTAACGCTTGTGGAAGAAGATCGAGCAAAAGAAGATGCGTTGTGCTCCGAGGCTTACGAAGAGACTGTCCAGAAAGAAATGGCCGCTGCGTATAGACGGGGAGGAAGTCATTCGTTGGAACGCGCTCGATCTATCCCCTTCTACTTGTGTTTATGAAGTTGGTTGTTAGGCACTTATCACACATTTAAGGCGGTGATTTATTTGGATATGTTGAAGAAAAATGTAGTCTTACCGAACTTTAAAAAAAAAAGATAGTTAAACCTGTAATAAATAATCTTATTGTATAAAGTACAAAATTTTAAATTAAAACTAGAAAATCAATGCCACTTAGATAAATATCAAATTATATATTAGAGTTAATCAATTGATTTGAAAAAATATATTAAAAAACAAAAAAAATGATTTTGTGATTTTAGGAAATTATTTTTTATAAAATTTAAAGAAATAGATTTATCTTTTTCATCTCTAAATATTGTAGCATATTATAAAATAAGCATAAAAAATTGTATATGGAAATTTTTCCTAATAAATTATAAAAAAAAATTATGCTCACTAATATATCAATGGCTGTAATGTTAAGTTAATTAGTGTGGCCATGAACCTCGTGAACTTTAGAGTTTAGATGCCATGGGTTTTTGTTTACCAAGTCACATGTCAAGCCTAAACTTAGACAACTTGACAAACAAAAAAATTAAATTCTAAAAAAAATATTATTTTAATTTCATATATTCTAAAAAATAAAGTCTTCTTAATTTCAAAATATACTCTGTGAAAGGAAATATTGAAAAATATTAAAAAGACATAAAAAAATTCCAATTTTAACCTTGCTTATAAATAAAAAACAAACAAAGTGAACAAATCTACCATATTTTTGGATATCCTTGCTTAAAAAACAAAAACAAATGAAGAAATATGCCATATTTCTGGATTCACAATTGATTTGTATAGTGAGATGCATGCATTTACCATATTTCTGGATTCACATTTGATTTCCAACCTATGTCTATCTTAACTTCTATTCTACCAAGCATTACAGAGATAAAATCTCTTTCTTGAACAAATTCATGAGACCATATTTCTAGATTATCAACGTACCATGAAGTCAACAAATGTACCATATTCTTTGATAAACGTAAAAACTAAAAACAAATGATAAAATCTGCCATATTTCTCGATTCAAAATTCTGACGAAGATTTGTATAATGAGATGCATGTTCGGTATATATACCACCCTACATCTATCTTAACTTATAATCTACCAAGCATTAGAGGGATCAAATCTCTTTCTTGAAGATATTCAAAAGGTTTGATGCCTTTCGCCATTTAGAGTAAATCCAAAGTTAAGTTGGATCTAGGTTGGTTTAATCCCCCTTTATATAGGCTATATACCACACGAATACCATGAGTTATCATGGTACCATGAATTCAACAAATCTACCATATTTCTGGGTAACCTTGCTTAAAAAATAAAAACAAATAATAAAATCTACCATATTCCTGGATTCACAATTTTGATAAAGATTCCTATAATGAGATGCATGTTCGGTATATATACCAGCCTACATCTATCTTAGCTTCTGATCTACCAATCTTTAGAGGGATCAAATCTCTTTCTTGAAGAGATTTGATGTCTTTCGACACCCAGTAAATCTGAAGTTAAGATGGATCTAGATTGGATTAATTCCACCTTTATATAGGTTATATTCCACATTAATACCATGTGTCAATACCATGAGTTATCATGATACCATGAGCTCAAATACCATATGTCAATACCATGGGTTATCATGATACCATGAGCTCAAAAACCACGCGTACTTGACCAAATCAAATTTACTTTAACTAATAAAAAAAATTAATAAAAATAAAATTCATAGTTAAATGTTTTCATTACATTATGCGTGCAACTAAAATAATATTTAAATGAGATTAGGTTAATTGTACTTGTTTTCTAGTAGTTTTGTGTCTATGGATTTTTCTTGGTATCCTCAAACTTGGTCTTTGAGTCCAATAAATTAAAAAATTATATATTATTTTAAAACAATTAAAATGAATTTTAAATTCAATAACAGTGGTGATTTTCAAGTAGTTTCGTGCTTTGGATTTCGGTCTTAACGAACCATTTATTAGGCTTGGATCCTTAAACTTATGGTGACAACACAGATAAAATTTTTATTTTCATAAACTAAATTTAAATTAATATTACACCTTGCTTTATAAAATATAAACCTTTACTCCAATAAATATGTTACTATGGTAAATCAAGTTTGATAGATAGTTGATGGTTAACAAGCATTTTAAAGAGTCACAAAGAGAAAATTTATTAACTCGTGATGTTTAGGCAATAAGTGACATCTATTTTATAATAATCCATGATTTTGAGGCTCATTGTTTGAAATTAACCAAATTAAGTAAAGATATTTTAAATAAAGTTGATATAGTAAAAAAAGAGTCAATAACTAAAATCCATTTTGTTATGGTCTATGTTTAAGGTCCATAATGGTGATCCTCTGGTAGTAAATTGAGACTCTTTTTTTTTTTTTAACCATTCAATTAAATTGTAAATCCACTATGAGTGAATCCACTATGATTTCTAGATACAAAGACATTTATGAAGGAACCATGTAACACCCCATTTTATTTTCAATTTATTTTAAAATACTTTTACTGATACATTAGAATTTATTAAGTGAAAAGAATATGGAATTTTATTTCATAAATAAGAAATTACAATGAGTAATTTATTAACTATATGGTAAAGAATAACAAGATTCCAGAGTAAAATACTTACCCTCCCCAACAGGATAAAAGGAAATCCTGAGAAGGGGAAGGGGTTCTGTTCCAGAAAGGAAAAAGAGTTTCACATGAGTAAGATTATGAAGAAAATAGAGTTGTTCAGAGTTGGTGGTTTACCAGTGGAACTCTGTACCTGAAGAAGTGTAGAATGGACTGGGGTCTTAATGTCTAACTTCAAAAAAAGAAAACCTGCTATCTAAACTCTAGTGCAGAGCAAGGGGGTAGAAGAGGACATGATTGCCTCTCTCATGGTTGTCAGACATAAAGATAATTTTTTTTTAAAGTTTTCCGCAGAGGTAACTTTCAATTGATTGTTAATTAGAGATATTGTTAAATTCCATCTACTTTGTAAAGAGGTGATAACTCTAAAATTAACACAGATATAAAGAAAAAAAGTTTAAAATAAGTGAATACATATTTTTTTATTGCTTAAAAATTTCTATGGTTATGATATTGGTAATCTGTGGTCTGTACCTATTCTAAAACTTAGTACAATTACAGAATATAGAGTGGAAGAAGATTTGGAAATAACAGTAAATGGACCATGATAAAAAATCTATGCTGAAAAACATACTTGATAAATATTATCGAGCAAAGAAATAATTATATTTTTATGGTAACAAAAAAAATACAATTAGGAATCGATATGACTTGGAAATTGTAACGAGTGATCTTATTTTTAAAATAAAACCCATATAATGTTATGGATAAGGAATATGAGCAGGCCCCGGGGTCAAGAAGCCAATTGTAACGAGTGGTCTTATTTTTAAAATAAACCCTTATAATGTTATGAGTAAGGAATATCAGTAGGCCCAGGGGTTAAGAAGCGAAGCCCCACATCTGTAGGGAAGGGATCATGGTCCCCTCGCCACTAAGATTTATGGTGTAAATCAAAAAAATTATTACAATGTTTAAGTAAATATTGAAAGCTTAAAAGAAAACCAATTGACATGGAAAATTTAACTCATAGCATAGAAAATCAAATGGCCAACACACATAACTAGAACACGGACTGAATTTGAGAAGCATAATGGAACTGTAAAATAAGAAACATGCATGTCATTATATAATGCGACAAAAATATTGTGCAATATATAAGTAGTTAGTAATCCGGCTAAACAAGTAATGATGTCTCGTTACAACTGAAATAGAACCATCCTATACAAGTTTAGGTTGCTCCTCACACGCAAAGTAATAAAACAAATTTCAAAATTACTATGCATATTCACCCAACATCACAAATAACAACATATTACCCTATGTTCCAGGAAAGAACATAAAACAGAGAAGTGAATCTTTGTTAACATCAAAAAAAGTGTGTGAAACCCTTCATGCCAAGAAATAACAGAGAGACTTTCGCATGCAATAAGCTCAAGGGCCGAAGGCCACACCTGTTCACGAAGAGGGTTTATCCTCAGTAAACGATGAATCAAAAAATTCCAAAAAAAAGAGCAAGAGAACAATGTGAATTAGGGATGAGGTATGTCTTACCCGTAATCATGAATGACACATTGAGGGACTCGAATTGCACCTCCAGTTGCTACTAAATTCCAAAAGTTTCGTATCTTACCAAAAACATGCTTTGACAAAGTGAGTAAATATATGTAATTCAAACTCTCTAGTCAAAGGAAAATATTTGTAAGCCAAAAAGAAAAATACAAAAAAAACCGCGCAAACTCACCTACTCGGACCGGCATGCATAAGGGACGACATCACAAAACCCATTCGAAGAAGCAAGGGAGATATCATGGTTACCGCCCATAAAAACCCTGGCCATTTAATTCTAAGTGAACACCATTTAGATAATTTTGAAAATAAATACGGGTAATTTGCATTATCGAGCAATGAGATACCCTAGCTTCAAATGTAAGACCGAACCACTAAGTGGTTTTGGAAGCATCCTTACAAGACTGATCCATTGGGAAATCTTTGTAACAATTCTAAGGAAAAAAACAAGCCGTGGAAAAATAAGTCTACACGAAGCGCAATCACCGAAGGATTTCCATGCCACTATTTAGTAGGATAATAACCCGCGAGGAAAGATGCAATGAATAAAGCCGAAGCCATGAAGAAAAAAACTAAGTGATATGGTAGGAAAATAACGGACTTACTCGAAGGATGGGTCGTAAATAGAAAAAAATTACAGAGCTTGCATCGTAGGAACATCATGAAACAAATGAGTTGTGCCTCCGTGCTTCAAGTTGGGGTTGTTACCCTAACCACTAGAACTAGAGCTACCACCATCATATCTAGCATTAACTAGATCTACAATGGGCACGAAGAACCAAGGCATTTAAGATGTGCCAAATTCCATCCACCAAGAAGGGCAGTGTGTCCAGGTTTAATGATGTGGAATTGATTAATGCCACCACAAACCATTTAACCAAATATTTTTGATCATCAAATTATTCAATCAAATTATAAGTACAATAATAAATATTTTAAAGGTTGAAGAGTCTAAATGAAATCCAATACCATATTATATTGCATTATCATGTGTATCTCTTAACTTTGAGAATTTGTGTAACATTATCCAATAATAAAATTTGAAACAAATAATGTACAATCATATAAAACATGATGAGTCTATAGATTTGTCGTGTCATATAGCATTGAATATTCGATGATGTGATTGGTAAATAATAATTTTTTTGTATAAGTTTAGTAGTGGTTACATATGGTATCGTAGTGTGTTTCACACGCTAGGCCAAGTTGGGCTAACTAACTCTAGCGACTATCAATTTTTGTTAATTACATGCACGGGGAGTGACATAAGCTATTGAAAAAAGCCAATGAGGAGAGGATCCAGCCAAAAACCATCAAGAATAATAGGGTAGACCCACTCCCAGCCCTAACTGGAACTTAACCTACAAATCTAGGTGCAATTGAGTGTGGATCAACACCATCAAACCAGTAGGTCGCTAGAAGAACAACATCGTCAGACAACCCAAATGTTAGACACATTACAGGAACTCCAAACATAAATTATTCATGTGTGAAGCGAAAATGAAAGAATGATGATGGAAAAACATAGAATACTCAAGAGTCTCTTGGACAAGTAGAATCACCCTACGACACAGCCTAGTCCAGAAAGGGACACCCATGAAAAAGGAGAACAACAGAGCAAGTGAATAACAATCCGAAGGAAATTGAAATCAGTGAAGTAACAAAAAACAAAATCTACAACAAAGAAGAATGTGGAAATGCTTTTTGAGCAACAGGAAATGAATAAACATATGGTAGAGTTACAAGGTGAATTTTGGAAAATTAAACCTCCTAACTTAAATGGAGATACCGAGGAAGTAGCTTAAATGTGGATAATTAACATGAATAAATACTTTCAAGTCTATGAGTATAAAAAAAAGCTCAAAGCTCACCTTGCTATGTAGTAGTTGCGGGAAAAAGCCACATTGTGGTGCGAAGAAGTGGAAAACATGTGTACAATTGAAGACCAAAATGAGACATGGGATGAATTTCAGTAATATTTTAAGGACAAGTACCTAACATAGCGATTTTATGATGAAAAATCAAGGGAGTTTCATGATTTGAGATTGGGACAACTATCAATGGATGAATTCATCACTAAGTTTACCTATTTTCTAAGATACATACCATACCCGAAAGATGAAAAAAGAAAAAGTACAACAACTCTTGATTAGCCTACCTTCTCATATGAAGGAAAGGATCAAATTTGTAAACATGAAAACTATAGATGAGGTGATACGAAAAGCATGAATTTGCTATCAACAATTTAAGGTGAAAGTTGAAATTGGTAGAATTTGGCCACCAAAGAAAGGAAAAAAATGGGTCCTCGAATTCTAAAAACACCACACCAAGAAGTTATAAAAATGATCCGAGAAATTTAGAAAAATAGGAAATTTGGGAGAAACTAGAAAAAGCCCAATTGGGCATCGGAAGATTGACCTACGGAAGCATCCAACAGAGCCGACCTTGGACCGTCCTAAAAACCACCATTACAATGTTGGGGATGCGGTGAGGCACATTACTTCAAAAATTTCCTCACCGTGGAAGAAAGGAAGTTGCAACCAACTTTCAAGAGGTGTTTATAGTAGGTGATGTTGCACGAAACATACCAAGAATTAATGTTGCACTAAAGGACCGGCAAGATGATTTCTAGCCAACCATGAAAGAACTCGGGAAGGTAAGTTACAATCTCAAACACTTTCCATTTTGGTTGATCCCGGTGCCAGCTTTAAGTTATATAAACTCTTGAGTAGTTGAAAATTGTAAAATACAAAGTCAAAAAATTTAAAAGTCCTTGTTTGGTACAATTGGCCATGGGGACAAGGAGATCGATTAATACTAAAATGTCGTATTGTATCATGGAAATAGTCGAGACAATATATACACATAGAATTGAATATTTTACCTTTCGGTTATTATGATATCCTGTTGGGAATGGATTGGTTAGAGAGACATTGGTCACTAGTAGATTTCAAGGAGAAAATTATATATTTCAAGGCAAAATATAGTACTTGTCAAGAATTGTTGGGAATTAAGAAACCACTTCAATTTCACCCCATCACAACAAATCTACTGGGTAAATGCATCAGGAAAGGATGTCAACTCTATGCTATCCATGTGGGGTTTACTAACTCTAAAGACAAGACGCTTATCGTCGGAAAAATATCCGAGTTGTTCAAGATTTCATGGACGTATTTCCCGAAAATATTCCGGGATTACCCCCAAAAAAGAGATATTTATTTTACCATTGAATTACTACCGGAGTAGCACCCTGTATCGCAAGCACCATATAGGATGAGTGTGCCTCGATTGACGGAATTAAAAAATGCATCTGCAAAAAACCGTTCGAAAAAGAGTATATTCGATTGAGTGTGTCCCCCTAGGGAGTACTCGTGTTTTTTTGCTAAAAAATAAATACGGAATGATGTGAATGTATGTGGATTACCGAAAGCTTAAAAAGTTGACAAATCAAGAAAAAAATATCCATTTCCATGTATATACTATCTTTTTTAATCAAGTAGAAGGAGAAAAATTGTTTTCGTAAATTGACTCGAGATCTTGGTATCACGGATAGAGATTAAAGATAAAGAGATATCCAAAACAAATTTTCGCACCGATGTGACGTACACTATGAATTTGTGGTACTACCGTTCAAATTAACTAATGCACCAACAATATTCATGAGCCTCGATGCATGGCATATTCCACACATATCCGGATAGATTTATTTGAATTTTTATTGATGAAATATTGATATACTCAAGAAATATGAAGGCACACCGAGAACATTTACGCTTAGTGTTGAAAATGTTGTAGGAGCATCCGCTCTACACCAAGTTTAGAAAAATGTAATTTGTACAAAGAGCATATCCAATATCTCGGGCCATGTGATATCGATCGAAGGGATATCGATAGATCTCAAAAAGATAAAAATAGTAATGGAATGGAGAATCCCTAGAAATGTGCCGGACATACGTTCTTTCATGGGCCCTCGATCGGTTACTACCGGGGATTCATCAAAGGCTTTTCTAAGATAGTCGTTCCCACCAAAGAGAGATCTTGAATATCAATTCTTATGTCAGCAAAGTAAAAAGAAACAAAAAAAACAAGGAAAGAAATCTAATTATAGAGTTAATGATAAAAAAACTCTTAGTATTTCGAGGAAGATATGTATTCCAAACCAAATAAGCTTGAAGGAGCTAATTTTGGATTAATATCATCAGAGTGCCTATGTTGGACACCTTGGGTATCAAAAGATGTCGACAACCATTAGAAAGGGCTATTTTTTGGCATGGAATGCGTAAGAACATTATTGAATATTTGACCAAGTGTTTAGAGTGTTAGCAAGTTAAGGTGGAGCACTAACATCCAAAGGAGATTTCTTGAGCCCATAGCCGTACCGTGAATGGAAGTGGGAGGTCACATCTCTTGATTTCATTGCAGGTATACTGAGAAGAAAAAGAAATAATGATTCAATTACGATTGTGGTGGACACACTTAACAAGGTATCTCATTTCATACATGTTTAGTCAACTTACAAGACTGTAAGATTGTTGATATCTTCATGAGGGAGATATTTAGATCGCACGACATTCCCTGGAATTTTCATCTCGTATTGAGATGTAAATTTCACCTCAACTTTCTTGAAAGCACTATTTACTAGATTGGGGACACGTATCTAGTTTAGTACAACTTACCATCCTCAAACATATGGACAGATCGAATGGATGAATTTAGATATTAGAATACATGCTACACATGTATGTGATGCAAGAACCCACAATGTGGAAAGAATATTTATATATGGTCGAATTCGTCTAGAACAATGGATTCCGTGAATCTCACACGATGATTCCTTTTGAGGCATTGTATGGTAGACAATGCTAGACCCCCCATAAAATGGAGTAGTCCGGAAAGAAAACTAATGCTTGGACCAGTACATGATGGAGGAAATGGAGTGGGAGGTAAGAAAAAATTAGATAGAATATAAAGGCAACCCGAGATAGGTAGAAGGTATATGCCGATAAGAGAAGAAGCTTTCGAGAATTCGAAGTTGGTGACCACATGTATGTAATAATTAAACCCAAGAAAATCACCTTAAGGTGGAATACATGTGCCAAATTGGCTCCCAGATATTGTGGGCCTTTCCAAATTTTTGGAAAGGATAGGGCCAATGGCTTATCGATCGCCTTTTCCTACTCATATATTGGTACATAATGTGTTCCAGGTATCTTTACCTGAAGTGATACATACATGACCCCAAGCATTTGATACAACTGCGTAACGTACATGTAAATTATGTTTACATTATGACTTCCAGAAAGAAGAGTTCTTAATTAAATTAATTAAAAAATCTATTGATTTCGAGTGGAATTGGATGGCGAATTTATGGTAGAACCTCAACGTATTCTCGATCATAGAGAAATAATGCTCTAGAGACAAGTCATCCCCCCAAGTAAAGGTGCAATGGAAGCACTTCAACCCCAGAGGAGACTACCTCGGGAGGATGAAAACTCGTTCGAGAGACATATCCCTCGAAATGTTTAAGTAATAAAGTAAACACCAGGGACGATGATTGCCTCTAATGGGGGAAGATGTAACACCCCATTTTATTTTTCAATTTATGTTAAAAGAATTTACCGATATATTTGACTTTATTAAGTGAAAAAAAACTGGAATTTTATTTTCATAAATAATAAATTACATTGAGTAATTTATTAAATCGCATGCTAAAGAATTCCCAAATTCCAGAGTAAAAGGAAGAGGCGATTTCGATAGTTACCCCCGGACCCAAAGAGGATAGAATGAAATACCGAGAAGGGTAAGGGGTTCTGTTCTAGAATGGAAAAATGGTTTCACATCGCAAGACCGTGAAAAAAAATAGAGTTGTCCAGAGCTGGTAGTTTACCGATGGAAGTTTGTACCCAAAGAAGGGCGACTAGACTTGGGTCCCTGAGGTATAACTTCGAAAAAAGAAAACCTACTATCTAAACTCGAGTGCGGAGCATAGGGGAGAGAAGAGGACGTGATTACCTCCCTCACGGTTTGGCGGTGCCATCATTTAATCAAAAAGAAACCAAGATAAGTATATTGAACTCTATCGGTTTAACTTATTCACACGAAAGATAATTCCTTTTTAAGTTGTCTACAGAGGTAACTTTTAGTTGACTCGTTAATTAGAGATATTTGGTGGGAATACGGAAGAATTTTTGCTTCTTGGATTCTAAGCTGATGCCACTCGGTTAGTAGAGATAGGAACCATCAAGAAAGTAAATAATGATGTATTGACTCCTAAGTTCCCTAACACCTGAATAGGTGGAGAGATTAACAATGTTGGTAATGGAAGTTGCATAAATAATTCTCAACTATTATGCACCACACTTTCAAATCACTTCCACCACACTTTTATGTTGTTCTCAAGCCCTTATCTGCCTTTTTTTTAGCAAGAATACATGAAATTGGATAAAAATTATAGAAATACAATGGCAGGGGATCCATGCTTGAATATTGTCATGGAAATGGTAACAAAAATAGCATAAAGAAAGCATTGGAGGAAAGAAAATGTTGAGTTTTAGATGCGGACCATGTGAATATTTAGGTAAGTACACATAGGTATCGTAATTATTATTGAAATATAAAGCTAGTGGTGTATGATTTTAAGCACAAGCACAAGATCTAAGTGTGAAAAAATAGTAGAGTAGCTATTACAAGACAAGAAAGAAGATAGAATAAACACTACTATGAATCAACTCAATAACCAAGGAGACAATACAAATTACTCATTATATATGATGCTATATTATTTCTCAATGTGAATACATTATATAGTCTCTCCATGAGTAAAAAATGCATTTCAAACTAGGTTGGATTTCTCTTGTGTATGCACTCATATAACTAGAGTAGTTTTATAGAATAGCTAATAAGTCAAAATTTGAGTGGAATATCTTAAATTAGAAATATATATAGTAAAAAGGCTTGACTAAAATAATTGGAGTTAAAAATAATCTATAACTAATGCAATAGATCTCAAAAGAAATAATTACCCTAATAAACACTAAATATGGAATTGAAAGTCAACATAAACAAATGTAAATGAGTGGAAGGTTGTTGATAAGGTTGAAGTTGCTAAATTTATGAGACAAATTGTGCATCCAATATAAGAAAACCTATGTGTGTTAGTACACATTAATAGTGTATAATCTATCATCTCACCATCTAATCAGCACCCAATCACTACCTCGCATCATCCTAGGTGTCAGATATTGCTCAAAATAAACTTATTAAAAATAGAAAAGGTTAAATATAGGAGATGATCCTAAAATATAAGGAATGTGAAGTAGTGAATGAAAAGTGGTAATATGTGGCCCTTATAATATATATAACGTGGTTAAATGATGCCATGAATATAGGTCCCTATGAATTCATGAGTGGAATGTACCGAAATGCCCCCTTAGAAGCATAACCAAATATTATTACTATCAAAACCTCAAAAGTTAAACAATTTTAAAGCATCGAATTGAGGATAAAATTTCATGACTATGAAGAAAATTAAAATTCTAACGTTTTTTAACCATGGCATTAAAACAAAATGTCATGAATAGAAAAAACCTTAAAATTTAAACATTCATACAACCCTACACACTTCATAATATTTAGACAATTTTTTAACCATGGAATTAAAAACAAATATTATCACTACAAAAATATTTAAAAATCAGCACATGAATTAGAGATTCATTCTACCCGGAGAATTTTTATTTTTAAGGTTAAAATGATATCTCATTTGAAATATTATGCTAAAATAATTTCATCCATTACTACCAAAACTTCAAAATTTACCGAGAAACTAAAGCACTAGATTTTCAAAGGGGCATTAAAAAATGCAATATGGTGTAGAAAATAATAATATTACATAATGGCATGACAATATCACCATATAAATTTAAAAAAAAACAATATTAATTCCAATTTTTTAAACTTTTAATCAATATTTCAATGCTAATCACATTGAATGACACATAAAATAGCAAATTATATTCAGTGGGACATAAAATAGGAATTGCACTAGATGCTGCAAAAGAAACATCGTAAGTCATAAACTTAAGAAAAGTTAACAAGTTAAAAACAAAAATTTTAAATTAAAGTTAACAAAAAAATAAAGGACAACATTCTTACTATAGTTTCTGAGCCCATAGAAATCTATTCAATGAAGGATAAATTCCTTTAGACTCCATATTTGTTAATTTCTTATGTGTGAAATAAATAAAAAATATCACACACCATCCATAATGAAAATAAATATTTTCTCATGAAAACTCTAATAGGAGAAAGCCTAATTGGAGGGTGAAGTTTCTCGACTCTCTTACGGGAGAAAACCTAATTGGAAGGTGAAATTGCTCTACCGCCTTTTCTCTAGTATGGGAGTAATGCAAGTACAAGTAAAATGCACTCTCTATGGAGCTATCTAAAACTTGTGGTTGTTTTTGTGCTACAAAACACTAACATCCAACTAAGGTTCAGGTTCAACTCCTTCAATTCACAACTAAATTTATGACTCTGATCCTTCAATAGCGGTGTTCATAGTTCACATGTGGCTAGACTCTTTTGCATGATGACCGAGGATTGGCATGGAATCCTCGACACCATTTTGTGGAAGGTAAACATCTATGGGAGATAAACTCGATTGATGCGAAATGAGTCCTATTAAATTTTATTATGCTCCTCAAAGTAACGGAGTAGACAAGTTAATCTTAGATTTTTGTCATGCTTGTTATTATCACAGAAACTTCTAATTTCACCGGTGCTACGACATATTTTGTAATTTTTTTTGTTTCATGTTATTTTTCGAGCTCATTTCCTCCACGAGGCATCCCCATACTTACACAACAAAGTCTAGGATTGGTTAAACGCTACTTACCAACTTAGACCGTAGCATATGTACTGTTAAATTTCTGAATTAATATAGATTAGCCTCATTTACCAACAAAAAAAATGAAGTAGATAATTAAACTCGTGGATTTTGTGTATTAAATATTCAAAGGGTTGACATAAATGCATAATAATGCCAATATTAATGTGATAGGGTTTTTCCATCATTATTTACTCCTTGTTATAAGGAGAGAATCAATCTAATTTAATGCATAATAAGACCAATCTCAATGTAAAGAATTTCTCTTCATCATTAACTCTTGTTATAAGGGAAGAAATGAATTTATCTTTTTACATAAATATAAATACTAAACTATTATATTATAAATATAAATAAAAAGAATATAGGTAATTTTTTTAAAAATAAAAATATAAAAAAATAGTATATCAAATTCAAATTTTAATTAAAAAAATAGATTACAAATTTTGTGTAAATTAAATTTACATAATTTATACTTTTGGTCTCTTCTTCCCCCGCAATATTTGTAGCCATGTCATTGTCCCTCACCACCACCTTTTCATTTTCAAAATTTTGTCGCATTGTTGAAATTTTATGGCTTATCCATTCACATGCCTTTTATTTTTTTCATAAATCCTCGGTGTAAATTTTGCAGTAAGGAAATTGCAGAAGGAAAGAGAAAAATAAACGAATGAGGTAGAGACCTTAAAAGGGAGAAGGTGTTTGTTACTCGGATAAAAAACCATTTCATCTTTTTTTAACGTATCGAAAAATCTAATTAATTTTAAATTAGTAAAAATATTTGGACAAATTTCTCGAGTACATTAAAAGAGGGGCTAAAAATGTCACTATATAAGCAACGTTTGCATCATCCAAAGGCAGCAATGTCAAAGTAGAGGATCGACTCCCATGACTCCCTCTCCCATTTCACGAGGATAGGAGTCACATCTATAATAACTAAAAACATGTTCAATCGAGTTATAGATGATGTTTGTTGCAAGGCCAAGGAATTTTACACCTACAATGCCTTCATTGCTACTGCTAATGTTTTTTCCCGATTTCGGCACCATCGGTGATCCGGTTACTCGTAAAAGAGAGCTCGCTGCTTTCTTTGGAAAAGCCTTCCACTAATTATACTTATGAATCTATTCCCTCATGATTTATTTATCTAATTTTACTAACTAACTAATTGGGAAGAATATTGTTAAACCAAGCAGATGGGCGATAGCACAAGATGTCCCTTGCTCCTGGGGGCTATTGCTCCAAAGTTGAATGATGTAATCCTCCGCCCAGTGCTACCAATCATCCTCGCCAATCATCCTCCCTCGATGGACCTGTGTATTTGTAAAGGCATACTTACGTTGAGGGGCCATCTTTCATATCTGGAAAGATATATTATGGATGACGACCTTTCCTAGGTATCTCGAAAGAGTTAAAATGATTTTAGTCTAAAAGTGGCTTTTTAAAGAAAAATAATAAAAAAATAGTTAAAATAATAAAAATAAAATTTATGAATTTTTGAGCGAAAAAAAAGAAAACTATTTATTTTAATTGTATTTTTCGACTTATCTCCATGTAGGTTTATTAAAATTTCAAGTTTAAGACACTCACTAGATGCGAAATTAAATTTTGCATCCAGTGAGTGTCCACACTTTAAATTTCGGTAAACCTATAAGGAGATAAGTCAAAAAATACAATTAAAAAGTAGTTTTTCTTATTTTCTCTCCAAAAATATTTACATGTACCTATTTTTTAAATTTAAAGCATTTTGATTGGTTTACATATTATGAGATGGAAATTACGGAAAATTTCATGGGCACTTTTAGGCTGAAATTTCTGTAATGTGGCCCATTCAAATGGCATGGTTGGTCATTTCGAGCATATTTTTCAATTTTAATTACATTCACATTATTTTTTCGTAAACACACCCAAAACAATTCGCATTAAATTTAACCATAATGCGTCATTTACTCTTACACGCGAAGGTATTCACTCATATCCGCATCCTTAAATGAACTGAACCGAATACACAACCATTGTAATCACTCTACATCCTTAAATGAAATGAACATAATTCACAACCATTGTTATCACGAGGCATAATTAGAAGCCATGATTACGATTTAAAGGCATAAATCAACCCAAAACACTCTCCAACTTGCCAATCTATACTCTTAATAGAAACTATTATTTACATATTAAATCAAATTAAATTATTAAAAACCAAAAACATCAAATAAAAATGAAACATAAGTGAAAATGAATCCTCATGGGACATAACTACCATTCAACATACAAGCCATAACCCGATAACAACTATGTTTCTAAAATTATGAAGAAAAAAGGGTAGAGAACATGGAAAAGTTTTAAAACTAAAATCGAAGATGGGAAAATAATCGATTGTGTGAAAGATGAAATGATAGAGAAAATTGATACATGAAGAATATCAGAGGCAAGAAAATACAACAATCACATTTGGAAAAATAGCGAAAACTTTAAAACATAATGTAGAAGATGAGGCGTATAGCCATATTTAAATGGGAGAAAGAGGAAGATGGTTTTTTCGTAAGGGGACATGCATAGTCATTCCAAACCACAACATAATCACTGAATCTGTTAGTCCCTAATTATTTTGGGAGGTTACACCACCTATGATCTAAAGATGTAAATTTTTCTAATCGTTTAACATAAGATCGATGGCCCACGAAAAAGACACTCTGTGACATTGTTCTTCCCAGATGAATGCCTTACGAAGTAATTAATTTTCAAAGTTATTGTTGCACTCGTCAATATTTAAAACTAATGATTTTTTTCTTAATTAAAACATATAGTCCAACAATCATAAAAATTACTCAAAATTTCACATATGATAATATGTAAGTTAAAGCATTTATTTCACGTTACCATGAAAGTATCAAATTGATCGAAAATTATATAAAATTTTTTCATACGGCTATTCATATTGACTCATATATTCTCACGAGATCATCAAAATCTACATCATCTTCACGTGAATGAATGGATGAAGATATAGATGACCCATATTTTTATCTATTACCAACCATTTTCTCATCTGAGTCAAAATTTATGCCCAATATTGGAGATGTCAAAATCCTTCTAGATCTACGATTGGGTTTAACAAATTTCCATCTTACCATTGTTTCTTGTGGTAGAAACCTCTTGATAATATCTATGGTCCTGTATCAAAGAGATCCTTTCATTGCCATCTTGAAGTCATAAAAAGTATTTCGACATTCTCTAATTTTAATAGGTAAGTGCAATGAATATTTATATTTGGACCATTTCTTTTATATTTCTACTTTGATTCATTAGTAAACCACCATCTCTCTTTTATGTGCACCATTGAATGGCTATTTATTGCATACTATTGTACTTTAAATACCTAATCATCTCCATTTTATTCAATGACCTTTATAACTTTGGCAACCCATAATGGATAAACATGTGGATCTCCATCCACTAACACTACAATAATGTAACACTTCTTAATATTTCATATGTAACCCTTGTAAATGTCTTCCATGGTTTCATGTTGTGCATGTAATCTTCTAGAACAACACACACATTTATATTTTCTTTACTTGTGAAGAATCAATAATACCTTCATATTTTTTTTGTTTAACATTGTTTCTTCCCTAAAATTTGTTTCACATATTTTATGGCCAATTACATGGATTTTTTCAAATCGTATCTCCATTTCTTAATCAGTAAACTTCCATGGATATTTCACTAGAGAATTTTCCACAACATATATGATAAATTATAGTTAAAATTTTGAAAACTACATTATGAGGATATATTTCTCTTGAGACTTTTGGATCTATAAATCCTTATTTATTGTGTATGATTTTATATTATTATCATGCATAAAATTGACAAAAAATGTAATAAAAACTCATAGAATCATGATTGACACATGATATATCCTAGGAAACCATTTCGGGATAAAACCCAAGGCAAGATGAGGCTCCTTTGCTCTCTTTCTCTAAGTAGAAAATGGATGTGAGTAGAGAAAAGTAAGGCATGTGTCTTGTGAGATACTAGAATAAAAAATCATCTTTGTGTGCACTCTCCCTATCCATCTCGACTGCTTTTACATTCCTATGGAACCGATTGAATTGAAAATAATCGAACCCTTTTTCCTCCTAGTGGATTGGTTATAACACAACTCAATAGCCTACTAGTGGTTATGTTTGACTCCACTCAACTCTTAACTAGAGATACAATATGAACTATTTTATATATTTATTCATCATAATCACATGGCTAGCCCGTTTTTTCATGAGTTATGGGGTTGACATGGCACCCCAACATCGATTATGGAGGTGAAAATACAAGCACCCACTTCTAAGTGGCGTAACCTTTGCATAAATACTTTGATTAAGGTGATTGTTATGATTTTGGGAAGATTTTTATATGTATAATATGGAAAAAATGGTGTGCCACTAAAGAGGTAAGTATTACTTCCACAAAGAATCATTTGATGCCTGTTATAGCATCATTTCTCACCTTGTCATGATTCATGATTGCTACATGGCTTTATGGGCACCCATTCCCAGCACTTTCGGACAAATTCCTACTCTGGAAACGTGGAAAACTCCTTCATAATGCCGACTATGCCCGTGTTTTTCCGCAAGGTCTACGCTTATGCACAAATGCGGGACTCTTTCTGCTACATGATGCCGTCTAATGATTAAAAACATATAAAAATCTACCTCACGCTGCGCATAGCCACTGTAGTTCAATCCACCACACTGCACACAATCAAGAGCTTTCAACCGTCGAAAACTACTTGGAGGGACTATAAAAGGACACATGTGCGGCCTAAGGAGAGAGAGTAATTATTATTATTACACCTGTTGAAGTCCTGTCCAAGTCCGGTGCCTCGTGCCTCCTCGCACTTTCCCACAGCTATTTCAAGAAACCCTTGTTTCCTGGAGACAATAAAACATCCTTAGATATACGTTGCCTCGTATGCACTCATTTGGAGAGAGTCTAGCGTAGGTGCAAGTGGCCGACTGGGATCGTGAGCCGACTGCTCGCGAGGGCCTCTGGAAGGATCAGTGTGATCTTCTCCACCTACTTTTTGTACGTACTATCTTTTATAATACGATGGGGTTACATCATGGCTGTTCCGAAGTAAACGTGTTAGTGCATGCTGCAATGTATGAAGCATATGTTAGCATAGAGCTATTTATCATGATTTATTTAATGCTTTTACATGAATCTCCACTAACACATAGAGTATAGAAAATATCTCTGCACAACTTGTCCTTTCAGTGCCGGTTTTCTTTCTTGTATTTCGGTGTGAAAAGAGGACGACGGTTGTGGTGGTGAGTTTAGCTCCACGTGGATCTACTTCGAACGTAGGACCACCGCGCAACCTTCCATCTCGCCTATCTATTTCCGTTTTTAAGGACGCGCACAGATCGTGCGAGTCTCCGTTAAGTAGTACGCCTCAGCGTCCGTGGAGTGTTGAATCCCAACCAACTTTCTAGGTGTTAAATCGAGCAGTAATCGTGCGACTCTACTCTGGGATCAAGCATTTTGGTGTGATTCTCCGTTGTTGCAGCCACCAAGCTTTGGTAGGTTAAGCCAGCTCGTCTTTACAAATCTGGTGTTTTGTATACCAAGCAGAGCCATAGCCTGCTTTCTAGTTTTGATACCTTTTTCCAGAGCTTGTACTTTTTATTTTTCATTATCTTCTCTTTGTATACGCAGCTTTTTCTTGCGGACACAAGGCCGCGTATACCCTCGCGTAGTTTGTGTAGAAGGAACCGCGTACACGCGGTCTTTTCCTCAACATTGACGCTGCAGGCACGCCGTCGTCAGACAACTTCCAGGTGTCAGCAGTATACCTCAGGCGTCGAATTTGAAATTTCAAGATTCTCGAGCTTTTGGTCCGAGCTCGCGTCGTGGAGGCCTCGTGCTAGTGCAGGTCTTTGTACTTACCGGAGTGTGTACGAAGTGGTTTTCAGTCTTGGTTCGCTTTGCGTTGTCTTAAAACTCGATCTTTTGGCGAAGCAGTTCTTGTTGGTGCTAGCACTCTGATTGAGTTCCAAGATCGATTTCGATGCTTCGGTCGGCTCTCGCCTACCATAACAGTAGAGCCTTTGCCTCACCGACTCACTCCTCAGCTTTTCGTGCGGCTTTTTGCATTGCGTTTCTTTTGCTTTGTTTTCGAGCATGTTTTCTCGAGTTTCGTAAGCTAGGCTTTATTGCACTTTTTCGCATTCTTTCGTTTCCTTTGAGTTTTGTGTTGCAACAAATCTGGCAATTATTTTCTTCTCGCCGCTTGATTGAGTTTTTAGTCTTCCGCTAGCCCTTATTGGATCTTGCTATCATTAGTTTTATAAGGTTTGCATAGTTGGAGCTTTATGCTTCAAATTCGATCTCATTTTGGCTTTGGATTGCGATAGTTGTTTCGTTTGTTTCTTGAAGCTCTGTTTTATGACCGAAAAGCCCAAAAATATTTATGCCTTGCTTTCTTTGTTTTTGGTGACATCAAAAACTCCAAAAACATTGTTTCTTGTTTTTGCTTTTTGTTAAGGTGCCTCATTTTCGCGTTTGCGCTTCATCTATACTTTTGAGACTTTTAGTGACGTTTCTTGCTTCCTTAGTTTCCGCTTGATTATGAAGGAAGGTTGTTCATGGATTTCTTTTTCTTCTTGTTGGAGTATTTTAGGTGTCCTATATCGAGAGTTCTTGTTTGCAAAGAATTAGCTTTCCGGATATCAAGATTAGTTGAAACTCAAGGAGCCTTTTGGGAAATTTCCTTTAATTCTTGTTTCCAAAAGGACTTTCGCATCTTGAGAATGCACATGTTAGTGGTCATTTGCATTAGGCATTGAATCATTTAAGTTAGCTTTCTTAATTTTTGTGGGTGAGATTTGCCATCTCGAAAAGATATACATTTTTAATAGCCTCGAGAGACTTACATGGAAATTTGCTCTTCATCGGAAAGATTCGAAGTAACCGCATGTGCAAGGTAGTCAGTGTTTTTATTAATTTCTTTTGCGTCACATCATTGGTCTCAACTCCATATCCTCGTGGACTCCATCAATACAACAAAGTTCTTTAAAATAAAGCTGACTAGATCTAAAAATCAACTAGCAAGTTTTATTTAGTGTCAACTCGACCAACTACCTAGGTTGCAGAGGCCTCGGAATAGGAGTAGAGGAGAAGTTACCTCCAAGGCCGCCTTTCACGGCATATAGAAGTTTACTAACTGAAGCGAAATCCAACTCCGTGAGGTGGATCGTGGTGCCTCACACCGAGAGGCCGGCGCGAGGGGAAGCAAGGTTGTAGAACAGGGATACCCCCTCCGATTAGCTGACGACCCACTCAAGACCTGCGCAACGACACTGGATTGGTGTCCATAGTTGTCGTTTCCTGTGGTTCCACACTGTGTGAACGGGGACACCCGTGGTACCCGAGGCAGCACGTCGTATCACTCTGCCAAAGAAGATCTGGGCAGTGCTCCTTGCTGAGCTCGGGTGCTTTGATTTGCCGGTCAAAGGCCGTTGCTATAGGGAGGCTCGCCAGAATCGTTTCGATACCTTCGCTGAAGTTGTTCGCCTCTAATCATCCTGCATCGTCGAAGGCCCTATACTTCGCTTCTCGAGAGCTTTGGTGTCCGGTCCCTCAGCACGGTTTAGGGACATACTTTGAAGTGCCGCTCTGCTTTGTTGTTTCTCGTAGGTTTTGATTTTAGTGGAGTGCTCTTTTGCTCCCAGCCAGTGCCTAGCTTTTCGCTCTTCTTGAGTCTAATATAAATAAATCTGTAAAAGTGGCCGATCAAGTACCTTCGACGCTCGTTCCGGGAGGAGAGTCCCAAGTTATCTCCTGAGGCGCAGCCTTCTTCAGAGAAGGCGTAGGAGTGATCCGCCGTGTGGTTTTCACCCCGAGAGTCCGACGCTCGTGGAGAGAGATCCTCCACCAAGGTCCGAAGTGTCGTAGTCGAGTACGTGTTTTGGTACGAGAGCGAGTTCGTCTCACCCTCGAGGGCACAGTTTCCTTCGTGAGGAGGATTTTCGGATAGAAGATATACCTGAGCCTCGCAGTTCTGCTGTGTCCATCTCCTCTTCCTCTTGAACATCCGTTTCGTTATAGAGCACGTCGACCGGAGTCCGAGAGGACCGCCGGATTTTCCATATTCTTTTCCATCTTTCGGCGCGTCGACCGGAACGCGGCCGACCGTGAGTGCCGCGCATCTCGTACCGTTCGTCGAGGCAGGGCGGGTCACTCTTGCTTCATTTCGGAAAGTGCTTCTGTAGCACCGCTATGGTTTGGCTCCTCGATCCACCTGCATATGCTTCTCAATCAGTCCCTTTGTGGTTTCAGTGGATGTCCATTGCCGAGATCCTTCTTTTTCCTTGTCGCCGGCAGTGTACGGGATCTACGCCCATGACCAACATGGCTCAGTGGGATCGCACCTTTTCAGTGTTTTCCCTTTGGGGACCGGCGTAGTTCTCAGTCTCACAATCCTTCTTTAGGGTCAAGTCTTTTCACATCCCGGTGCATCCTGCAGTTTCAAACCCTCGTCCGCAAAGCTCCTCGCTTTTACAGATGTGACAACTACAGCTGGCAACAGTCAGCAAGTGTGGAACCGCTCTACGCGAGCCATCAAGGGAATGCTTATTTCGCATCGGCGTTTTCAGTCTTTTTCCTCATCTCATCGCATGGAACCCCTACCAGGGCTTCACATCTTTCACCAATACTTCAGCCGGGGGAACCAGCCCTGGGTCTTGGTAACTCGATGCGAGGAGGTTCTTCTCCGTTTTCTACGGAAGCCCTTTCTTTCGTGCACTTCGCGCCTTTCATCAAATCCAGTGCCATTCTTTTCGTAATGTGTAACGTCGCATCAAGGATGGAATTCTCAGTGTCGCCGCGATTACCATTTCTGCACCGCAACTTGCCGGACTTTCGCGGGTTAACTAATGACCCGATCTCGACATAGTCCGGAAGTTGCCTCGGCTCCGACCAAACTTCCTTCGACAGGTTCCCGCAGTTTGAAGGGAAGAATGGTGAAGATCCGCGTGACTCATGTCACCACATTCCATTTCGCGGCGCTCTTCCAACCTCTCGATCGACGACTCGATCAGATTGGAGATTATTTCAAACAAATCTTTAACCGGAATGCACTAAGTGGTATATAGAGCCGATCAAAGCGCTTTCGCCACTATTTCGGAGCACTGGCCGTCACTTTTTCTTAACCATCAGCTTTGTTCGTCTGCCGTACATGAGGTCGGGACCCAACTCCCGGCTAATTTTCATGTGACGAGGCAACTCACATTTTCGATCATATCTCGTGAATGGAAGGAGAAGGAAGAGGCTTATCAGAGCCCATATTCCAGTGAGTTCCTTTCTAGGTGTTTTAACGCGTCATGTTTAGGCGTTATTTCAAAGTGATGTATTCACAAAGTCGCGGGTATATGTCCCAGGAGCCAGTGCCATCTCTTAGGGGCCCAAAGAAAGCAGGAGTTGACTATCATTCTCGCCTCGCATGCTTACAAGTATTTGCCTAACGCTCCTCGCGCCTGGGTCACGATCTCAGTCTAAACTCCAAACCTAGTCCGCATGGTGACGCACTTGCCGTGTCTTGATTTGCTGCGAGGGCAGTGCAACGCCCGTCTTTCTCAATCGCAGCAGCTTTGTCTTTACACCGTCACCGGTCGCCGTGTCACGAGTCACGACACCTTCCCGCCCTTGCACACGCTCGTCTAACCTCTTTCCGAACCCAAAGGAAATCGAACAAACTACGGTGGAAGAAGAAGGGACGTAATAAACAAGAAGAAGGGCAAAAATGGGAAGTGCACAAAGCATAAGACCAACGAGCGTGTTGCGTGAAGGCAAAAAGAGAAAAGAAAGTTGCTTTCCGGCGAGCTTTCAGTGCTCGAGGATCACCTCACGCATCTTTCGCCCTGCACTCAGATGCTCACTGCCGCTATCTCGCTAGGTGGTTCTTTCTAGTTCCCAGTGCCGAAAGCTAACAAACCCTTTTTCGCCGAAGGGCGAGAATTAATTGTCAAAGTGCTGGACCAAAAATCCCGGGACTTCCTCCTGGAGGTCAGTGAAGCGGGAAATTCTATCGGCTCATCTTTAAGGATGAGTGCTCACGTGGATAAAGCCGCTACGAGATCCCGTGATTATGGCAGAGAGGATCCTCGAAAGCTGGGTCAGTGCGATGCTACCGAGCCGCCTCGCTATCACGAGGCCAACCGTTGAGTCTATGCCCTGGTACACGAAGGCATCCTCAGCGCCAACGATCATCCGAATATGATGTCGCCTCGAACTACTCGACGAGAAGACATGCGGCGAGGCTCCTTGTGGCTAGGTCGCCGTTAGAGGTACCTCCAGCCTTTGTTCGGTCAGCCAGGTCAGCTCAATGCTGGCCACCGCTATTGGAGCCATAGGATCCCAGCAAATCATCTTCTCATTACCTTTGATGAGTGAATTTCTAAGACGAGACCTCCTCATCATATGGCCTTCCATGTTAAATCATCGTACCCAAGACCACATATCTTTCAGTACTCGCCGTTGACGAGGGTGCTTTCTACTTGCGTGATGTTCTCTCGCGATGTTGGAAGACACTAGGGATCTCCCAAAGCCGTTCCATCTAGCACTACTTTCACCGCTGCCCGATGGCCATTCTCATAGGCCCCATGGTGGCTGTCTCCGGCATTTTCCGATCCGTGGTTGGGGCAAAACCGTTAACATAGAGGTTGAGGTAAAGTAGATGCACTCTTGGACTACAAACCCTTCTCGCTGAAGAAACTCGGATATATGATATGGATGCCACCGCATCCTCACTATTCTCGGATAGTGGCGTTTCCACGAAGGAGTGATAGTTACGGTGAATCGAGAACTCGTCGACCGTCCTCCGTAGGACCTCCGGATGCGCCTCCCCACTGCATCTATCCCAGCTGGACAATACTGGGTGCACCTCATCGAGAATCTGTGAGTTGGAATGTATTCCTCTTCCCTCGATGTGGGACTCTTGATCTTCCTCCTCCTAAGGTGTCTATCAATGCTATTTCATCCCTCCAAGGCTCCCTCTTCGAAGAGAGTTCTTTCTCAACTCATTATTTTCTCGGACCCTTGACCTTACTCTTCCAACCGCCACTTCTTTGGAGGAAGGGCAAGTGGGTGGACGCATTTCCCATTTTCACCGAGATTGCACGGGCGCCTATTGTTGACATCACAGTAGCATGATCCGTGCTCTCCTCTTCGCGCGAAGAGTTGGATGGTGATGTGGCTCCGACTTGACGCTTACTTCTTCTTCTCGCTCAGATTGCCTAGTATACCACTTCTTCCAGATCTCGAAGAGGCCATCCCCGGAAGCAACGATGCGTACAGAGAGACCGTGGGATGACTTGCAAATCATCGGTCTTATCTCCTACCCGACTTGGAGCAGGTCGGCTAGCCTTTTCCAAGTCGCCCTCTCCGCGGACTCGTTCACCCGCTCTTGAGCCCTTGGGCACTGTGCCATACACTGTGCTTATGCCGTCAAGGGAACATGGTCATTGGATCTCCTCTCGACTATCCCTGGTGAACACCTTCCAGAATCCCAACATTGTCGAGAACGTTTCACTGGAGCCGAATGCTCCTGAAGAAGTTCAAATCCATACCGAGCTTTCTTTCAAAGAGCATAGGGATGTTTTTGCTTGGTCTCATGAGGAAAATGCTCGGGCATGTGACCCATCTATTGTCTGCCAAACGATGAGACCAAGACGCCGAGGAAAACGCTAAGCCGGTCAGCACCTTCACGTGCACATCCTGGGAAGGCACGCGCAGCTATCAAAGCCGAAGTTGAAAAGCCGCTTAAGGCGATTCATCCCGCCTTCCGACCGAATGGGTTTCAAACCCCGTCTCGTCGAGGCTAAAAAGGCACGAACACCCGAGTGTGCATCGATTTCGCAGACTACTGGGAACAAGGCGACTAAAGATAATTACCCCACACCTTTTCGGCTAAGATCGGATTATCGGCGAGTGTGCCGGTAATCGAAATTTTTCCTTTCATGGACGGTTTTTCTCGGTTGCAATCAAAATTACTATCCGCCTGCAGATCAACATAAGACCGCATTTATTTCCGTCTCCCGTACGCTTGCACATAAGAAAATGCGTCTTTGGTCCGAAAAATGCGCGGAGCCACTTTTGCAAATGGCCATGTTCATTTACGCTCCACGTACATCAAGAAAATTATCGAGTGTATACTTAGATGATCTAGCCGCCTATTCCTCAAAGAGGATGGATCATCCAGGACACTCCTCCGCAAATGTGAGAGATGTCGCTTTTATAAAAATTCGCTGAATCGACAAGCAAGCGCGTAACATCCCAGTCGCGCCGTTGGGATTTATCGTGTCTACGCATAGGGATAAGGGTAGATCCCTTCAAGGTTGAGGGCACATCGCTGCTACCCTCTGCCTTCAATCCGTTTTCACTTTCAAAGTCTCCAAGCAGCCCTGACTTTCTTCTCAGAGGTTTATCGTTAACTATGCCGAGATCAGCAAAGGATATATGAGACTACGATAGGAGCCTTTCTCTTTGGGACGCACTATGCTCAACTGCTCGTGCGATGCGCTCTGTGCTGCAATGACTCGCTCCATGTACCGAGTCCACCCGATTATAGCAAGTAGATTTTTGTATTCTGCTGCTGTTAGTAATCTACCATTGAGTGTTCGTGTTTCAGTGAAGATGATGTCACTGGTTTGTTACGTTATTTACTACCTTAGCCGAGGGACCGTAGGACTCGAACCGCGATACACCCCCGGCATAGAATCTAGCCTTTAGCAGTGCTAGCCTCACGCCGTGGCAAATACTCCCGCATTATATATTATTCTTCGCAAAACTTATGTTCTGGGCAATGCTCGCCAATCCATTCTCAGCTTGTCCTCGCAGCGAAAGTGATTGGCAAATATAATAGATGGATTGTGACTTTTGCCGTAGTAATCGGATCCAGAGTTCAGGTCCGCTAAATCCAAGAAGCTACGGTTTTTGCGGAATTGATCTCCTAGTTGCCTGGTGCGAGAGGCGACGATCTATGATGAGTCTCTTTCCGATTTAACACTTGTCTCTAATCTCTCCACAAGATCCTCGTATGACATCAATAGTAGGTCTCCTGCCTCGCGATAGTTTCCTTCTTCTTTTCTAAAGATGAGCCGTCGTAAGCCGCGCCACTTAGTTGCTAAAAGTTATCTGCTCGATTGGTGATGCTAGTATGTACCGTCGTAGTATGATTCAACTTCTCTAAGACGTCGCTTAACTTTCGAAGAAGCCGCAGGCCGTGCTTAATGATTCTCACAAGGAGCTCAGTCATTTATCGTGGCTTGACTACGTACCACAAAGATTTATGCGTCGTTTTGCGCTACCTCGCTCGATCGGAAAGATTGTATATGGAATCGGTCAAGGCGACATCCTCTGTCTATAGATACCGATATGCAGCGCTCATCCACCCTCCGCTAGTCCAAAGCTATTATCGAGTTTCGGACTCTTTGCAAAGTGGGGTATGGATTATACTACTTGTAACCCGCCTTCGTCGCAAAAGGTCTACATAGCACATTATCGTAGCAAGAGACTACTTTACGAAGGGTCGCATGCTTATGCCCACTTTTTGGGAACGATGGTGAGACCGCAAATCTTTTTCTTCTTCAACCAAGTCATTGTCATCGCCAAGATACCTAGAGAGATTGTCATCGACCATATGGCGCTACTTTTAACGTATGATGGCTGAGTAATGGGCCTTTAACTGGGCTTCCTAGCAGGAGCATTCATCTCCATATTATCCTCAAAGCGCCACGCCGTGAAGTTTGCATCAAGTCCTTGAAGACAACCCTTCAACGGACGATTGACAAACATGTCATCCAATCAAAGCACATCATGCTATATCCCTCGCACTTCCGGCATACAGGACGCCGCAGTAAAACTCGCAACCGGGCTTTTACTCCGTTTCCATGCTAGTTGTCCACGGTAGAATCCGTATTTTCCCATTGAATGCGAGATTCCTCTCCCTGAAACTGCCATGAAGAGCTTCTTCCCGACACTACTAGTCCGGCAGAGCGTTCTTCATCTCGGGAACATCTGGAGGAGCGAACACAGCCGTAGCCGCCTACGTTGAACGAAGCGCAGGTAAAAAACCTAGAGTCAAAGTCCGAAGACGACGCGCCGTTTCCAGTGGTCTTTTTCAGGCGGTGACCTTGTCTTTGGCTCGCGCCCAAGAAAAAGCGTCTTTAAAGGTGTGAAAGCGCTAAGTCGATGTGGTATGGCCCCTATATCGCTGCCAAAAAGGTCTCCAGAAAAGGAGCCGTATACCTTTGGCTGATTTCCCTGGCGAAACGAGTTTGCCTGGGCCCGAAATGGGCTCTCATCTCGAAGAAGCATTATGCTCAGGCTTTGGGCCCGGCATATCGCTTCTTGCAGATAGCGGTTTTTGTCTTGTACATATCCTGCTGACCTCGATCTTTTGATGATGGTGATGTTTTTGATCCGCCGCCATGTGTTGTGTTGATGTCATGAGTCATTATGGTTTCGCCGATGAAAGCAGTAGACACACCTAGCACTTAGCCTGCCGCGGCTCGGGTGCTTCATTCTCCGTCGCACTCGCTGGTATCACAGAGCTCGTATCTGGTCCCGTTTCCGATAACGTCGGCAGTAATCACACCGCGCCATTCATCTACCTCTGAGGCAATATCTTTGCGTGTTGATTCGCTGGTAGTTTTCTTGACTCCGCAAACTCGGTGGTGTCAGTGCAGCTTTGAACAACACCATATCGGTGCGAGATCCGCTTTATTTACGATCGTTCTTGAGGCACGCTTCCATACATAAAGGTCATTTCCATTTTTTAACATTCATTCATATTCGCGAGGCTGTACTAAATTGGTTTGCGATCATCGTTAATCAAGCTTTAGATTGAGCATATTAATCATTCAATACAATAAAAATCTAAATCATCAAAAACATCATACATTTGATACATTTATCACTTTAACACATCAAAACATCGCCGTATATATATCATCAAGATGTCAAAAACCTTTACGAGATCTTTGGATCCATCACGCCGTACTAAAACTTGGGCTTATGCCCCATCATGTTCGGGCCTCAAAAATATACACCATCCAATATGAAAAATCAGTCTAATCCCGAGGACCTCGCTCAAACTGCTCCTCATAGAACATCACCGGCATGCATACACGAGCGGAACACTAACCCAAATTCTGGGCATCTTGCGACCCGTCACTAGAC
The DNA here is from genome assembly GCA_034641835.2 of Pinus albicaulis. Lineage (NCBI taxonomy): Eukaryota > Viridiplantae > Streptophyta > Pinopsida > Pinales > Pinaceae > Pinus > Pinus albicaulis. Next base: position 296,761 of record JAXQQM020091415.1, read on the forward strand.
CCGTTTCCGCTGGCAGCCCTCCTGCTGCAGAGCGTATGGACGTGGCGGCCGCCTCCCTCCAAGTTTCTTTCCGGGATCGGCCCGGAGTGACCCGGCGTTATCCGCCGTCTCGCTTCACCTCTCCCGGGCGTTTGTGACGTGCGGCTAGGCCCTCGTGACGCACTCGGTCCAACATCTCGAAACATGATCATTTTTCATTTGTCACCAATGGTGAATCCAATCCAAAAACATGTTTGTTTTTCTCTATTTTTTCATACATATTTCAAAAATCCAAAAAAATCATATAATTTAAAAATGAAAAACTTACGTCAACGCTGGCCGTTTACTGGGTGGAAGTACGGATCCGATCTCCTCGAAATCCATCCCGCATAGGTGATAGTCATCCATCGCGATGATTTGTTCTCTCCACCATTACAGAAGAACTCATCATCCCAGGTAGTGTCACAGTACCGCTGCTCAGCCTCATCATCATGTCTCTGGCCTCAACGGCACTCGGTCCCGAGGGTCGCCGATAGTTGAGATGACTTTGGGTCTCAAAGTCAGAACTCCTCGAAGAAGAATGAAAGTCAAAATGGTTCCATAGCCAAAGTGTTTTTTGTATGTGTTTTGCAGAATCGAGGCTCGAAGCAGTTGTTTCATGTCTCGCAGCAGGGCATAGCAGCACCAATCAGCACACATGAATTACACCTTACAGGCCTAGTGCTCATGTGCGCCCGGACGCCCGATGCAGAGGGAGGCGGCATCTCGGCCACTCGCCGATGGTGCAATCGTGAGGATCTTCATGTGCAAGTCGATATCTCTCGATTGCAATCATGGTGCCTACTTTCTGGAATCTTTTCTATGCAGCATAGAGTTGGACATAATCCTCCACGGTTAACCCCTCCCAGTGGGCTTTTCATGTGTGATCCACTCGGGTCTCTCCTTCCGGAGAGTCCAAAGGATGAAGTATATATCTTCCACCTTCTATATGCGTAGTGGCATTTCGATCAATGAGGAAACAATCCCGATCCGCTCCTACTAATTTACCAAAGATTTCAGCAATTCCCTGCTATTGCCTTTTCATATTGCATTTTGAAAAATTTGAATAATCCACGGCTTTCTCGGAGGAGCATTTTGTGCCGCACGGTCTGCATGACACTCTTTGGTCCACCGCACTATGCCTCGCGTTCCCTCCATGAACTGTCATCCCGAAGAAATTCATTAAAAATCGTACTTTAGAAACTCATTTTTAAAATTCGGACTATGCGCAGCCGCCGTTTCGAAGCCAGGCACAGTGCCAGTGTACACGCGACTTTGCTCTCTCTTTGAACTCGCATGTAGACAGGAAAATCGTTTTTTAATAAGGGTTTCCGTGTGCAAAAATCCACTTAATTTCTACTAAACTAGACAAAATGAATCAACAGATGAATAAGGAGCCTACAAGCTGCGCCTAATCTCGACTACGTCGGTTGTCAGTCGTTCGACTGTAAACAAGTTTTAGCCCGCAGCTCTTTTTCCAAACTCGCCTATGCAGCACGAACCATTTGAGACGTAATTTGTGCATTTATGGCTAAAAATTGAAAATCTTTCGCAGTAAATTTCCTCGTGCTTATTCTTTCGATCCGTCTTATGCCAGTATAACCCGATTTGCTTGGAAGTGCCACGTCTGCATATTTCAGTACATTTTGACATTTTCGAGATTTTTCCCGGTTTTCCGGCTCCATGTGTTCGTACTCTTCACGTGATGTATATGATCTTCACCTGCATATAGGTTGAGGATCCACTTTCCGTCGCATCTTTGCATTCACAGCCTCGCATACCGATCACTTGCCTGTCGATCCCATCAAAGTCATGAGTATTCTAAGCCCATCTACTCGCCGATTTTTAAATCATGACTCTGATGGTAGGAGCCTCTCATATGGCCTCCAGTGGTCTTTCGCCAGTCACTCTCGCCCATGCACTAAGTCGAGGTAGGCTCGGGAGTGACCTCTTTAGTCTCCACCATGATCTTTTCGTGTTGAAGCTTTCCACTCTCTCCTTCATCACTTATCATTTTTCCTCGGCTTATACAGAGGCCTCCTTTCCGGTGTCTGCGGAGTTGTACTACTGCACTCTGCATATTGGCTACTTGTTTGAACTCGGCCTTTAGCCGGCTACCATTTGGACCCCATGTTTTAAGCCAACTTTTGACCTTTGACTCTTCGTAGCATAGTTAACCATCGCATGCACTTTTCAGCTATCACCACTTGACACCTTTGTACCCATGGAGTGGAACGCCTTTCCTCCGAGTATCACTCGACCAGAGGTTCGCCACCTCTGCATTGAGCATAGGATCGCTCCAAACGGAACTAGTGCATCCGCTGCGACACTCGTTCTATCCATCGTATCATAGCATTCTTTTTATTCCTTTTTCTGTGCTTGCTGTCGAAAAGACAAAAATCAAATCAACATAACAAAAAGAGCGGGAACGGGATGTCTCTTCGTTTTTATGGCAAGATAGCAGTCGCCTTGTCGCCTTTGAACAAAGCACATATACTTATATATATTTCCTTCATTTGGGACGGACTCTAGTCTCGACCTGTAGGTTCGGCCTTTGCCATGTTTCACTTCGTCGCCCTCCCCGCTGAGTTATCTTCTTCCAATCATATGGAGAGTTTGTTTTTGCTCTCCGTGCAGACGTACTGACGTGCGTCACAATTTTATACGTCGCATGTTGTCATCACAGGAAGTCGTGCTTTTGATCAAGGGAAGTCTCAGCCCGGCGTCGGCCATTCGCTGCGGTTCTTTGACCCGCCCGCACGGCCTGCCTTGCCTTGTCGCATCATGCTCTATCATCACGTATGTTTGATCTTTCGCTCGTGCGCGGTCACGGAGAAGGCTCCGCCGACTTTTCGCTCTAGCGGGTTTGTCTCTTTACCCACTGATGCTTACAGCATACCTGCTTCCAGAGCAAACCCAGAGCCGCACCTTTCGCCTATTTCCATCGTCGATAGGCGACCTCGTGCTAAGCATTTCGATCATCATGGGTCTGACGTAGTGTTTCGTGGTTTCGACGTCGATGACACACATTATCACACTTGGGATTCGTGGCGAGACTCGGATTTCCATTTGACCCTTACCTGTGTGATTTGCGCCTCTCAGAAGCCAGCCATTTCATTGGTTGGTCTGGGGTCGCAGGGTTTCTTCCAGCGCGCCAAGCCATCCATCTGCATGTCTGGAATGACGTGCGTTCTTGTTCCATCACTCTCCTTCGTCCGATTCCTTCCAAAATCTTGGCCTCGCGTTACACTCGCGCCGGGACCAGATGTGGGATGCCTCACGCCTTTCCGGCCACATCTTTTCCCATCGACTCCGAACACTACTGCTTCCGGGGAATAAGATCTAGAGTCTTTTGTCAGCACTCTAGTACGGCAATTACCGGGCAAGGTGCACTCTTTCGCCATCGGACATGGGGATTCCTACTGGTTGCGATCAGATTCTTTCGTTGTTCACCAACTCATTCATTCACACTTGTCGCATTGTACCGCACTCAGACACTCATTATCATTATTCGTGTTGTCTCGTTGGTTAATCGGGAGTCATCATCGCCCGCATCCAACGATTTCTCACATGGTCGACTTTTCGTAGCTCATTTGACTCTTGCCAGGTAGAATTGTGCCGCTTGTGAAATCTGGGTAGAAGACCTCTGGGTTGCATCAAGCATTTCGGCCCACCTGCCGTACGCTCTTGGGCCATGCTGCCGGGCGCTCTACTTTTATATGTCGAAGTGGCTTCAGCACTTTAAAGCAACATCTCTAGTATGTTGATCCCCGAGTCAGCGTGATTGTACCGTTTGGATCCGCCTCTTATGATCCGGCACGGAGATTCAGCTATCGATCGAGAGCATTCCGCCGTGTAATTCACATCTTTTGCTCAACATCATCATAGTGATGACTTTTGGACACGGAGGCTGCATTTGTCTTTCCTCCGGCCCTGCTCGTATGATTCACTCATGTACTTTCAGCCAGCTTATACTTGTATACATGTTGGATCTACTCAAAGTACTTTCTATATATATGATGTATTTTTGGGACTGAAAGCATGGGTATGCCCGCCAAAGATGTGTTGACTTCTCATCGATCTTTCTATTGGTTTTCGTGCAGTCAAATCCGTGAAGTCCTCTGTCCTCGAGGGCTCTATTTCTATGAGTATGAGCACATTTCTGTGCCATCATGTACTCTCCCGACCTCATATATTAGGCATCCAGTGCAGGCATCATTTCTCACCTCGTCAAGATTCAGGATTGCTACATGGCTTTTGTGGGCACCCTATCTCCTACGAGCATTCTGGACAAATTCACTTAAAAACAAGTTGAAAATCCTTCACACGCCACTTTACGCCCGTGTTTTTCCGCTGCGTGTCTCACGCTATGGTGCACTAGACTCTTCTCGCAGCATGCCACTTTTAATGATTAAAAAATATATAAAATCTTCCTTAATTTCGCGCCGCTACGGGTTGATAGCTACTCGGTAGTTCAACTACCTCAGCCTCGTGGCCGAACCGCTTTCCAACTGCTTCGAAACCACTTTCGAGGGACCATAAAGGACCTCATATGTATGGCCGAAGGGGAGAGAGAATTATTATTATTACACTCGTCGTCCCCTATCCAAGTCTCATTCCCCTGCCTCGGTGACTTTTCCCCAGCTCTGCATCTCGTGAAACCCTTGCTTTCCTTGGAGACACACATCCTTTCTATATGTTATCTCGTATGTGCACTCACTCGGAAGGAGTCTTAGCGAGGCAAGGGTCGGACGGATTCGGACACCTGGCCTCATGGTAGGGCCTGGAAGGACTGTGTGATCTCTCCACTTACTTTTGTACGTACTATTTTTATACGCAAGTATCATGCTGCTCCTGTGGGTTAAACGTGTTAGTGTATGCTTTAATGTATGAAGAATATTTGTTATACAAGCATTTATGATGAGATTTATTTAATGTTTTATATGAATCCCACTAACATATAGAGTAGACATCTTGTACAACTTGTCCTTTGTGCTGGTTTCTTCTTGTATTTTCAGGTGAAAGAGGCCAGACGTGTTGCAGAGAGTTTGAACTCCACGTGATTCATACTAACGTAGTGGGACCAACGGCAAACTCTCATTCTCGCTTCTATTTCGTTTTTATGACCGTAAAGCATCATCGTGAGTCTCTCACAGTAGTACGCCTCGCCTCCGTGGAGGTTGAATCCCTAAACCAACCTCGAGGGTGTTAAATCCCGAAACAACATGCCCCGGAAATTTCTCAAACTCCACTTTACCAATCTATATTCTACTAGAAAGAAAGGTCTTCTCGAGCTAACCTGCTCCACTTTTTTTTCACTTTTTAAATCATTGATATGGATGAAAAACAATATAGTGATCCAATATGGATCACAACTCGCTATTTTGGGAATATTTCTCGTCCCCAAAAATTTATACTCAAATGACAAGAGGAAATTTTTCCTCCACCTTCTCTCGAGTGTACCATTTGGCCTTGCTTAGAAGTTGTAATTTTAACCCAATTTTCCAAAGGTCATGCTTCTCGTGTCTTTTAGTTTCACTACATCTTCTACAAAAAAAGTTTATTTTTTTCAACTTTGTTTAAGGATCTTTCTGTTAAATCCTCCACAAAAGGTAGGATATGTTCCATTTCATGATTTAGCATGGAAGGCTCATAAAAATTTAGATTCTCTAAATTTATAATCGAGTATATGAGGTTGTATGGGAGTAGAATCATTCTATAGGAATTATCTCCCACCTTCTCTAGTCTCTCAAGGGGACCATATCCTAGAGACTTGGCATTATTACCAAGACCTTGTAGCCTCTCTTTGTTCAACTCGTAACCATACTCTATCTCCCACCTTGAGTGAATTCTCTATTTTTTTGTTAATAATGCATGGCCTTATATTTTTTCGCATGAATTTTACACTCGTCTTATGTACCTATATATGGATTTGCATAAAACTTCTCAATAAAATTTTCAACCCTCAAGGCATCCCCTATAAGATCCTCTTTTACTCCTTCTTGTTTCCCATATCCAATATCAAAATTTGAATGAGGACAATATTCTAAAAAAATATTCAAATACGTATACACCCGTAAAATTGTGGACTAATTTGTTATAAGAGTGATGTATGCATACAAATTTTTCATCTTAGGTCTTTGGAATGGTTGTAACCCCTCGTAAGATACACCTATGTTCTCATGATTACTTATTTTTTTCCCCAACTATATGAGGATGGAATGTTTTTAAACCTATCTAAATTTGTGTCAATTTTCCCCCCGTAATATGGTCCAAAATTTCATCGATGAATATTGTGTCGAACTAAAAAATTATCCTTGGTATCCCAAAGTACACCCTACAATTGTATAAAAAAAGTTTGTTAATCCTTTCCCATTGACGTTGTTTTTACAGAGCATCAAAACCCACATCTTATTGAACCTATCAACTACCACAATTATGTAGTCACGCCCTTTCTTTCATTGTTGTGAAATGTCCCACAAATTCCATGGAAATGCTTTACCAAGGATGGGTGGTTACAACTATGAGATGACATAGACCTCGTTTCATGTTACTAGGCTTATTTGTACAATAACTCATGCATCCTCTTATGAACCTACCTCACATGTTCCCGCATTTTGGGATAATACACATACCCATGCAATTTGGCCACTCTCTCCCCGTACCAAGCGCCCCGCAAACTTAGAGGAATGAGCCTCTCAAATAAGTTTCAATTGCTCACTTTTTGCAACAAATGACATGTTTGACTTGTAGAGTAACCTATCCTAGATATTGTAGTCAATGATTTTATTTCCATTATCCACGCAACTCTGACTCTATAACCGTTGAAAAACCTCCTTTAAGTCCTCATCTTCTATATATTACCTTATGTTTGCATCATAGTTGAATGGATCCATATGCATTAAAGATCCCAAATCTATGTTATTTGATGTGGATGGATTTGAAAGCATTTTGGAAAACTTGTTTATGTCTCCCCTTATTATACTTGATCATTAAATGAAATTGTTGTAGAAATCCCATCCACTTAAAATACCTGGTATGTTATAGCTTACTTTGTGCCTCTAAGTATTCTAGTGGTTGGCAATATTTGTGGATTATTGATGATCCTTGTTATTGAAACAAAATTCTCGTAAATCACAAGGCTACCATGTTTAATTATCAGCCTGGGGTTCGTACAAACTTAAGAGTGTGCCTGTAAGTATTCTACTGGTTGGTGATATTTGTGGATTATTGATGAGCCTTAGAATTGCAAAAAGAGTGTGGTAAATCCCAAGGCTACCAACTTTAATTATTCAGTATGGGGTTCGTACAAACATAAGAGGTGGAAGTGTTATATACATAGTAAGCTAAGGTCTACTCAAGTCACTTTGAAGTAATGGACTAGTGATGGGCCTCCAAAATACACATAAATTAAGTCCCATCTAAAATTTCTTAGGCACATAAAAGCTATATTAAATATGTCCTTTCACACTTAATAACATTTTTTTTAGCTTTAATATGTTCTTAGGATGGTTTATAGATAATTTCGTATTATGTGCCTAATATCATAAATTTGCAGAATATTGAGAGAACATTGGGTAAATTTTGAATGAGATAATATAGGTAATTTCTCCCTACTATATGATGGACCAAGATTGGATAATAAATGCAAAAAATATCATGAAATTGTTGACAAATTCTGGAGCTCCACAAATTGAGAAAATCTAGGAATGTGGTCCTTCTTTTTTAATGAAGATTCCGAATGTTGGGAACTAGATCCACCTTTTGAAGGATTTTGGAAGGGAAAACAACATCCTTTCAAGGAGAATTCTTCCTTATCATTTTGTATAAGTACCAATTCAAATTTTCCTCTAGGGGCATGTACTTCTAGTAGTGATGTACTTGGATTGATTCGAATAATGAAGGTTGAGAGCCATTTTTAGCTTCTAAAGCTTGGTTTCTTTCATAGGAATATGAGTATCATTAGGCTTAGCTCATCCCAAGAACCTCTCAGATCTCTTGTACAATTTATTTATTTTCTTTGAATGTATTTTTCTACTTGCATCTCTTATTTATGCACTTTCTATTTATGTTTCTCTGTTGTAGTTCATAATGGTTAAAGGATTAAAATGAATTTTTTTTATAGGTTATTGAAAAAAATATCAAGCATGATTCATCTTTATAACAAATTTGAAAAAATCATGCCCATCATTGAGCTACTTGGATTGGTTTGCTAGTTCACAAATCTAGAATATCTCGGAGTCTCTTGTAGCAAAATAGTAGTAATTTTCTCGCTATTTTTTAGCACATGTTAACGAGCCTATTTTGAGTTTATTCCACCAATATTAATTCTTAAAAAAAATTCAACTTAATAACATAATTTACCCCATAGAATTTTCACTTGATTAGGGTTAGGCATTTGGTAGGTTAACTAGATCACTAATTCTTGAATTTCCAAGTTTTAGAGTAATACTTGTCTACTATTTTTTTAAGCACATGTTAACAAGGGTGTTTTTGAGTGATTTCACTTGGAATGGAGTCCTAAGACATCCTAATTTATAATTCGTCACATATAATTTTCATAAGTATTCTAGTGGTCAATACCATGGGTTATCATAGTATCATGAAGTCAACAAATCTACAATATTTTTGGATAACCTTGCTTGGTAAACAAAAACAAATGATAAAATCTAACATATTTCTGGATTCACAATTCTGACAAACATATTTATAATGATATGCACGTTAGGTATATATAAAATCACGAGATTATTAGCCATACCACTTAAGTTATCTTAATAATACACCCCATCCCATCACTATGTTAGTGAACATATATATATATATATTTTTGTAATTTATAAAAAAACATTTCCATAGACAAATTTGTATGCTTTTATAACATGTTACAATTTTGAGAAATGAAAAAAGAATAAATCTATTTCTTTAAATTTAATAAAAGTAATTTCTTAGAACCACAATATATTTTTTATTTTTATTTTTTTTATATATTTTTTCAAATCAATTCATTAAGTCTAATTTATAATTTAATATTTATCAAACTCTCATTAATTTACGAGTTTTAATTTAAAATTTTCTATTTTATACCATAAAAAATATTTATTATTTGTTTAACTTATTAAAATGCTATTTATAATATTTTGTATAGTAAAATAATATTATTATTATTTTCCTTTGGGAGACCGAAGCCATAAACACAAAGGTACCAGGGGATACATCGAACAGGGAGACTTATTTCCTTCGCCATAGGCCCATAAATGTGCCCAGACAGCAGGGAAATGTCGGCACCGCGAATTATCTACAACTTTAATCTAACGGCAAGCATTTCCTGCTTGAACGCATTTATGGGCCTATGACAGAAGAAATAAAGCTCACCTACATCGAACTTGTTCCAACGAATGACTTCCTCCCCCCGTCTATCGGCATCAACCATTTCTTTGTCGATGGTCTCTTCCAAAGCCTTGGAGCACAACCCACGAATCCTCTCAACGGATCCGTGACAAGCTTCTTCTTTTTTCTGGACCGTCACCCTCCCGCCTTACGTTAGCACGATCAACACGATTTTCTTATTGTGAGATGTGTTCTTTATTCTATTAGGGTAGAAATGTTATAATATTTTGTAGGGTCGTGTTCAATATTTTTATATAATAATAATAATAATAATAATAAACTAACAATAATTTTGATAATTTATGGTTTTTTAAGAGATTTTTAATGCATAATTTTTCTTAAAGCAATACATAACTCGTGATTTCTTCCATGGTATTATTATTTAATGTATTCTATTTCTATCAACTCATAGAGTTTTTTTTTTTAAATTACACTTTTACTTAATTTAGAAATTGTGATTAATATTAGTTTCTTTCTTGCTTATTGGTTCCAAAGTAGAAGAGATATGGCTCAAAAGTGATTTTGGATTCTTACGAAGTTGTTGTCTTCCATTAACTATGTTTCAATTTATAAGTTTTTTTTCATAGTGATGTTTCACCAACTTGCAAGGGTTTTAACTATTGCATTAAATAACAAGGTATTCCATTTGAAGACTTTCTTTGTTGTATTTCTTTAACCACTTTTCAATTTATAAGGTCTTCCATAATGATGTTGCACCATCACATTAAATAAATAACAAGGTGTTTCAACTAAATATGAGTTTTTTTTAGTTTCTTTTTTATGCATTGGTTTCATGTTAAATTTAATTTATTTACTCTCCCTGAGAGGACCTCCTAGCATAGTAGAGACGTAGTAATGTAATTTTCAACGATTTGACTAATTGAAATTTATATAAAAGAAAAAAAAAAGCTAAATTAAATTAAATTAATTAAATAAATAAATAAACAATCCAATGTAAACATTTTAACTCACTCAACATAAAATAAATTAACAAAATATAATTAAGCCTTAAAATATAATTAAAAACTAAAAATAAAAATAACAACATGAAAAAAAAATGAGCCATGGTATTTAGAACCCATGGTATCCATGTGGAATATAGTCTATTCAAAGGGGAGATTAAACTAGCCTATATCCATCTTTATTTGAGATGCAAGGGTCCGTAACTTGGTAGATCCGGATTGAAGATGGATGTAGCTTAGTCAAATAAAAGATAGTTAAATGCAATTGAAAATAACATTAATAAATCAATAGACTAAATAGTAAGAAAATCTCATTATTAAGCATAATATTTAAAATTAACAAAGAAGAAATCTCAGCTAACAAAATGGATTCTGAACATTTTTATTAGTGAAAATTATATAAAAATAATACTACTAATTGTAACTAATAATTAAACCAAATTAGTTCTATCTTAATTCTAGATCCACTAAGCTTTGAGAGAGATAAAATTTCTTTTTTTACTCTAAAAAAAATGTGATCTAAGCTAGTTTAAATGTGTGCAGATGAGAAATATTATTAAAATATTAATATCCAAATTTTAAATAAATATTATTTTTTATTTTTTTATTCCAATAACTTTATTTCAATATTTCAAACATTAAAACCATATAATATGTATTAAGCCATTTATTAATAATTTTATTTTACTCTATTATTTTTTTTAAGTTTATGGTTAAATTATTTATTTTGTTGTGAATTAAAAAAAATTGATCATTTATTTATATAGTAACTCTCATTACACTATTTCAATAAATTCTGATTATCTAAACTTAAATATAAATGCCCAAAAATATTATTATGAAAAAATCAGAATTTTCACTAGAAAATTTAGAGAATACCTTTTCAAAATTATATTTTTCAAAAAAATTTAAATTTAAAAAAATATAAACCTTCACACATAAATAAACACAGTAAATCTATTTATAATAAATTGTGATAAATAAATGAAAAAACAAATAATAAATCTATTTATAATAACTTTATTATAAGAGTTAAAAAAAACAATCATAAATCTATTTCTAATAACTTTGTTAGAAGAACTAATGAAAACTACAGTTATAAATCCTTCAATAAACTAAACATAAAATTTCAAAGATAAATAATTAAAACATTTGTAGATCCATTTATCATCAAACGTAATGCATAACATTTATAAATTTAGGTAATCTATTTTTTAGAAAGGAAAGAAACGTTGTTTATATTAAGATAAGATAAAAAGTACATTGTCATAATCATATGTGAGATAAGATAAAAAGTACATTGTCATAATCATATGTGACTGGCATCATCCCAGAAACCATGATCCAAGGCCATCAGAATGAACATAATCATAAAAAATTTCAACTCAAAGATATCCTTATGAAAATCATATGTTGACCGGCATATGCCAAGAAACCCTGATCCAAGGCCATCAAAATGAACATAATCATAAAACATTTCAGTCCAGCAGATCTATTTTTTAGTAGTAGAGAAAACAAAAACAAGGATGTTTAAATATTGCGAAAAAGAAGCAGATTCCTATTTCATTTTTTAATAAATTTGTTGCCGTTGATCTCTCGATATTCTACGTAGATCAAATTCAATGGGATCTTCAATGGTTTCAATGTTTCTTTGGCCTAAGTATCATCTTTAGCTCCATGAAGTCAGAATTATTGCAAATGTTAGGATATTAGGCCAAATTAATGTTATGATACTCAGCCAATAAATGGTACTTGGCCAAAGATATAGTGAAACCAATAGAGATTTCATTTAATTCGATCTCCCTAGAATGTCTAGAGATCAGCCAATTGGAAATTAATCTCACTCTCAAAAATTAAAATCACCATTATGGACATTAAACATAGACTATAGCAAAATAGATTTTAGTTATTTACTCTTCTTGTACTATGTCAACTTTATTTAAACATCTCTTTACATAATTTGATTAACTTGGCATGAAAATCATGTATTATTATCAAATAGATTTCAGTTGTTGCTTAAACATCACTTGTTAACACAACTTCTCTAAGTGACTCTTTTAAAATGTTTGTTATCCATTACTTATCTATCAAATTTTCTTTTCTCATAGTAACATATATAATTTTTTTCGTAAGTTTAGCAGATCCTTCCTATTTTCTATTAACAAAAAAAGAGAAAAGAAGGTTACATATAATAAAACTGGAAGACCTCAACCCTCTCGTAGGAAACGAGGTCTTTTGGTCACCTTAAAGAGCTATAGGCCAACCAATACTAAAAAAGTTTCAATCGTATACTATCGTATATGTCTAGTTTACTTTTCCTTACATACAATAACTTAAAAAATTAAATGCTACCAGAAATATGCATGGTCAAAAAATAGGAAAGAGAGGAACTCAATCATCCAAAGACTCAATCGGTGTCGGGTCCTTAACACTAGAACCGAACATGTCCACTTGATGCATGCTTTGGAGTTGTCGATCTATGCGGCCTAGACTAACATTTTTATGGTGCTATGCAAGGTGAATTTCTTGAATGTCTCTCCTTATCTCATTTAAAATGGAGGTAACTTGTGGGTCCCCTCTAATTTCCTGAATGCTGATAATTATCTTAGTGAGTACACATTTTAGTGTCCAATGTGTATGAATAGACTGTTGGAATAATGATAGTATGCTCCTCGTGTTACCAAGATCCTTTGGAAATTCCATTGCTTCCTCTCGTATTTCCCCTTCCTCAGTGTTGCAATCTTGTTCCCAACCTAAGATAAGTGATCTAACTTGTGTGGGAATACCTATGGAGTAGGCATCGAAAAGGTTTTCCATTATCTCTTTACTTGACTTCCTTCCTCTCTTACTAGGGCCCACTGTAGGCTTACTCCGTTTCTATTTTCCTTTGTCTTTGGCCTCCTTTTTTGCTGCCTTTCCATTAACCATACTGTTTTGAAATACGTACCGTTGGTTTGACCGACTAGGTCGGGGCAAGTGTATGACCAATGCTAGAGAAACACCTATATAGAAATTAGAGATACCTGTATATTGCAACATAATTTCAATAATTGTTTTAATGAAACAACAAATGGAAAGAGATCCTGATCGTCGAGATCGACATCCTTGTAATTAGCGATGCCAATACATTTCATCATTCCTCCTTCGCATCATCCAACGATTTAGAAGGGTGGTGATATGAAGTTTCTTTTCCTCATGCAACGTGAAAATGCATGGATAAAATATTTCCATTCTCTTGCAAGAATTTAATAGGTCGAGGCCAGAGACTCCCATGACGAGAAGTTAATTCCCTGAGCATCCAAAGAAAAAAACCTAACGACAATAAAACACCCAACGAAGCAACCAAAACTTCTGCAAACTAGAACAAAGACCCTTGTAACAAGAATGAACCCATTAGGAAACAGAATGAGCCCCCTTGTAACAGGTATAAGAATAAAAATCCTTGAAATAGGATGTCACCACTAGTAACAGAATTGAAAACCCACAACCTCGACGGAAAACCAACAGGACACCCCACATGACCCCCGGAAGGAAGGAAAAATATCAAGTATAAGTTGAGTCGAGGCCACCCTTATTCCAAAACACTGAGTGGGTGAGACTCTGGATAAAGAATTAAACCAAGAACTGCTAAAAAAATTGTCATTGAAAGCCATGCAATAAATTTCATAAGCCTGGCAAGACGAACTACGGGGGTTGCATACAGAGCGAAAGGTCAATTGCATGGTGCAATTGGGAAAGAAAACAAGACAAGCAGAGTGCATATTTGAGCAAACCAAACAAAAAGAAAGACATGCAAAACTGGAACAGAGCCTATGCCCTCTAACTACTACCAGCAAGCATCCAGATGGAACTTGTTGTTAAACACATACATGGTGTATGAGAAACTAAACACACACATAGAAAAATAAGCATGACATATTCATATTATTCACCATAGATGTACATTTATAATACAATGGTGTGACTCTTGGATTCATCTTCCAAGGTCACTTGGACTCCTTTGTGGCTCTTCGCCTTCCACACCTGCCCATAGAGTATTAGGTGTTCAACATTCCCCCCTCTTAATCCGAGGGGATATGTGTGAGTCCAAGAAGAGAGTTATAATATAAATCTTCAAAGCATGCATGGCAACATCTAGGCCGATTCAGCTCTTTCGAAATGTTGAGCAAAAGAGGTGGTTTAAGGATGACCACCAACACCGGAACTAAATGTCGATTGTAGTTCCGGAAACTCTTTCAAAACTCGGCAAGAAGCTAAGGGCTTCGGTAGAGGAATTGTCCCTCATATTTGAAGATCGATACCTTCAACCTAAAAGAAGGGAAGTCTACAACCTATGATGGTTTAAGGATGACTACCAACACTGGAATGCTTGATGCATTTCCTAGAACTCTTCTAAAGCTAGCAAGAAGCTGAAGTCTTCTGCTAGAGGAACTGTTCTGAAAGAGGAAGAATATCAACCTCACATAGATGGTTTAAGGTTTTCCATCAACCAAAGGCATGCTCATGGGAATCCATGTCTCCGGGCTTCAACTTTGAATCTAGAACGATAGGTTGTGGCTTAGGCTCACTTGAACTCGTTGTGTCTCCGGCTACAACTATGAGTATGGAATGAGAGATCGTGGCTCGGGCTCGCTTGATGTAGCGTCGAAGCTTGTAGATGACCACCATTTCCCCCCCGTCGTGTACAAGGTGAGATGATGGCGAAAACTCAACCGCAATATTGTTCAATATTCAAGAACAAGTTCTCGACAGCGACTTAAACATCTTCTTCGCTATTGATGCCCATTGCCAAGAAGTGATCCATCCAAGGTGAATCTTTGTTCTTGCAAGAGGCTTATTTCTGAAGCATCTGTGTGAAGAATGGGTGTGCTGACCACAATTCTTTCATGGGTGAAGATCAAAACAATGATATTTCATATGGAAAACTCGATCACGAGCCTTGGAATTTCACAATCTATCGTTGTTGTTGCCGTGGAAGAGGAGCGAGGATCCGGAATAGCCTGCAGGAACTCGTCATGAAGAAATCGCACTCGAAATTTGATGGGCTCGCAAAGTAGTCCGAAAATATGAAAGGACAATTCCTTGTCATATCTAAGACCAGCTCCATGATTTTTTGTGGACAAGCTCTTCCCAAGGTCCGATGATGGGCTTGGGAAGTGCAGACTAATTGCCGCATTTGCATGTAAATATGCTCTTGTACAAGGAACCGAATGTGAATAGACCGCAACTTTATATTATTTCGTTGATTGGAGTCCCTCCGAATGTGTTTAGAATGATGACTCCACCGTTTTAATTATTCTTGTTATAGTCGGGATTCAAGTCGCAAAAAATAAATATTCTCTTATGCATTTTTGTAGGCAATTTTTAATGTCAAAAAAGGTGCTTTTGCTGATATTATCAACGGTGGAATGCATAAAAGTGTTCAACAACTCTAATGCATCATCAATTTCAACCTTAAACAACTCAGTGCCTAACAAGTGAATGGGTGTAACAACTCAAATGGTGAAGGTATAAGAGGAAGTTCAAGGGTTTTATAAACAATCCTATGTTAATAAAACGAATTTCCTTAACGATCCCAATAACTTCACCTTAGCAGATTGATAACATTAGTAGATTTGTATGCTCCAAAATGTGATTCCTCAATGGCGTGGTAACAATCCTTCTAAGGTGAACTACGATGAGAGAGCCACTAATGTGACTATGAAGCTGTATTTATTTTCTTGAGATTGAGACTGGATATAGCTCAGAGGCCAAGGCCTTGTAAAGGCAGGATTTGAAACAATTGACCCTCTTGCGACACCTATCATTAACACTTAAAGAACCTTCGTCAGAGGGTGTTATTCAACTGCAGGAGGGGAATTTTGTGAGCATGATGAATATGCGAGCTCTGTCCTTCAAATATACTGATTCCTCTGAAGGTTCTTGCAGCATCCTCAAGCTTCCCAAGCACATTGAGTTCATGCACCGGCTTGAAATTCTTCATTTAAAAAGCTGTGTAATATAGGACTGGATCTTTTGGCTTCAGAACCTCATGGAGTAGCCGCAAGAGAGCAAGATTCGGATTCTTTGTGACTCTTTGTGAATGCCAAAGCAAGGTCACCACTTGATGAAGTCGATGCATGCTAGTGAGAATTGTTTCTGTAGAGATCGCAGAGCGTTGTTGTGGAATGAGCCTGAAGTCTAAAACTTTCCTGCCCCAAAGTTAAAATGGGTGCAGTCTTGCTACTATCGGTAACTGATGCAAGTCGATCCAAAAGTACGTGGTTCTCCAGTCATCTACTGGCACTCATTTCTTGAGAGGAAAGGTTTAACAAAGGAGGATATTGATGAAGCTTTCTAGTGCGTACCAGATCCCCCATTTAATGAATTTCTAGCTAAAGAAACTGTTCAAAGTCAAGATACACAATCATCACCTCCCAGTACTGTACAAACTCGACCCCTAGTTCAAATGTTGAAGCATACAGTGGCTCCACTAGTTACAACATCGATGGCCCTCTTGGTTTAGCCAACCCGTTTTCACTGGACACATATAATTTTTGTTGTAGTATTGCTCACTCCAATGGATGCCGGTGCCGGTGTGTTGTTCAAGAATGCATTTATTCCAAAATTGAAAGCTTGGATATGGCAAGTAACTTCTGAAGTTGATGAAACTGAGTGGAAGAAGGCTCTAGAGCCAAGTCCAGCTGCAGAAGCTATAGCTACTGCAAAAGCTTCTTCTATGGTAGCATCTAAGGTGGCTAATGTTAGTCGAGATTGGTCAAATCAAGAATTGAAGATACGAAATATTTTGAGGGCCTGCTGAGGTCTGTGGAAGGAAAAATTGACGAAATGAAGTCAATGAAGACTGCTCTTCGGTACATACAAAGTAGTAGGCATGATTTTCATACTACAAATGGAATGTTTGAGGATCGAGTTGAAAGTGAGACACACACTGTGAAAAGTAATGGCACTTTGGGAGCCATTTCACCTATAAAGAAAATACATTGGAGAGGAATTTCTAAATAAAATTCCAAGAACTTCAAAGTGGATGCAGATGTATGAACTCTTGGTCAGGGGTCAGTGAGGCCTTCATCTGCACCTGCAAGTGTTGAACCCAGTCTTGATCCACATTCAAAATCATATATGGAGGTAATGGGAAAATCACCGCATCTCAACTATCCCGAGGGAATGGGACAAATCACTGCATCGACAGAGGCAGGGTTGAGTAGCATAGAGGCCAAACGATAGAGAGGTAATTACAAGAGCATAAAAGCTAAAATAGAGCTGGAAAAACCTTAAAATGCCAGGACCTCACCTGTAGCTTTGATAGCATGTTAAACACACACATGGTGTATGAGAAACTAAACACACACATAGGAAAGATAGGCATGAGTTACCCTTCCGTTAATCATAGATGTACATTTATATTACAATGGTGTGACTCTTGGATTCATCTTCCATGGTCACTTGGACTCCTTTGTGACTCTTCGCCTTCCACACACGCCCATAGAGGATTAGGTGTTCAACACTTGTAAACCCACAGTGCCCATGCACCAAATATTACAACCCAGAACCAGAAAATTGTCATTATAAACCCAATCTAGAGGACCACCACTGAAGAACCCAGATGAAAGGGAAAAACCCCAGAATAATGAAGTATAAAACTCAAAAAAATTAACTAGGTTGAAGACCTTAGAGTAGTAATAATTCGCAGCAACAAGCATAGTGAATAGATAAAGAACATACTAGGTTAGGGGATGTGAGCTCGACATTCTAACCTGCTCATGTGTGATACCTTTATCTACTCTACCTTCCTCCATAAACTGCTGAGATGAAATGCCATATTTCCCCTCACCAACCTTCATGGCTCCTTTAACACACCGACATTGTTTCCCATACAGCTCTAACATGGTTAGTTGGAAACCACTGTCATTCTACCAATCATTATGTTATGTAGGCAGTAGTACCCACCCTTTTTTTTGCATACCCTCATCTAGTTGTTGTGTGGTATCCACGGTCTTGTGCACCTCTTCGCTCCAATCTCCCACTTGGCAGCCTGATCGGGGATCCTGAGAATCCCATTATCTCTATCCACAATTAGCAGTAGAGACTGTAGTTCCCCCTCTTGAACTATTTTAGCCTGGTTAATGTCCAAATGTCGTCCTTCATGAGTCCAGCCCCAGTTTTCCAAGAAATCGAAAACTTTGTTTCCTCCTCTGCGAACATGCGACAAAATGTGGTAGCCTATGCATGGGAGGATTGTACTGATACCTTGGATTAGGCGTGCTATTATCTAGCTCTGGCTAATTTTCTCCCAGCCTGTCCCCTATTTCATCTTCTTCAAAACCCCGGTTACCATGGCTGAGTCCCCTTCCACTATGATTATGTGTCATAAGTTCGACTTCATTGTTCATGGCAACAACCAGGTCCATCACATATATTATACAAACTAAACCCTACGAATCTCGAAATATTCCTCCTGCTCCTGCCTGACCTGAGTTGCCTTTAGAGGCTCCGTCATAGTTAAGCTTCACAAACCCCTACTGAGGAACCTGGAATTTGTCCAGTGGGTGTCTATCTGGTGGTTTTTGTTTCCAAGATGTCAGAGCCAACATTTGGGGTTTCAGGTTAAGCATAGCTAAAATTCTAGCCTCATTCACATTTTCTTTCTAGTCGTCTTCATTCCATTTCTCTGAGAGAATAATTTCTCTGATATTATCCAGGATCAATTTGCATATCTCTTCATGCTGCCTGTACTCATCTCTGAATATTCTAGGGTTTCTTTCTTTCTAGATAGCCCATATAAGAAACCCCACAGAGAGTCTCCATGCTCTATTAAGGACAACGCTTGTGTATCCTCCTTTTCTCCAGATTTCAATAGTATGCCTGATGCTCTTGTTATCCCGGTCCGTTTGTTGAAAGCGGGAGGAGATGTTTTGCCACAGGGTCTCGACTACACCACAGTTAGTCAACATGTGTTCGATAGTTTCTTCATTCTTCTTACACAATGTACATAACGACTGTTCATGCATCCCTTTCTTCTGCAGCTGATCCCAGGTAAGAACTTTACCATGACTTACTAGCCATAAAAATTATTCAATTTTCGGCCAATGTTTTTCTGACCAGTTTTTGTACCAAAGAGGAACAACTATGATGTGTAAAATATTAGATTTTATGCAGTAGGATTCTTGAATAGTGAACATGCCCTTGGTGTGGTATCCCCATCTCAATATATCTTCTCCTGTTGCTGCAATTAATTTTCTGGTTTTAAGTTTTTTTTTTTCACAATTCTCCCATTGGCGAGTTTCTGGAGCATTCTGCCAATGGTCCTTTAATTTCCATTTCCTCCATTTAAGCTCTTTCTCCTCATTCCAGAAATGTGCTACTGACTTTATGTTCAGCCTATTGGTGAATAGAAAGATCTCCCTTAGATCAATTCGACTAATTTTTTTTCTCCCTTTGCTGCCAAAAATCCTCCCAAAAAGGGGAAAAGTTACCTCCCCTGATTTCCCAGAAACTGTGCTCACGAATAAGATATTTGTTTAAGGCTGCCAAATTCCAAATGTTGGATACTCTCAGAGTTATTTGCACTTTTAATTTTTCTACTGTAGTAACAGGCATATCATATTTCCTTTCCCAAATTATTTTACACAGATCCCCACCCCCCTGAAGCCATCTCCACAAAAGTTTAGCTCCCATCACCTGATTCATTACGTATGGATCTCTTAACTCCAAGCCTCTTGCCCTCTTTATTTTCGTAAGCTTATCCCATGAAAGAAGGGCCATTTACGGGCTTGTTGGGAACTCTGCTAAAGAAATTTTTTAAACATATTAACCATATCATTACAGCTGGTTTTAGGCGCAACCAGTCCCGATAGCTGATAAATTGGAATGGATTGTAAGACTTCTCTCAACAGGACAACCCGACTGGGAGCGTTAAGCACCCTGAAAGCCCAATTTTTGAGCCAGGCCTGTATGCGATTAAGGAGATCTTTCCATCCCGAAACCCAAAGGGAATTCAGACTCAAGGGGATTCCTAAATACTTTATAGACAAGGATCCTATGTTGAATCCCATGGTACGTGAAAGAAAGCGTTGGGACATTAGATTAGTATTAAAAAAATAAACATTTGATATGTCATTATTGATAAGGGTCCCAGAGGCTTCCATGAAGTCTTTAATAATTGGTAGGATAACCTTAGATTCTTTCAAAGTAGCTTGACCAAAAACATAATGTCATCTACAAACTATTGGTGGGAGAGTTTTAAACCTGCCCCCCAAAGATTAAGTCCCTTCGGCTGACCTCCATTAATCTTGTTTTTGATATGATGACCTAGGCCTTTAGCTGCAATGATATAGAGAAATGGGGAGAGAGGGTTTCCTTGTCTTCGCCCTCGGGTAGCATTAAATGGATTGGAGGGAACTCCATTGAGCATAATGGAATAGATAGGAGATGAAATAAAAGACATTATCCAATAAATCCATCTTACATCAAAACCAAAGGCCTGGACTATATCTTTGAGATAATTCCAGCTAAGACGATCATAGGCCTTAGATAAATCAAGTATAATCAACATACCTTTTTCTTTAAGGGTACGGAGAGAATGTATAGCTTCCTGCGCCGTAATTATGCCATCCAAAATTTGTTTGCCTTTCACAAAGCCCGTTTTCTCAGGTGAAATTAGGGCTGGGAGGATAGGTTTCAAACGATTTACCATAATAGTAGATAAGCTCTTGTATATTACATTGCATAAGGAGATAGGCCGAAAACCTGCTGGTACATCTGAGTTTTCCTGCTTTGGAATTAAAGAAATGAGGGTGGAATTAAGGGTTGGATATACCTGTCGTGAACGTCAAGACTCCTAAACTAATTTCCATATGTCCCTACCCATGAAGGACCAAGCTGCCTGATAAAATTCATCCGTAAAGCCATCTCGACCAGGGGCTTTTTTTTTTTTGCAAGACTTTTGACAACTTCTTCGACTTCCTCTATAGTGATTTCTCTTATAAGAGCTAGATTCTGATCCCTACTAACTATTGAGGGTATGTTTCGTGCGATGCGCTCAATAGCTTATGATTTATGTTGATCAGGTTTTGTTAGAATATGACTGAAATGATTAACTAACAGGGTTTCCATCTCATTATGTTGGACTAGTCTATTTCCTGCTGGGTCCTTTAGGGAAAAGATATGGTTATGCTGTCTTCTCTGAATCATAGCCTTATGGAAGAAATTTGTATTTTTATCCCTTTCTCTTAGCCATTGAATACATGACTTTTGTTTCCATAGTATTTCCTCTTGTTTCCTGCGCTCTTCGAGTTTAATTAGAAGGTTTCCTTCTTCTATGACCAGATTCTCTGCCCTTCCATTTAAGATCATTTGTTGCTGAATCCGCTTCATTTCTCCCTGCAATATTTCCTTGTCATGTTGAATTTTTCCAAACTCAGTTTTATTCCATTTTTTTATTTGTTGTTTTAGGTCTTTTAGAAGAAGTTGAAATGAGTGCATCCTATTCCGACCTTGGGCTCGACTTGCATCCCACCAACCTTTAGCTTTTTCAAGGAAGGTTGGGTCTAGTAGCCAAAAAGCCTCAAATCGAAATGGGTGTTTTTTATTACATTCCTTCATGTCAATTTCCATACTTATCGGCCAATGATCCGACCCCAAAGTCGGGGGGATAAAAACTTCATAGAAGACATCAGTGCTCACCAGGGCTTCTGATGCTAGGAATCTGTTCAGTCTCGAGGCTACTTGGTGACTAGCCCCTCTGCTATTATTCCATGTGTACTTCCATTCACTGTGGGAATATAAAACCTTAAAACTTTCTAATTTTTGACTTAAAACCTTAAAACCTAGACAAAATATGCTTAGATGTGATTATCACCAAAACAAATTATATACAGTTTATGGATCATAGAACCCAAATTCCTAATAATAAAATATATATTAACATGTGCAAATTTATTTATTTAATAACTGAAAAAATATATATTAACATGTGCAAATTTATTTATTTAATCATTTATTGTTCTATCGTAAAAATCCGGTTTTGGATAAGTTTTATGTTTTCGCAATCCCGTTACAAATTATTAAATAAAAAGCCAAAACCATAGGAACACTCGACAGTTTTGTGTACATGTGCAACATATCTTTAAAATGCCGGAAGCACACGGATTCCAAGACCTCTGAGTTATTCTACTTCTCCACTCACGCAAAATTTTTGGACACCCCCACTTTCTTGCTCTGCACTCGCGCCACCAACTGTACATACTGCACGCGACAACCCCCAAACCTAATTCGGAGCCAAACCCGGGGGCACGGCACGAGCCTCTTCTCATTCTACCGGCAGCTGTTGGGAACATTACATTTGCGCCATCGGATGAAAAAAAGTAGTTTTGATTTTGTTGTTGAAAGGAGATTCGATGATCGAGTAATCAGTACACAGAAAGAAGGAATCCGGACCCACGATTCTCTTCTCTTTCTCTTTCTGAAAACCACAAACTTCCATCCCCAAAACCATGTTATTCTCATTCTTTCTGCTGCACTCCTACCTACCTCTCCATTGCGATTACCCATTGATTTCGATCGCACACTTATATTTCTCTCACCCTTTTTCTATATATATACCGCCAGGGCATTGGGAGTTTCGCCGTATCGAGCAGTCAGTTTCATAAATTACTTTTGTTTCAACTCAAATAGTGAGTTCACAGCGGAAGAGGAAATGACGACTGCAAATCAATAGGCTGACATGAAGAAGATTCTCATGTCAGAGCAAAACAGTGCTCCAAGGGTAACTAATCAAACCGCCTCGAATGAGTAGCGTACCAGTTGATTTCAATTAATATTCCTATATTTCATGTGAGTGGGCCTGGTTAATGTATAACGCGGGTTAATAATGTGCAGATGCTAGGAGCCAGGGCTATTCCTTGGGCACGGGCTAACCTCAACCATGCTGCACAGGCACTTATTGTCTACACAAGTAAGCTAGCAATTTAATTTTATCAAATGAATAGATGGGATCCCCATTATTATTATTATGTTGTTGTTGCTGCTGCTTGATTATCCTCAATATCTATCAATTTTTTTACATTAGAGATTTGCAGATTACATTCTTTTCATCCTCACTCTCATTAATCTCACTCATTGTAATTATCTAAAAAATTGCATGTTGTGTTGTGTACTTCCACTGGGGACTCCACGCAGTCAGCGGTTCGGCTTATTTTGCAAGCAATCAAGCATAGACATATGTTAACAGAGGTAGAGGGTGAAGGCTTTCTACCTATCCATGAGACAAGATGCGACTCAGCTTTGTTGCAGAGTCAAACAGAATCATTGCATGGAGAGTATACTGACCAAGAAACATCATTGGGTGTTCACAAAACTGATTGCCAAAATTCAACAGTTCATAGGGGAGAAAACATTGAGGAAACCATTCAACCATCTAAATCTATTAATGAATCAGAAATCTCAAATATTGATTTGCAGCTTGCTGCTGTGAGTATTACAGTAAAAAAGCTTGCAGAATGTACAATCTTGCAGGTAATATTTGAATTCCATAGTTTAGAGATTTCAGAAATGCAAAATTCATTTGAAAAATGAAGGAGTTTCTTGCAGGTAATATTTGAATTCCATAGTTTAGAGATTTCAGAAATGCAAAATTCATTTGAAAAACGAAGGAGTTTCTTTGATGCAGGAGGAGAGAGATTCAGCTATACAACAACTTGCTATTACCCATGATCAGCTTAGAAATTTGGGCCAGCATCAAGAGAGGATGACCGAGCATAGTGAAGAGCTAGTTGATCGTCTGCGGGATGCAGAGTCCAGTGAAGTTGGAGAAGAAAACATGCAATCTTTTGTGGCGTTGGACATCCTGGCTGCTGACTGTAGCAGGTTCATGAAAAATAATTAAATTATTATGTAACATGTTAAAATATTATAATTAAAGCTTTTTTATTATGAGGTTTATTTTCATAATACTGTTTAGATTAGTCGCTCAACAATGTTTTTTTGAATGAAAAATATAATTTCACACATTCATTAATTTTTCTGGGAGTACATAATACAATATAACAACAAATGAGAGATTCGGATTCATGAGAGCCCGTTTCCTACTACAGGTGTTGCAATCTTCGCTAGCATTTGTCCATATGCATCTTTGAATTGAGACAATTATTGGTATAAATTGGCCGACGTCTTGTTCATGAAAATTATTTCATTCAGAATTACAACAAACAACAAAAACTAACCAATAGTTTATTTTTAGTTAGGTGGCTTTGAGAACTAAAACCAAGTGGAGGGGCAATATGAGTTTGCATTTTTATTTTTTTCTTTCCACTTTGTTTTTTTTTACAGAAACGGTTATAGTTTTATATTAAAACCTTGGCTTGAATGCTTTAGATCGGATTACAAAATTTTGAACCGAAGTCCAGTTTTCCTCGTCTATTAGAAACTCTATTACCCGGATACTAATATGCTGATGCTTCTTACATTTGGTAATTAAGTCGATCTCCGAGATTTTCCCTAGCTTATGAATACATACAAATTGCTGCAGCAAAATACAATAAAACATGAAGACCAGAAACTAAGGGATTGGATCCCACTCTTCATTCTCGTCTCTTAGAAGAGTGCTAGCAGAGAGGAGAGTAGCTTTATTGGCTTCCAAATCCGCGTCCTTGTTATTTTCCCGCAAAACATGGAAGAAGTTAAGACTTCGAAGATATTTTAACAGAATTTTAATTCTTGTTACCAATCTTGCTAGCCTGAGGTCCTGAGGAACAGTGTTGTCCATGAGAATTTTTATTAGAGATTGGGAGTCGCTAATAACATTTTCTTCTTTGATGCTGAATTTATTTAACTGCTTGAGGCCTTGCAATAGTGCCAGTGCTTCTGCTTGGGTGTTGATATTATGGCCCAAGCCCCGGAGATATCTATGCTCAATGTTGCCTTCCAGATTCTTGATGACACCTCCAGCCCCAACTTTTCCTAGATTGCCTTTGGCTGCCCCGTCGAAGAATAAAATATAATTGGTTTTCTTTTTGATCCAAGTGGAGAAATCATTCTCGTTCAATCTGATTTGCCATTCTTTATTGATCCTTCTCTGCCTTTTTTCCATAGAAAATTAAAGGCCCATCATGCCACCCCACTCCAATTCCTGAGGGCTTAAGTTTTTTTCCTCAAGCAGTTCACCCAAATTTTCTTTCAGAAGGCTCTTGATCTTGGCCATGATTAACTTAGCGTTTTGCACTTTATCTTGGAAGATTCTCTGATTTCTTTCCAGCCAGATTTGCCAGCAAACCATCTTTGGCAAGGAAAGCCAAGCAGCCCTGAAGCCATCATTTTTTGGGAGGTCTCCCGAATAACAATGCATCCAATTAGTAAACACACTTGTGATGGAGGAGGGGATCTCAATTTTATTTCCCCAAGGTCGCAGTGCCTCTCCCCAGATTTCTTTAGCGAAGTTATAGTCTAGAATCAGATAGTGAGCATTCTCCTCATTTTCAAGGCACATCAAACACCTAGAGGGTCCTTGGAATCCCCTTTTC
Organism: Pinus albicaulis; assembly: GCA_034641835.2. Classification (NCBI taxonomy): domain Eukaryota; kingdom Viridiplantae; phylum Streptophyta; class Pinopsida; order Pinales; family Pinaceae; genus Pinus; species Pinus albicaulis. The sequence goes on from JAXQQM020091415.1 coordinate 322,649, forward strand.
TTAAGTCTGTCCTCAGTGAAAATTTTGTTATGACACAAGAGCCAATTGAAGAAATCAATTTTTGGAATGGTGTTCTGTCTCCACAGTCCCTTCCAAATCGTTGGACAGGTTGGGACGTGCAGAATTTATTTTAGCTTGGCATACCCCTGCGCCACCGTGTAGCTCCTAGAGCGAGAGCCCCACCCTCACTTGTCATGTCTCCTTGTGTGGATCAGGGCCTTTCCTTTCAACTTTGAAATCAAATCGTTCTAGGCATGCATCAACCCCGACAGTACCTCCAGTTGCTTCCAATTCGCCCATTCGCTGCCCTCCCAACACGAAATGTCCCACAAGGTGTTCAAGCCTGAGTTCGACATCGAAATTCGCAGCTCATCCAGCTCTTGAATATCAGCAAGCGGGGCCTCATTCATGATACTGTCTTCGCAAATTCTTATCTGTTTACCATTCCCCAGAATCCAGAAAGCATATCGTTGAATCAAGGGGATAGCCTGCACACAGAGTTTATGTAATTGCGATCAAATTTTTGTGGAAGGAGATCTGTCCAAACTCCGTTTCCTTTGCCCACTGAAGTATTTCTTCCACAGAGCCTTTTGAGTCCATCTTGGCTTTGGCGCAATTTTCCTCCATATGATATTTGCCCCCAGTGCAATGTTTTGGGTGCGCAAACCTTTGAAATTCAGACCTCCTTCCAGCAATGGCTTAGAGACTTTTTCCCAGCTGACTAGAAGAATTCTCTTCTCATTATGCTTACCTCTTTTCCAGAAGAACCTTCTAACTATCTCTTCTATTTTTCTGAGGATGCCAATAGGAGCTAACAAGACAAAGAACTAAAATATTGGAAAACTATTTAGGACAGATTTGATCAGCATTGTCTTCCCTGCAGGATTGAGCCACGTGAATCCCCATGCCTGAATTCCGATCTTAAAATTTTCTAACAGTGGTAGCCAATATTTGCTAGTGGACATTTTTTGGAAGATAGGAAGGCCCAGATAATTGAATGAATTTCAAACTGTGGGGCCAACAAAACCCAAGCACCTGGAGATGGTGTTGAGAGCACTAGTAGAAATTTTCTAGCCATAAATATGACATTTCCCCTCATTTAGCATGCTGCTCGTAGCTTTGCAGTAATCATCAAGAACTTCTTTAAACCTTGTAGCGGAAAGAATAGAGGCTGTGCCTAACAACAAGGAATCATCAACGAAAAAGGCATGGTTTATATTCTTGACTCCTCTAGCAATGTTTAGGCCCAAAATATTTTAATCCAATTGCTTTTTTTCCAAGTAGAAGCTTAAGACAGAGGCTTGCAGTACAAAGAGTAGAGGGGTGAGGGGACACCCCTGGCGAAGCCCTCTTGTGGCTTTAAAGAAGTCCGTTGCTCGCCCATTCACTAGAGGGGCAATCCAAGGCTCAGAGATGCAGGCTCGAATCCATCCAATGAACTTAGGCCCAAAACCAAACTTGAGCAACACATCAAAAATGAAGTTGTGTCGAACATGATCAAAAGCATTAGCTAGAGCTAGTTTAACCACCATTCCTTTTTCTTTTCGCTGCATGCTTGAATGTATCACCTTTTGTGCAAGGATTATACTATCCACAATCTGCCTCCCATGAACAAAACCCCTTTGGCTTTATGGGACGATAGATGGAAGAATACTTTTCAATCTATTGGCCATCACCTTAGTTATCAGTCTGTAACCTATGTTACATAGAGAGATAGGTTGGAATCTGTTAAATGCACCGACTCCCTTTTCTTTTGGAATAAGGGCAAGAAAGGCTGAGTTCGTGTTGCCCCCAATTTTTTGACAGACTTGGGACTTCAAGACCATTTTATGTGGATCCTTTTTCACTATCTGCCAACAAAATTGGATAAATCTAGCCGTGAAGCCATCCGTGCCAAGGCCTTTTTCCAGCTCCATAGCAAAGAGAGCAATATTTATTTCCTTTCTAGTAACCTTTTCTTCCAACTGATGGTTCACCCTGGGGGTTATCATGGATGGGATCACGTCCAAAAACTTGGAATTATGTCCCAGGGCTTCTTCTTCACTATAGAGATCTTTAAAATGAGTGAAAGCTACCCTTTTAATACTTATGAAGTCATTGTGTATTATGGAGCCTTCCTTGATTTCTGAGATAGAGTTGAAGCTTTTTCTCGCTTGGGTTTGTTTATGGAAAAATGATGTGTTTTTGTCTCGCTTTCAACCAAAGACTACAAGACTTTTTTCTCCAAAATTCTTCCTCATGTAGACAAGCTTTATGGAACTTTTGTTGCAAATTTGCCTCCTTGGCTAGAGCTCCACTCAATATTTATGCATCTTCCATCTGCAAGTGATGGATCTCAAGATATTCTTGAGCTTTCTTCCTTGCTTCCGCAGGATTAGGCAGAGTTTTGGCCCAACTTTTCAGAGCAGCTTTCACTCTTCTAAGCTTTTCCTCCCACTCGTAGAAAGGTGACCCTTTGACAGGCATCCTCCAGCTTTCCTTTACCTTGTCCATGAAGTTCAAGTTCTTGACTCACAGGGGGCTAAACCTGAATGGAATTGGGCCTAAATCACTTTGGGTCAACAATTCCAGTTTAATAGGCTTATGATCTGAAACACTGCTAGAGAGGATATTCATCCTAGCTTCTAATCCTAGAAGAAGAAAAGAACTTTGAACCATAAATCTATCTAATCTCGTTGCAATATGCCCAGGACTGACTCTTTTATTCGACCAAGTGTACTTACCGTTTAAGGGCTTGATTTCAAGCAGGTCCCAATCTTGAATGAGGTCCTCCACCCATTCCCTCGTTGGATCCCTGACGATGCTTCCCCCTCGCTTATCAGACGAAAGTAAGGTAAGATTGAGGTCACCAGCAATAATAACATTTTCCAAATTCTCTACCTCGGATAAATTTATGATTGAGTCCCAGCATGTCTTCTTCTCCCCTGAATTTACTGGCGCATACACATTAAAGAGGCTAAATATTTCCTTAGTATCATGATGTTGAATCTGCAATAATAGCCAATGAGTGTTTTGAATCTCAGTGAATAGAGTGAACTTGGTCTTATTCCAGAGAGTGCCCAGTCTGCCCGAAGCTCCTCGAGCTGAGACTACCTGCCCTCCACCTTTGTTCCAAAATTTCTTACTTGTTTGAAGGAATTCTTTATCCTCCATTTTTGTCTCCTAGATTAGAAGAATATCTGGGGCTTCTATCCTTGTTAGACTTCTTATGGCTTCTTCTTTCGGCGTGCTCCCCATTCCTCTGCAGTTCCAGGAGACAACCTTCATCACTTACTTTTTTGAGTTTGATGAGCTCCTTTGGAGCCCTGGCCATGATTTCTTGTCCCCTTCGGAGTTCTTGCCAATAGCTTCTCTAGAGTTGGTTGGCTGCCCTGAAGTTGGTCTTTGTAATTTTCTTGATCTCTCTTCTCCCAGGATGGCATTCTTCCTCTTGTCAATCTTCAAGTCGTTTTGTGTGATTCCCCTATCTCTCCTTCCTCCTCTGTTTCCGCCGACTCTTGTTCTTCCTCTTCATCTTCTGCAGTCTTCTCCTTAGGGCTTTCTGGAGTGCTTTCTCCTTGCCTTGAGTCTGCGGGTGTCCCTTTCTCTGGAGTCACTTTCTTTTGCACTTCGACCTCTTGGACTTCTATTGAAGCTGATCTTAAGGGTCCAAACTTGTTCTCTTGACCCTTCGAGGGAGGTTTTTTCTGATCATTAGTAGGCTGTTTTCCTTTCCCTTTTGGAGTCACCGAAGGATTTTGGGCCTTATGGGCAGACGTTGTTCTCTTAACCTGCTTACAGCCTTCCTCTTTTCCTTTCTCCACGTCTTCATTATTCAGAAAACTCTTGGAAAAGTGTCCGTATTTGTGGCATTTTCGACACTTAAAAGGGAGTTGCTCATAATCTAATTTTTGCACATGAGTCCAACTTCTAACATTGATTTTTATTTCCTTCGGAAGTCCCATTTCAAGATCGACCTCTACACAGATTCGAGCACAGTCGTATTGATTCTTATTATTTGCCCGATCTATGAATTTTCCCAGCGCATTGCCTATATGCTTCAAAGAATCCCAGTTCCAACAATGCACTAGAAGATTCGGAAGCCTTACCCACATAGGAATGGCCGACGTAACATCCTCTGCTAGATCACAATCCGACATCCATTTGTTTAAATACAGGCCCTGAGGTCCCATGAATTAAGGCCCATTCCTAAAAATCAAATCCTTGCCCTCTTTTGAAATAAATTCAAATAGGAAGAAGCCTCTCCCCAAGAAGTATGAGGTAACATTGTGCTCGATCAATGGTCTCTAGTTTTTGAAAACCTAGCCCTCCATGGTTTTGGGTGAGGGCCAAAGTCCTGTAAATTGCCCCACAAAAGCACGATTCGCAAGAGACAAGGCAACCTGGATCGACCCCTCTGGTGGAAGGGAAACTATCGGAATGTCATCCAGCTTCTTCACAAACTTGGTGGCTTCTGATTTCTTCTTTTTCGGCAGCGAAGCCAACAGATTTTTGAATGCTTCTTCAGTAGACGGAGTGGGAGGAGGATAAGGGGGAGGAGGGGCCTAGGACAAACCCAGATCCTCCATGGCTGCGAGGGAGGCGCAACCCTAGCACCAGTAGCAGTGTGCAGGTTCACTCAGCAGGCAGTAGCGTTTCCACTTTGTTACTTGCACCTTTACATGTAAATTTATTCGCCTTGCAGTTACAACACTAAATGATACTTCAGATCGATTTGATATTCATTGAACTAAGATCGAATTTGTTGGAAAACCGTTCATATTTTGGTGAATTTCGACTTTCAAACCGAAAATGCGCCCACTGTGATGACCTAGGTGTTATCTCATCTTACTAATTCTTACATTCATTCTTATGAGGTTACATTGTATAGGGAGTTTTTCATATTGGTATTTTGTAAATGAATAATGTGATTTATAGCAAAAAACTATATTTAATATATATATATATATATATATATATATATATATATATATATATATATATATATATATAGCATAAAATTGTTGTTTTAAATAAAAAAATATATATTAACTTATCAAATATGATTATTGCATTATTTTATTAATTTCATATTTTTTTTTAAATTGTTTTTTTGTTGGACTTTAGGTTTAAAATATTGATTTTCTTTCTTATTATTTAGTAGAAATTTTTTTTATTGTGAGGTTTATCCTCATGACAGTGTTTAGATTGGTTGTGAGGTTTATCCTGATGACACTGTTCACATTCATTGTCCCTGGCAGAATCTGAACAATGTCCCTCCCATGCAACACTCTCCTCTATTTTTATGTAATATTTATTTCCTTGAAAGTATCTTTGCACGTTTAGAGACAAATGCTAGTTTTTATTTTAAATGTTGTTGAAATCAATACAATATCTTTGACTAATCTTGTAGTGAGAGAGATTCAAAGTTCAAGCTATTTTATTGCTTCAAGATCCGATTACTCAAATTTTCTATAAAGAACAAAATTAATTGAGTTCGAGCTACCAAATGCTATATTCAACTGCTCCAAGCTTGCTTGGGAGGAAAACATGAGTCATATATGCCTAGATTATGGACTAGGACTTTTCCTTGTCTGTTAACATAGTTGTATTGCTCTATCAGCGTGTATGAGTTCATTCCATACTTTGGTAATGCTACACCTTTTATCATTGATGGTTGAAGTCAACTCAAGTAGCCTTGCATGTGACTCTGGTATCTCGGGGAAGGCCATATACATTATTATTGTCAGTGAAGCTTTCTGCCAAATTCTATCTAATTGAAAATATTTCAATATAGAAAGATAGATGTATGCTTAACCACATTACTTTACATTGTCTATTATTCTTTGCCATACCAGATTATTTTACATTGTTTATTATTCTTTGCAATTATTTTGCATTTTCTATTATTTCTTTGCTATATAAATAAATAAATTGGTATCAAATTTCCTAGGATGCATGCATGTGTTTGATTTAAAAAGGCGCATACTCGCCAAATAGGTCTTTTGAGTTTATTGAATATGTGTTATAAAGAAATAGTACGAGGTTTGAAAAACTTGTAGGATTTCATTGCCAGGGTCCAAATGAGCATGCCACTATCTCTTCTCAGCATACAATATTTAAATATCATAATTATATATATATTAACATACTATAGTAAATGATTTTATTAATTTTTTCTGTTTTCCTTTGGTTCTATATGAAGAAATTTGGTTCTATATGAAGAAAGTGACGGTTGTTCAACAAGAGTACAGAGTATTCATGAACCAGAAACCTTTCTCAAAAGGGTTATAGGGATTATTAATGAACAAGAAATGTTTCTCAAACAGGTTATACCCTGAGTATGCTCTTAACAGTAAATTCAAGAGTTATGGTGGTTGATCAAAAGCTGGTAGTTTATGGCGTAAAGAGGACTCTGTATGTTATGGTAGAAAGAAATGTTTCTTTTTATTTTTATTTTTATTTTTTATTTTATTTGAATATACATTGTTTCTTGGATATTGGAACAAGTAGATAATCTATGTCAAATTTCTACCTATTATTAAGTGGATAGTCCCTGGATGAGTTGCAATTTCTTTACTTGTTGATTCCAATTATGAAACATCACTGCTTTTCGTTGTAATAAAACCGTTTTGTAGTTCACTGTTTATTAAATGCAAAGACTATCCATATAACTATTTGTTAATATTGTTATTAGCTATTATTATTCTCTTAAGGTGATACAAAGAATTATACACTATTATCTTATTCTTATTATAATTATAATGTTAATATTGTTATTAGCTATTATTATTTTCTTAAGATGATACATAGAATTGTTGAACTACAAACATGTTATACCCTATTATCTTATTCTTAGTATAATTATAATGTGAGTTAGAGTCCAAATATAATATGTGCTCAATGTGACTCAGAGTTCAAATATAATATGTGCTTAATGTGAGGATTGCTGTCTTTGAATTTTAAAATCCAGTGGGAATGTTACAATTTAATATTAGGAAGAGAATTGAAAGGAGTTGTCTATGGATGCAACAGAATAGCTCGGATGTTAGCTTTTTCAAAAAATCAGGTAGTTGGATTGTTTGAATTGCATTTTTGATAGTGGAAATGGAATCAGCACCATCAAAAACCCTTGGGCACCCAAAATACTGAAGTTTAACAATTTTAAACAAGAATTTCAAAAATCTGAATAGCTCAGTCGTTAGTTTTTTTAAAAATTCAGGTAGTTGGATTGTTTGAATTGCATTTTTGATAGTGGAAATGGAATCAGCACCATCAAAAATCTTTAGGGCACCCAAAACATTGAAGTTTAACAATTTTAAACAAGATTTTCAAAAATCTTTGCCGAATTTTTTCTCACTGGAATTTTTGAATTATTCTATGGGTTTTTAAAATTACAACTAATTGAATTTTTCAAGATTATTATCATTTTTTTCCGAGAAATTGAAATATTCAGAATTATTATTATTTTTTACACTTTTATTATCATTTTTTTCCGAGAAATTGAAATATTCAGAATTATTATTATTTTTTACACTTTTATTTGGAATTAACAATTGGGCAAACATTTCACCTTCATTCACCCAGCTATGATGTAATAAGAAGATCATGAATTCGATGATATAGGTTTCGAAAAAGGTATATTTAGCTAAATGCAGGTAGCGAACATTGGATTTTTAGACCATGTTTCTTCATTATATAACACATGAACATGAGTTTTTAGATCATATTTTTGTACATTATGTAACAGCACAAGCATGAAAGACATTAAAATAATAATAATAATCATCCGTGACAGACACTTATATGGCAATTTTCTAAAATTTGAACAAAAACCAAATAGAGGAAGGATGCACTTATATGGAAATTTTCTAAAATTTGAACAAAAACAAAATAGAGGAAGGACATCCTTCTTTAAGAGAATTGTTACAAAGTTTTGTGCATTATTTATGTTAATATGAAAACTATTTTATTTGTTCTGGAACCCATTTTTGGATTTTTCATTTTATGGACCCAATGCAGTGCAATTGAAATTTAAATACGAAACTTCAGACTAGCACCTACATCTTAGTATTTATGATGAGCAAGTCTTGTAAATTAATATTGAAGCATTCAGTTACATATACAGACTGCAAACATGGAAAAGGGAAATATGAGCAGCCTGATATTCTAATCTATTCAGAGTCCGACAAAAGTAGAGCTATATTTACATTTTGTGATCAAGAGCAGAGCAGAGCATGATGAGATCTGAAAGACACAGATTTGTTGTCTCTGCTCGGATCTCCGCTTGCTATATAATTATTTGCTTACTTTCAGAAAGGTCAGTACTCGGCGGATTGATACTCCATTTGTTCATGGAAGGAGTTTCTCCGTGCAGACCTGAGAATGTTCTTATCTGCTACAATGAAATAGGCCGAACCACTGACTGCCAATCAAAGTATACACAACATCAGCATGCAGTTCATAACCTAATCATCGTAATGAGAGAGGTTAGCCCTATCAACCAGATGAATGAATGAGAGTAACAATCAAAATGGGAAAAGATGTATCACGGTGGCTACAAGCAAAATACTGTCTGCAAACAATTTAGTAATTAAGAATTCTTGATCAAAGCATTACAACTCAAGCATTTTAGTAAAGTAGTTTAATATTATTGTAGCCTGCAAATTTGTCATGTAAAAAAAATTGATGGAAACTGAGAACAAATAAGCCGCTGCAACGTAACATTTGGAATGACACGGAGGAATATCTAATTTAATTATTGACTTACTTGTAGAGATGATGAGCGCCTGTGCAGCATGGTTGAGATTAGCTCTTGCCCAAGGAATCGCCCTTGCTCCCAGCAACTGTAAATTATTATTAGCATTAACCCAACCCAGCAGTTAATAAAAGGCCCAATCCCAACCCAGCAGTTAATAAAAGGCCCAATTGAATGAATATGAATTGAATGGTAAAAGGTCAATCTGTCAAACGTTAGGCTAAGGAAAAATGAAGCACATGCTTCCAAAATCCACTGCTAGACTCAGCAAACGGAGACAGAAAATCAATAAAAGAGGTTATGGAAAATTTCTTAGATATCTACACGAAACCTACTATAGATTCACAATCTAATTCAGGGTTGGGAGAGAGAAAACAACAACAAAGAAGAAGACATAAAACAACAGCAGGACACCATGGATGGATTTCATATCAGACCCAGCGAACACAAGAGGGACAATGTCCTTTCTTCACGAGTCCATCCATATTTATTGGACTCTCAAATATGTTTTGGCAAAAGCCTTGCTCAGTCAAGGAATGGAATGAAACCCCAATGTGGTTTCAGTTCAAATTAAAAAAGAAATTCAGGAGATTAGAGTATCTTAGTACCATGCTACGGCTTGAATTGAAAGAGTAGAACAACAACTTCAATCTATGCAGCAATTAAACATGTTGAGTTCTATTGCAAAATACCCTGCTCCTATTGACTCTTCACGATTGAAATATGATTTTCTAAATTTTAAATGAATTTTGCCCCTAGCTTTTTCACTGTTTCCCAAGTAACGGTTGTCCAAATCAGAGCACGCTTGACAACTGAGGGATTCCCAAGCGTAACTTTGGAAGATGGTAATTTTTTATTTTTTTTATTTTAAAAATGAGTGACGTGGAGTTAGGTAGGAAGATGGTGATTTTTTGTTTTTAATAACGAGTTAGGTTGGATTTAGGTTAATCTAGTGTTAGTTTTTAGTTTTTATATTGAGGAAAAGATTGGTTTATTTAATTAAATTATTTTTCTTTAAAATGTCGATTTTGAGAGGTTTCACAATTTAGAATGAGATTATTTATCTAAGGTACTACTAATAAAATCGCTATGATTCTAAAGAGACATAATGTTTTCTCAACTTTCAAGCTCTTTCACATTATTCGGAGTTCACTTAAATTGGTTAAGGACTTGATTTGCATTAAGGATGGTAAGAGTGTTTACTTGATTCCGTGTTCATGTGGGACCCCTTACATAAGTGAAACTGGTCGATCAATTAATCAAAGAATTCTTGAACATGTCGCTGACCTTAAACATAGTAGATCTCGCTCCTCTGCCCTTGCAGAGCATGCTGAGAAGACTAAACATCACATTTGTATTGAAGATGCTCAGGTTATTGCGAAGATTGACCATTTCCACCATCGTAAGTTGAGGGAAGCCCTAGAAATCGAAAAAAGGTCGGTTAACCTCAATAGGGATGATGGGTGGAGTGTTAGCAGATGCTGGATTCCTACCCTTCACTCTTAGTTGTTGTTCATCTTCTCATGTTCTCCCCCTTCTCTTTTCTTATGTTATGGCTCTTGGTTTTTAACCCTGTGACCTCCCAAGAGAAATCTTAAGTTCTTAACCATTGAACCCACTCAAATTGTCTAAATAAAATATTTAATTTTCAATCAAATTCAAGGCATTTTTTAAGGGAGCGGAATGGCCAAGGCATTTTTTTAAGGGAGTGGTTCTCTTCAAAGTTTTGTCATGTGTTCAATAGCTATTTAAGGGAGTGGTTCTCTTCAAAGTTTTGTCCTCTTTTCAATAGCTAGTCAGTGTCAATTAATAGAATTTGTCCACTTATACATTAATTACTCTATGTGAGTTGTCCATTGTGGCAGGTCCTCATCAACATATCAAGCATGTTGGAAAGTGAGTTTGGTACCAAAAAAAGGGCTTCTTACGTTCATCTTAGAAGATGGAAAACGTGGGGTGGAGCATATAGAGAGGCACCACATAAATATAGAAATATTGTTTTGTTAATGTAAATGTGTACATATGAGTTAAGATGTACTAACTTAATTAATTAATATGATTTAATGTTAATTTTATTTAACATATTTTTTGGCTATATTTTAATGGGTTTAATGGTTATAGTATATGTGAATGTGTTTGATGGTTAAGAGCATGTATTTTCTCTTAACAGGTAATAAGTTAAAATTTAGTGAGCAGTAGAGAATGTATGTCTTCATAAACTTTAGCACTCAAATTGCTACACAAAGGTGACTCCCTTGTTTCATGAAGAAAAAAGTTTCATACATCAATATTTTGCCTTGTCCCATAAAGAAAAAGGTCTCATACACCAATATTTATATTTTGTTTCGTTGTAATCTTATACTAGATTATTATTATTAATAAAAAATAATTTCAAACCTATAATTTTAACAAGAAAAACTTTATGTTGGGAAAAAAAATGTGTGAAAGTCATAAAATGACTAGCACTCACTTTATAAGTGGGGCGGTAATTTGTAATTTAGTTATCCAATATATAAGGGAAAGATGGTCCCTCCCATAGTTGATATAATGGACCACTCACTTAGAAATAATGGAGAAAGGTTTTTTTGATTGTTTTCTAAGAGTAGATTTAGATCCTATTTTCTAAGAGATTGTTGTGATATCCCGAACATAATGTAACCATTATATTTGTGTGTGTGTAATTGTTTGATTAATGAACGTAGCGATGTAGCAGCCTCAGGTGCTCCTTACCTGAGAGTTGTGGGTTTCATTCTCAATTTGATTTGTCTTCCTATTGTTTTAGGTGGTATTAGAGCGTCAGGGTTGAGTTGAGCCCTTGTGGCTGAGATTGACGCAGTGAGCCTTTGTGGTTGTGAGAGACTGGTGAGCGTGGGGCCTCTTCTGTTAGTGAGTGCAGGTGTGATGATTTGTTAGCAGAGTCAAGATCTGCGATATTTATGTGTGGAGCAGCGTGATTGCATTGCAAGGTTGCATTTCCTGTTTGAGGATCAAATTTATTTGGAGCGTAGTGGATCTTGGTGTGGATCAATGGAGGCAAGCCAAGTTGGGATTTCTTAGGAAAGGAAAGGTCAGATCCTACATGCGCACCCTTAGTTAATTATATAGTGCACAAATTTGGTAGATTGTGCAACTTTTCTTAAGAAAAAGTGAGCACATTTGCACAGGTTCTATTAAGGACAAGTGTGCAGTTTTTATGAAGAGAAAGTGCACAGATTTGTGCAGCTTTTATTAAGGAAAAGTGTGCAGATAACGAAAAACTTATGAAAATTTTCTTTTGTGCACTGTGTTTTTGATAAGAGTGTGTAGATACATTTTTTAGAATTTATAAATTATTTAAGCTTCATTTGGTTTTTTGTCTGAAGCTGCGAAGCCTGACCATTGTTGGAGTTGTGGATATGTTCATAAGGTATTCTTGGGGCTATTGGTGGTACTCGTGAAGTAAGAAGTTGGGTGTTGTTGGAAATTGGGATTTTTTGTCAAGATGGCTAATCCCTTGCAGAGACATACCTAAATGAGGGCAATAAATTGGACAGATCCAATTATTTTAATTAGAAATTCAAGTTACAGACACTACCAGAAGGTTATGGCGCTTGGACCATCACAAAGGAGAAGAAGCAATCCTGCTGTAGGTGCGACAACTGCATTAATTTAAGACTGGGAGAAGCGGTAGAACAAAGCCAAGGTATTACTAAGAACGTATGTTAAAGAAAATATAATCCCTCATATTCGTGACTGCAAGACATCTAGTGCAACTTGGAATGCACTGAAGGAATTATATGAAACCAAAAATACAAATTGAGTCCTCTTTTTGAAAAGTAAGCTAATGTATATTAAAATGGAAGAAAAAGAATCTGTTGGTGCCTTTGTTTCAAGAATTAAAGATTTGAAAGATAAGTTGGGAGATATAGGGGAATCAGTACCTAGTACTAATTTGGAAACAATTACGTTAAATGGAATGTCGGAGGACTATCATATGTTTATTACAAGTCTTGCAACAAGGGAGAAAGTGCCAAAATTTAAGGAATTGACAAGTATACTAATGCAGGAAGAAGAGAGGCGCAAGGATTTGAAGCCTCAGAATCCAGACTGGTACTTATGGAAAAGAAGAAATTCTTCAAAGGGAAATAAGGAGAAGGAAGTAAAGGTGGAACTCTATCTCAGAAAAGGCCATTTCAAAAACCAAATCAAGGTATGTCATCTGTCAGAAATGATTATGAAATAAAACTTTTTACTATGGTAGAAGTGGGAATTTCGCTGGAGACTATTATAAGAAGAAAAGTGATGAATCTAGGCATAAACTTAGAAGACAATCATGACATTTTGCAGGAGAAGCCCTGAATTCCGATCTAAAAAATCTTAAGACTTTTGTGTCTAATGCCGCACTGGCTACTGAAATGGATGATGCTAATACATGGTTTGTGGACTCTGGATATTCGATTCATATGACATGTAACAATATTTGGTATGATAATTTCAACGAGGTATGCAATGGTGCTAATATATGTCTTGGAGACAATCGCCCACATCAGATTAAGGGATGTGGAGATATTCCTGTAACATTTCCAAATGGAAATTTCAAGCACATTCATGATGTTATGTATGTGCTTGGGATCAGTACAAAAAATCTTTGTGTCTACAATTACATATCAGAATCTAAAGGTTGAATTCTTCAAAGCACATTGCATAGTGAAATATTTTTTGGATCACTACTAACCTTTTGCTTCGGGCGTCAAAGTTGGAGGCCTGTACAAACTTGATGTCACCAACAAAATTCATCAAGCACTGACTTCTACAACTATGCCAACATAAAGTCTTTGGCATTAGAGGTATGTTCACATCAATTATCATGATTTATTTTTTTAGCAGAAACAAATTATGGTTGAAGGACTCCCTATGTTAAAGAATGAATTTGTTGCTTGTGAAGGTTGTGCATTAGGAAAAATTCATAGAGATGAATTCCCCTTTAATTTTGATAGAAGAAGAAGAGATGTATTAGAACTTGTGCATTATAATGTTTTTGGACCCATGCAGACCATATCCCTAGGAGGTTCCTATTGTTTTATGTTGTTTATTAATGCTTGCACAAGGTACACATGGGTGTACTTCCTCAAGAAAAAGAGTGATGTTTTTTAGTATTTCAAAGAATTCAAAAACATGACAGAGAAACAAACAGGGAAGTTCATAAAGATCCTGCGTTCAGATCAAGGGGGAGGGTACATATTGGGGAACTTCACAAAGTATTGCAAGGACCATGGAATAGTGCAATAGTTCATAGTACCCTACACTCCATAGCAGAATGGTGTTGCAGAAAGGAAAAACAGGAGTTGGTGGAGTGTTCACGAAGTATGATCAAAGGTAAGAACCTCTCAAATTATTTTTGGGTATAGGCCATTAGTATTGTTGTTTCTTTAAAGAATAGAAGTCCAAAAAGGTATCTTGATCTTAAGACCCCATTCGAAGCCTTGTATGGGTTTAAACCAACAGTTCATCATTTGAAGGTGTTTGGGTGCAAGGCCCTTGCACATATTTCGAAGGAGAATAGAAGGAGCTTGATGCTAAAGCCATTAAATGCATTTTTATAGGATATTGTGTAGAGTTTAAAGCTTATAAAATGTTTGATCCATTTACTCACAAAGTATTTGCGAGTAGAGATGTAATTTTCTGTGAGCAAGAAGATGAAGGCAACAAGGATAACAACTATGAAATATGGAACATTCTTCCTGAAGTTGAAGACAATAAAGTATAAGCAAAAACATAAGACAGTGAGCAATAAAAGCTTGGGGAATAATTCGTTAATATGGACATCACCAATAGCTAGAGGCCACCCAGAAGTGGAGAAGTGCTTTCAGAGAACAAAGGTGAAAACAATGAGTGAGAAGGATATACACTTGGGAGATTCCACTACCTGAAAGTTATAAGGACTATGCCCTTATGAATAATGTTTTGAATGTCATATAACAAATGAGTTTTAATGAAGCTAATGAACATGAAGAGTGAAGAAAATAAATGAAGGAATAATATGAATTTATAATTAAAAAAAAAAAAAACTGGGAATTGACTTAATTGCCTAAAGGAAAAGAGCTCATAGGATGTAAATGGTTGTAAAAACCCAAGTTTAAAGCAAATTGTATTATAGATACATATAAAGCTAGATTGGTGGAAAAAGGGTACTCAAAAAAGGAGTGTAGAAATTTGAATACAATTATGTATTGCCTGGATTCTCCTGATCTAACAATTATATGCCACTGTTAAATACATAATCCTTCTACTAAAATATTTGTGGAATTTTAATAGCCAATTGCGAACACATGAAGAAAGATCAATCACACATAACACAAATGTTTTTACTGGGAAAGCATAAAGCTCAAAAACCCCAGTATCATATATTATGTATATATCATGGATCATGAAACAATCTCATACAAAACTCTAATCCAAGAGCTCTTAGTACAATATACAATCGTCTCACACTGTCATACAAAAATTGGAAAATACATGTGCCAATTTACTGCCTCCTGACAACCTACCTCCACTGAACAATCCCTGCTGATCACAATCCCTGAATGAATGAGATATTGTCTTGCCTTGACTGCACATTCCTCATTGGCATCTCCAATGTGTGTGTGGTTGCATGAGTGCACCCACTAATGCCACAAATGATAGTCAGACTGTCCCTTTCACCTATCTCTCAACTAGGTCTCCACTGGATCTGACATGCATGTAGTTAACAGTTGTAAATCTTCAGTTGCATGTGAGATCACTCCATGTGAATTAATTTAATATTTAATTCACTAATCTCTCACTAGTGTATCTTTAGTTACAACTAGTTACAACTAGCGCAACTGAGTTTAACTCACTTAACTGAGTTAAACAACTTTACAACTCACATAACTACACATCCAACTCTGTTACAACTTTGAATCACTCAGATACAACTAAGTCCACTTGCATGTCCCACCAACCAACCTTAGAACTCGAAATTCCTTCAGCTAACTAGTTTGCCACTTCAGTTAACTGAAATAAAGTGCTTCAAGAAAATAGATTAATATTTATTGTCCAATTATTATTAAGAGATAATAATAATCGACAATGCATTCTATTTTTAGACATGCGATCTATAAATAGACTTCTCCCATGCATCTAAAAATAGAACCTCATATATAAATAGAATTTGCTCACCATTCTAAAAAAATACTCCCGCTATAAATAGAATTTGCTCAACATTCTAAAAATAGACATACACCTAAAAATAGCCTGCGGGCCCCACCTAGTGTAGGTGCTTAATTTTCACTGGGATCGTCATCTTGTTGAATCTCAATAAGGAGGGCATTAATTATGCCGAAACATTTGTACGTGTAGCTAAATTAAATACCATTAGATTGTTAATTGCATTAGTTGTAAAGTATCGTTGGAATTCGCACCAATTAGATATAAAATCTACTTTATTGAATGGTGATTTAAAGGAGGAGGTGTATTTGACACAACCTGAAGGGTTTGTGAAAAAGGGGCAGGAACAATTATTTTGCAGATTAAAGAAAGCCTTGTATGGGCTGAAATATGCACCTAGGTCGTGGTATGAGAAGATAGATTCCTTCTTTCTTTGGGAGGGTTTTATGAGGATTCAAAGCGATCCAAATTTGTATACCAAGTTTGATGCAAAGGGGCATGTAGTACTTATTTATTCGTATGTTGGTGACCTAATTATTACAGGAAATTTAGTCAAACTGATTGATGAAATTAAGGTGCAGATGCCACGAGTATTTGAGATGAAATATCTTTGTGAGTTACGTTACTGTCTAGGTCTTTAAGTGTGGAGAGATATAGGCCAGACTTTTGTTACTCAGGGTAAGTGTTTAGAGAAGTGCTTAAAAAATGTAATATGGATCAGTGCAAATCTTCTTTTGTTCCAATGCAGCAGAATGTGAAACTTATTTTGATGACAGCTCAAAGGAGGTAGATGGCACACTGTGTAGACAATTGATGGGTTTATTGAATTATCTTGCTACAACCATACTTGATTTAACATACTATGTTTGTGTGTTAAGTCAATTTATGGCGAGAACTCTAGAAATACATTAGAGAGCAGCAAATGGAGTACTCAAGTATCTTAAAGGAACAACTGATTTTCGTCTTAAGTATACTAATTCATTTGATCTTGAGTTGACAGGTTACTCAACTTCAAATTGGGCTGGTAATCCGGATGATAAAAGATCTACTATAGGTTATGCATTCAGTATTGGATCCATGATTGTTTGCTGGAGCATCAAGAAGCGACCTACTATATCTTTGTCATCTACAGAGGGAGAGTATAAAGCTTTGTGTGCAACAACTTGTGAAGTTGTTTGGTTGAGGCGAGTTCTTCAATATATTGGAGAAGAAAAAAAGAATGATACAATGATCTAATATGAAAACTAGAGCTCGATGAAGTTGGAAAATAATCCAATCTTTCATGCAAGGACAAAGCATGTTGATGCTTAGTTTCATTTTATTAGAGAAAAGATGCAGTCTAAGGAAACTTTTATTGAATATTGTAATACTTTTGAAATTGACGTTGATATTTTCACAAATCCCCTTGGGAAGATGAAATTTGAATTGCTTTGGGAGATATTAGGTGTGGAGATTAATCCTTTCTCCATTACGGGGGTAACTTAAAAATAATGGAGAAAAGTTGTTCTGATTGTTTTCTAAGATTAGATTTAGAGCATATTTTCTAGGATTTTGTTGTGATCTCCAAAATATAATGTAACCATTATATTTATGTATATGGGATTGTTTGATTAATGAACATAGCGTTGTAGCAGCCTCAGGTACTCCGCGGCTGAGAGCTTTAGGTTTCATTCTCAATTCAATTTGTCTTCCTATTTTTTTAGTCACTCACATAAAGTTACTAATGGTAGTGGGAGAAGGTGCAACCCCTTTGTATGCTTAGTTACATGGGGAAGGAACACTAAAAAAAAGACAAGAAGAAACAAAACAAGACTGATAGACAGAGAAAGACCACAAAATTAGAAGTTTAAATTTGAGCAGGACAAGAATTCACCCGCTCTAATACCATGTTAAATTCACACATGAAATGATAAAACATAATTGATAAATTGTTGAATGCATATTATTCAAAATAATATGGATATTTATACATTTTTTTATTACCCTTGGTTTCATATTCCAAGGGGTCTCTTGGACTTTCATGATTGTTCAAATTCCACACCACAACCCTCAGCAAATTAGGTGTCCTACAATTATAGTGTAACATAATTACATAAATTAAATGGTTAGTAAATATTGATAGGCACCAATTCATTATGAACATCAAAACATTTCATGATACATCACATGTTGTTAGATTAAAAAAAAAATCATAAAAATCAATTACATTATAAATTTATTTGAAATAATAATAATAATAATAAATATATAAGAAAAATATATTTAAGAAAACATGGAATATAAATTTTCACTATGATATTTTACTATACTATGGAGATTCTTAATATGTTTTGTTATAATACCATGGATCAAGATTATTGCTTATCAATGCCACATGCCAAAAAAACCATAACTCACTTCATATGACACTTTTTCATATGATTTTTCTTTAATTACTCAATTTAATTAAAAGGGAATAAACAACATAACTACTTTGGAGATAAATATCAATATTTGATATGTGTATATTACCAAAAAATATTCTAAAATATTTTATGAAGGTTAAATTCTTACCATTAACTAAATAATTATTGATAATTAAATTAAAATTATAAAAATTCTATTCCAAAATAAACACACTTTATCAATTAGTCATTAATATATTCATAATCATACACAAATATTAATATATTCACAATCATACACAAATAATATACGATAGGTTAAAAAAAAACCATATAAGCTGATTTGATAGTGACTTGTCTAACGCCAGAACAAGGGACCAAAGCCCTTTCTCACACAAAACCATGGTACTTTTGGGATGTTTAAAGGGATTTTCCAAGGGGAGGTGAACGTGTGAGACATACTAAGGGTTGAATCGACCAAATTGACTTTTACTTTCCATTTACCAACCCACACTTTAAGTAGACCTTGAGAAATAAAATACTCAGTTTACCTTTTTGAGAGAAGAAAAAGGAACACAACAATCGTTGCCTCTATGAAACATACACAAGGAGATTCAGGGGTGCAAAGAGTTACAAATCTTTCACAGATTTACCTAAAAGTTCACTTCTTTGTGACGAGAAGTGTTTTGTTCCTGTGGGATGTGGGAAGTGTTCTATTCTTGAAGACATTGATAATAAACAGGAACAAGAATACGAGTTTTTCCAATTCTATTGATAGCTCCTATGAATAAAGCATGTATAGTCACTGAATTGTTGTGTTTGCGCTAAGAAGTACAACAATGAGAGTATACCCAAAGTAATTGGGAGCTACACGACATATTCTAGGTTTCGAGGAGATCAACTAATACTTCACCCACTATAAACTATTGTGTTACACGTTGGTGGTTGAGGTCGAAGAAACCTTGTTCTTCAAGAGACAACAATGTGCGCCAGTATTTCTACTTGAAGTAGACTAATGAATGGATATTTGACATAAGAAACCAAACCAAGTGAAAATAGGGTTTCAAGGGTTTGGCTTCGGAATATAACATAAATGTGTTCAAACATGATAACGGGACAAGAAATTTCAGAACCTGTGGAAACAAATGACATAGGGCAAGTGAAAATTTCCTCATCAGCCAAAGCTAGGAAGTGGGTTTGGGTCAATTCCAAATAGTATCAGGGCATTTTAAAATGAATACTAGCTCATCTAAAATGGGAGTAGACAACGAAAAAAAGGTCTCAAAGGGAAAGGACTCGGGTCCTTCGCAATAAACAATATTCAAACAAGTACTCTTTGCAAGCATTGTGACAACAACATGTCCAAAGGAAAAGGAAACGTCATTTATTATTCTGCCTTCTATAGTCCCACATCCACACCTCACACTTGGTCATCTGATATTTAATTGAAAGAACTGTTAAACGTAAAAAAGAGGTTGGAGGTTGTCACAAGCTAAAGAGCAGGAACGAGATCATACAATTCATATAATAACAATTGAAAACCATGCTTTAGCAGAAAGCAACAAGGTTTTGAAGGAGTAAGTGGCATTTCTACAAGAAGCTCTCCTGATAGGGAAGATAAAATCGCAATGCATGAAGGCGGATGTGCAAAACATGAATAAATTTGCAGTGGAGAATACATACGTGATGAATGTGAAACCATCCTAGGATAAAGGGAAAGTAGTTTCCCAAATAGACGACCATGAAGAGACAACAAAAGAAGAAAAGAAATGAGATTCCATAAAAGTTTCCAAAACCTGGGCTCAAGTTGTTAGTAGTTATACTAAGAGGGAAGGAGAAACAAACATTCAGGTTGACAACATGCAAGATAGATAAATCATGTAAAGGAAAGATAGAGAAACAAACATAATTATTGAAGGGGTGAAAGATTATGGGGAAAATGAATGTGCTCTTGACCTTGCAAGAGACTTCTTGAAATACAAGCTGCAAGGGCAAGGAAATTATTTGGAAGAATATTAGAAAATAAAATCAGCAAGTGGGAAAAAGAAAGAGATAAATGTTCTAAAGGGAAACCATGTTTTAGACCTAAACATTCCACATTTGATCATTGTATAACTTTAAGGCACCTCACTGAAAAATTTTGGAAAAAAAAGGAAGAAGTTTTTTGTTGATTTTAGAAAATCCTTTGACATGGTTTCTATGGATAATCTTTGGCACAGAATGAGGAACTCGAAGTTCCCAGGCATTTGAGAGAAGTTGTGCATAGGCTGTATGAAGAAGTGAAAGTCAAAATTAGAACTTCAACAGCCATTTCTGAAAGTTTTATAAGCAATGTCAGGATCACGCAAGGTTTCCCATTGTCTCCTACCCTTTTTGGTTTATATATTGACGAACTTGAAGAGTGGCTAAATTCCCAAGGGGCTGACGATATTCATTTGGGAAAGTTCATTATAAGGCTTGTTTTGTACGTAGATGACCTTATGCTGATTGCTAAATCTACTCTTGGTTTGCAAGAGCACTTAATTTCCCTTTAGAATTTTTGTAGAAGGGTGGGGATGCAAGTCAATATTAGCAAAACAAAAGTAGTGGTTTTCTCTAAGAAGCGAAAGCATAACCAACATAAGTTCTACTTTGAAGGCAACATTCTGAAAGAAGTTGCAGATTACAAATACCTTAGAATTGAATTCAACAAAAATCTAAGTTGGGATGGTTGTAAAAAGAAAAGAACTTTGGGGGGTTGGAAAGCATTTTATGCTCTTCAAAACAAAAGTAGAGAGGCACATATATGGGACTAGAAAACCACTCTAACTCTTTTTGGGCTTCTAGTGACCCTGTTGATTCTCTATGGTTATGACCTGTGGGCCAACAACACATCCGACATATAATGGAAACAAATTGAGAAAATTTAGAAGTGTTTGATTACAAACAATTCCAAATTAAAAGTGCATTTCCTTATGCTACCTTGTTAAGTGAAACAAGGGTTGCTCCTATTGAAGCTATTCCTATGGTGCGAGTCATAAGGTATTTAAAAACAATTGAGAAAATGGGAGAGGGTAGATGACATAAGGTTGTGTTTAATGACATATTGTGCAGAAGAAAGAAGACTTGGGTGCGGAAAAATAACAAATGGTTTAGTAAATGGGGTATTTGCTTGAGCATGTGTCCCACAAACAGTATAGAGATAAAAAAAAGTGTTATGGATAAGCTCCACAAACTTACTTGGGAGAAAGATCTAAGGAGAAAGAAGAAGTACTACATTGAAGAGTTTAACCCCACTCATGATCATCAACAAAAAGCGTACATATGGGCCAATATTTCTTGGAGATCTAAAATTCTTATTGCTCAATTAAGGACTAATTCATAAACTCCGTTGTGAAACATGGCGCTGGAAAAGGCCAAAAGAAATGTGGGAGGAAAGAGTATGTTTTTTTTTGCTCTTCCGGAAAAGTGGAAACAAAAAAGCATTTCATTTTAGAATGTGAGGCCTTCAAAGAAAGCAGGGAAAATTATGCAGATATTCTGGCAACTAACTCTTGGGATAATCTATTCAGAAAAGAGTTTGTTGAGAAGTTAGGAGCGTTTATTATAAGACTCCACAGGAAAAGGCCTGAAGACAAGAACAGATGGAGAAGAAATCTGTTCCATAGGTTATTTTTAGCCTTGTGGACGTTAAAAATAATTAATTTCTTTCTTTCTTGCAGTTCCCTTTATGTTCAATTTTCGCAGGTATAACTTATTCACTTATTTCACTTTATGGACCTATTTTTTAGGCCAAGTTTATTTTTATTTTAGGTTCTTTTACACATTTTTTTAATAGTTTTTTTTTTTTTTTTTTTTTTGGTAAATTTGATAATAAAGAAGAACGTTTATTAAGAGGAAAATAGTTTATGGAAATTTAAGAAGATAAGAGATTACTTTGAAATTTTTAACATTTTATTTTTATGCTTAAAAAACATTAAGAAAAGGTTCCAAGATCACCATAGTTAAAGCTGATATATTGATAGTGTGACAAATATTTTGAAAATTTCAATATAATGTGAGTATAAATGGGACATTAATCTAGCTTATATTGATAAAATCACAAAACTTTTATATGCATCTAGATCATTGTGTACAAATAAATCTTAGCTATATATAATAATGTATAAGAGAAGTGACCTTTGATTTTATCTTCCAGGTGGTCCAAATGATTCTTCCTATTCACTTATGACTCTTCATATTTTTTTAAAATTAATATTTACAATATGTCATAATCCCAAGGATTAGATATTTATAACCTCCACCTTAATGGGTTGTTTGGAAGTCCAAACATCTTTTTAAACTTTTCAAACTTGATTCTTCTAAGTGCTCTCGTGAAGATGCCTATACTTTATTCACTTGTGGAACAATGTATCAACATAACAGTCATGCCGCTATATGATGTCAAATCATATAGTACTTCACATTGATGTACTATTCAATGTTAACATGAACTAAGGGTTTATCAAAATATCACCATAAATAACTCTTTAACCCCTTTTGTCTCATTCAATTTATCTAGTTCATAAACAAATTATGTAGTTAATTAAATGTGAATTTTATTACAACAGGCTAAAAAAATCTATGAACATGAAGTAATGCCACCACAATATTCAAAGTTGTATCAATTTATACCATTACCAATGATGCCAAATCCCTATATTCTAGTCATAACCCAAATTGTAAAGTTTCCATATGTCATCTACCTACACGTCAAGCTTAAACAAAACAAAATATATATATATATATATATATATAGATATATTTTTATTTTTTTTAACTAAAAACATTTATATTGATACAATTTTTTTATACATCAAATATATCGTTAAAAAATCATTAACAACTCATCATGAGGACCTAGACAATGGTTTGAACAACCCAACATTACAAAAAGAAAAGACAATATAAATTTTATCCACCTATACAACAATACAAGAGAAAGAATGAAAGACACACCAGTGAATATGAGACACATGTCACAAAATACACATGAGCCACCTAGCCAACATAGATAACAGAAAGCACTGAAGATTAGAAACATATGCCACAAGATGTCCCAGGGGTTGATTGTCTGAGGAAACATTGCATACGAGCCAGAAATGAATAACACCTAACCATTGAAGAGAACCTGAATAGATAGAACTGTCACTGCCCAATTACATGATAAAGCCCTATCATAGAGCGCAAGAGAAACTAAACTACACTGAAACTTTCAAAATGAAAAATCTTCAGACCGAAGCCTTCAATTGGGATCAGACGAATCAATCGTGCCATCACGATTAGTATTATCCCCCAGGAGAGTTGATGATCCGTTAAGTCACCAGACACTTAATCCGAAAGCAAACAACCCTCCACATGACTCAGACAAACATCTATGTTGTTGAGATTGAAGCAATGATTTTGCAAAATACACTTAATGTATTCAATTCCAAAGAACACATTATATGTAGGGAATTAATGTTAAGATAGGTGGAGAAGTGATCCTCACCTTTGCTCCACCACCTTTCTACCAGTGCAAATCCATTACGAGAAAGTGGTATTTAAGTCAAGGAGATGGTACGCTGACACCCTAATGTTTCTCCTTTAGACATCGCTACACCATCCACTCCATGGGACAAATCTGTGTTTGGCACATCATTCCATAAACCTTCCTCAAAACCCTGTACTCACCCCCTTTCTTTATTATTATTTTTATAATAATTACTTCAATATAAAATATATTATCCCACTCAATCATTTCAACTTTAACATATATAAATATATATTAAAATTCATTTTTAATGATTAAAAATTTCAAAACATTTACTTTATTCAACTCGAATGGATTGCCAGAGACTTATCACATGCTAACATTGAGTGCCCGAAAGTTTCGAAGTGTCAATTCATTTGACCTTTTGTTTGAATATCATTTAGTTTATTTCAATAAATTAAATATGAAGTTTATTAAACTTATAATTTTTATTACAATATTGTTTTTACTACTTTAAAAATATAACTTTTAAGTTATTATAAGCCTCTCTACATCATTTGGAGTTCGCTTAGATCGGTTAAGGACTCGGATTTCCCTGAGGATGGTAAGGGTGTTTACTTGATTTCATGCTCCTGTGGGACGCTTTACATTGGCAAAACTGGTCGATCCATTAATCAAAGAATGCATGAACACGTCGCTGACCTTAAACATAATAGATCATGCTCCTATGCCTTAGCAGAGCATGCTGAAAAGACTAAACATCACATTAGCATTGAAGATGCTAAGGTTATTGCGAGGATTGACCATTTCCACAACCATAAGTTAAGCGAAGCCATAGAAATTGAAAAGAGATCGGTTAACCTTAACAGGGATGATGGGTGGAGTGTTAGCAGATGTTGGGTTCCTACCCTTCACTCTTAATTGATGTTTTTTCTTCCTGCCCGGTTCTCCCTCTTGTATGTTCTCCTCCTCTTAAACCCCCTTTTTCTTCCTTTGGTCCTCTTGCTCTCGCTCTCTTTATCCCTTTCAGAATTTTAATAGATTAAAATTAATTCATTCTATTTTTCTTATTAATTATAATATTTATAGCTATTCTCGATAAATAATGTATTGAAATGAATATTAAATTAAGATTTAACATATTAAAATTACTTATAAGTAAGATAGTAAGTATATTAAATTATATAACATATACCTATTAATTCATTCATTTGTAAATAAATAATATATTAAATAACTAATAATTAATTCATTTTTTGTTTGTAAGTTTAAAAGAAAATCCTTCCTATTTTCTATTAATAAAAAAGAGAACAATAAGTTACATATAATAAAATTTGTTGGCCTCAACCTGCCCGCAGGAAACCAGGTCTGTTGGCCACCTTAAAGAGTTATAGGCCAACCAATACTGAAAATTTTTAAACCATATACTTTTAGATATGTCCAGTTTAGTGTCTCTTACATACATTAACTTTAAAAATTAAATGCTACCCGAAATACGCATGGTCAAAAAACAAAAAAGAGAGGATCTCAATCATCTGAAGACTTAATCGATGTCGGGTCCTTAACACTATCGGGCATGTCCACTTATGCATGCTTTGCAGTTGTCAATCTATGTGGCCCAGACGAACATTTCTATGGTGTTGTGCAAGGTGGATTTCTTGAATGTCTCTCCTTATCTCATTTAAAATGGAGGTAGCTTTTGGGTCCCCTCCAATTTCCTGCATGCTGGTAATTTCCTTAGACAATACACATTTGAATGTCTAGTATGTATGAATAGATTGTTGGAATAAGAACAGTCTGCTCCTCGTGTTACTGGGGTCCTTTAAAAATTCCATTATTTCCTCTTGTATTTCCCCTTCCTCCTTAGTGTTGCAGTCTCACTCCCATCCTGAGATAAGTGCTATAACTTGCGGCGGAATACCAGTGGAGTAGGCATCAAAAAGGTTTTCCATTACCTCTTTACCTAACTTCCTCCCTCTCTTAGTGGGGACCACTGTAGGCTTACATTGTTTCTGTTTCCCTTTATCTTTGGCCTCCTTTTTTGTTGCCTGGTCTTTAACCATATTGTCTTGCAGTACAGACCGTTGGATTGACTGACAGTGTCGGGGCAAGTCTGTGACCAGTGCTAAAGAAACACCTGTATAGAAATTAGAGATACATGTATATTTCAACAGAATGTCAATAACTGTTTTAGTGAAACAACAATGAAAGAGATGCAGAATGTTAGGAGTGAAATCCTCATAATTGGCAGGCCAATACATGTCATCGTTCCCCCTTCTCATCATTCAACGATTTATAAGGGTGGCAATATGAAGTTTCTTATTCTGGTGCGACCGAAAAATGCATGGCGAGAAGTTTTCCATTCTCCTTCTACATATTAACAGGTCGAGGCCAGAGACTCCCACTACGAGAATTGAACTCCCTCAAAACCCAAAGATAAAAGACCCAATGACAATAAAACACCCAACGAAGCAACCAGAACTTTCGCAAAGTAGAACATAGAACCCTTGTAACATAAATGAACCCCTCAAAAGCAGGAATGAGCCCCCTTGTAATAGGTATTGGAATAAACGACCATGAAATAGGAATGTTACCACTAGAAACAAAATTGAGAACCCACAACCCCAGCGGAATACCAGCAGGACACCCTGCATGACCCTAGAAAGAATGATAGGTATTAGTATAAGACGAGTCAGAGCCCCCCATATTACAAAAAGGATAAGTGGGTGAAACTCTGGATAAACAATTAAACCGAGCATTTTTGACAGAATGGTCATTCAAAGCCATGTAGTATAGTTCATACGCATGAGAAGCCGAACTACTGGGGTTACATATAGAGCGGAAGGTAAAATGCATGGTGTAAGGGGAATCGAAAGCAAAACAAGCAGAGCCCACATGAGACCAATACAAACAAAAAGCAAGACATGTAGAATTGGAACAGAGCTTGTACCTTCTAACTACTACCAGCGGACATCCCGACAAGACTTGTAAACCCACAGTGCCCATGCACTGAGCATCACAATCTCGAACCAGACAATTATCATTATAAACCCAATTGAAAAACCCAGATGAAAGATAAAACTCCCCAAATATACATGAGGTATAAAACACAGGAAAAGTATTAGGCTGAAGACCTTGGAAAAATCATCATTTTCATCAACAAGCATAGTGAAAAGACTGATAGCATACGAGGTGAGGGGATGCGAACTCGACGTTCTGACTTGCTCCCGTGTAGCAGCTCTGTCTGCTCTACCTTCCTCCGTAAAATGCCGGGATAAAATGCCATGTTTCCCCTCACTAGCCTTCATAACTCCCTTAACACGCCGACGTTGTTTCCCATACAACTCTGACATGGTTAGTTGGCAACCACCATCATTCCCGTCTGTCATTATGTTATGTGAGCGGTAGTACCTACCCTTAAGTCTGCATGCCCTCATCAAGTGGCCGTGTGGTACGCATGGTCACGTGCTGCCTATCCTTTCCAATATCCCACTTGGCACCCCGATCGGGGATCCCGAGAAGCCTCATTATCTCTATCCACAATTAGCTGTAGAGACTTTAGTTCCCCCTCTTGAACCATTTTTGCCTGGTTAATGTCCAAATGTCGTCCTTCATGAGTGCAGCCCTAGTTCGCCAAGTAGTATGAAACTTCATTTTCTACTCTGCGAACATGTGATGGAATGAGGTAGGTTATGCTTGGGAAGATGGTATTGATATCGTGAATTAGGTGAGCTGTTCTCCAGCTTTGGATAATTTTCTCCCAGCCTGTCCCATACTGCATCTTCTGCATAACCCCAGTTACCATGGCAGAGTCCCCTTCCATTATGATTCTGTGGTACTATTCTCTCATCGCGATCAACAATCCTTGTTTTATTATCATTAGTTCGGCTTCATTTTTCATGGCGAAACCCAAGTCTATTGCATATATTATACAAACCAAACCCTACGAATCTCGAAATATTCCTCTTGCTCTTGCCTAACTCAGGTTGCCTTTAGAGGCTCCGTCATAGTTAAGCTTCACAAACCCATGTTGAGGAACCTGGAATTTGTCTTGTGGGTGTCTATCCTGTGGTTTTTTGTTTCCAAGGGTGTCTATTTAGGATCAATTTCCATATCTCTCCATGTTGCCTATACTCATCTCTGAATATTCTAGGGTTTCTTTCTTTCCAGATAACCCATATAAGAAACCCTACAGAGAGTCTCCATGCTCTATTAAGGACAACGCTTGTGTATCCTTCTTTTCTACAGATTTCAATAGTATGCCTGATGCTCCTGTTATCCCAGTTCGTTTTTTGAAAGAGGGAGGAGAGGTTTTTCCACAGGGTCTTGACTACACCACAGTTATTCAACAGGTGTTTCATAGTTCCTTCATTCTTCTTACACAATGTACAAAACGACAATCCATGCATCTGTTTCTTCTGCAGCTGATCCTAGGTAAGAACTTTACCATGAATTACTAGCCATAAAAAATATTAAATTTTCGGCCAATGTTTTTCCGACCAAATTTTGTGCCAAAGAGGAATAACTATGCTGTGTAAAATATTTGATTTTATGTAGAAGGATTCTTGTATAGTGAACATGCCCTTGGTGTGGTATCCCCATCTCAATATATCTTTTCCTGTTGCTACAAATAATTTTTTGGTTTTAAGTTCTTTTTCATAATTCTCCCATTGGCGAGT
Source organism: Pinus albicaulis (assembly GCA_034641835.2). Taxonomy (NCBI): domain Eukaryota; kingdom Viridiplantae; phylum Streptophyta; class Pinopsida; order Pinales; family Pinaceae; genus Pinus; species Pinus albicaulis. The sequence continues at coordinate 351,107 of JAXQQM020091415.1, forward strand.
TTCTGGAGCATTCTGCCAGTGGTCCTTTAATTTCCATTTCCTCCATTTAAGTTGTCTCCTCATTCCATAAATGTGCTACTGACTTTGTGTTTGACCTATTGGTGAATAGAAAGATCTCCCCTAGATCAATTCGACTAATTTTGTTTTTCCCTTTGCTGCCAAGAATCCTCCCAAAAGGGGCAATGTTATAACCCCTTGATTTCCCAAAAATTGTGCTCACGAATAAAATCTTCTTTTAAGGCTTCCAAATTCCAAATGTTGGATCCTTTCAGAGTTATTTTCACTTTTAATTTTTCTGTTGTAGTAACAGGCATATGATATTTCCTTTCCCAAATTATTTTACACATATCCCCACCACCCTATAGCCATCTCCACCACATTTTGGCTCCCATCACCTAATTCATCATGTAGGGATCTCTTAACCCCAAGCCTTATGTCCTGTTTATTTTCGTAATCTTATCCCATGAAAGAAGGGCCCATTTACGAGCTTGTTGGGAACTCTACCAAAGAAATTTTTTAAACATCTTGACCATATCATTACAGCTAGTTTTAGGCACAGCCAGTCCCAACAGCTGATAAATTGGAATGGATTGTAAGACTGCTCTCAACAGGACAACCCGATTGGGAGCGTTAATCACCCTGAAAGCCCAATTTTGGAGCCGGGCCTGTATGTGGTTAAGGAGATCTTTCCATCCCAAAACTCGAAGGGAATTTAGACTCAAGGGGATTCCTAGATACTTCATAGGAAAGGATCCTATGTTGAATCCCATGGTATGTGAAAGAAAGTGTTGGGACATTAGATTAGTATTAAAAAAATAAACATTTGATTTTTCATTATTGATAAGGGTTCGAGAGGGTTCCATGAAGTCTTTAAGAATTGATAAAATAGCCTTTGAAATTTCATCTACAAACTATTCGTGGGAAAGGTTTAAACCTGCCCCCCAAAGATTAAGTCCCTTCAGCTGATCTCCATTAATCTTGTTTTTTATATGACAACCTAGGCCTTTAGCTGCAATGATAAAGGGAAATGGGTAGAGAGGGTGTCCTTTCCTTAGCCCCCGAGTAGCATTAAATGGATTGGAGGGAACTCCATTGAGCATAATGTAATAGATAGGAGATGAAATAAAAGACATTATTCAATAAATCCATCTTACATCAAAGCCAAAGGCCTGGAGTATATCTTTGAGATAATTCCAGCTAATACGATCATAAGCTTTAGATAAATCAAGTTTAATCAACATACCTTTTGCTTTAAGGGTAAGAAGAGAATGTATAGCTTCCTGCATCATAATTATGCCATACAAAATTTGTTTGCCTTTCACAAAGCCCTTCTGCTCAGGTGAAATTATGGCGAGGAGGATAGGTTTCAAACGATTTACCATATTAGTAGATAAGATCTTGTATAGTACATTGCATAGGGCAAGAGGCCGAAAACCTGTTAGTAAATATGAGTTTTCCTGCTTTTAAATAAATGAGGGTAGAATTGAGGGTTGGATATACCTGTTGTGAACGTTGGGACTCCTCAACTAATTCTTATATGTCCCTACCCATGAAGGACCAAGCTGCCTGATAAAATTCAACCTTAAAACCATCTCGACCAGGGGCTTCATTTTTTGCAAGACTTTTGACAACTTCTTCAACTTCCTCTATAGTGATTTCTCTTAGTCGCAAAGTCTATTTTTAGACATGTCGATCATATTCTATGAGTTGCAAGATGCTATTTGTGGATGCTTGGTCAAGTTGGAAAAATAGATGGACTTCTAGTTTTAGACATATTGGGCGGAATCTATTTTTAGATTTCCAATCTAAAAATAGATATGTCGAATATTATTATCTCTTAATAATATTTGGACTCTAAACATTATCTTATTCTCTTTGAGCACTTCAGTTAAGTGCACAGATGTGGCACAGCAGCTGACAGAAGGAATTATACTATTCTTGGGGGTTTACTGGAGCTAATTCATGAGGACTTTAGTTAGAACTCATGTGACAGAGTTTTGTGGAGTTATAGAAGTAGTTGGTGGAGTTGTATTCAGTTTAACTCAGTTAGACTCAGTTGAGCTAGTTGTATCTAGTCTAACTTATTGATACACTAGTGAGAGTGGTGTGAATTAATTAGTTAATTAATTCACTAAATAATAACTCATTAATCAACTGAATAATACATCATTTAACTACAGTGCATGGACAGTTTCAGTGGAGACTAGTGGAGAGTTAGGTGAAAGAGCAAGTGTGACTATCAGTTGTGACTATAGTGATGCATTGATTGCATCCAAAACTCAGTGGAGATGCCAATGAGGATTGCGCAGTGCAAGCTTGGTGAATATGTGAGTTGAACCTTTGGGGATCCATTCTTGACCCCCGGGGGATTGCACTTGCTTGGGTAGAGGGAAGGCTAGCGAGGGTGGCGATGGATTGCATGGTTGCAGATCTAGCCTGATTGGTGTGTAGCGATTGTGACTGTGCCACTAAAGAGCTTGACATGTTCAGCTTTGTATGAGGATTGTTACATGATCTCTATGACATATATTATATACAGATAGTTGGGGTTTTTAGCTTCAGGCTTTCCTATTAAATAGCCGTGTTAATGTGTGTTAATTTTTATGGTTTCATGTGTGCATTGCAATTGATTTAATTTCCGCATGTGATGATCAATATTGGAATAGATTCTATATTGTGCATGAAGTCAAATAGTGTGTGATCAGGAGAATCTTGGATATATAACACATAATTTATATAATTTATACATGGTATCAGAGTGATATTGATCAGAGCAGATTGAAATTATTGAAGTGGTTGAGTTTTGTGCTGGTGGAATTCGAATTTGCTGCAGTGTTTTCTTGGTGTCGAAGTTGAGCATTCATTGAAATGTATTTCAAAGGATTGCGATTGGATTATGCCCTTGAGGGCAGCTCGAATTATATTTCATGGAAGGACAGGATGGAGGCGGTGTTGGATGATAATGGGTTGAAGGAGTTCATAGATGCAGAAATTCCAAAACCTGCTTCTAGCGATGCAGCCACACTTGACGCATGGAAAAAGAAGATAGAAAAATGTCGAAGGATTCTGTTGGAAGGTGTGAAGGATCACATAGTGTCCAGACTTCATGGTAAAGCTTCTCCATTTTTGATGTGGAAATCTTTGACAGACTTGTTCCAAAGCAGAAGCGACCAAAGGAAGTTGGTACTTAAAGACAAGCTCAGAAAAATAAAAAAGGAGAAAGGCGAAAGTATACGCAAGTACCTCACAAAGTTTTTCCAGTGCAAGGATGAGCTAGGAAATGTGGGGGTTACTGTAGATGAAGAGGACTTGGTGAGCTTGGCTCTCCTTGGGCTTCCGAAGAGTTGGCATAGCTACGAGGACTCTATCAATGGTAAGGAGAAACTGCCAGGATGGGAGCGACTTTGGTCGGATCTTGTGCAGGAGGAGATAAGGCGGGGTACTAGGGATGGATCTTCATCAAAGAATGAAGATGAAGAAAATTACGCTTTGGCTGCCAAAGCAAGGAAAGGGAAGGGAAAGAAAAATCCTTCTCAATCCGGTACGAAAGGCAAGAAGCAGGACTTGTCCAAGGTGAAGTGCTTTCACTGTCACCAACATGGATCTGCAGCTAGAGAGGCCTTAGCCTCGCAGTTTGAGCTAGATTTTTCATTGATCGCATGCTTGGTTTCAAGTACGATGGGATCAATGTGGTTTCTTGACAATGGTGTGTCTTTCCGTATGACTGGAGACAAAGATTTGTTTAGTGATATGGATGAGAAGGATCTTGGAGTGCACATCGAGATGGGCGATGATGGTAGATACAGTGCGACTGGTATCGGGACCATTTCCTTTGAGAGGGAGTCTGGTAAACCTTTCATATTGAAGGATGTCATGCATGTTCCAGGATTGAAGAAGAATCTGATCTCTGTGGCGATGTTGGAAGACAAGGGCTATGATGTTGTCTTTAGCGAGGGAAAGGCTTTCCTGTGCAGTAAAGTAACTGGTGAGACTCGAAGGATAGGGGTTCGAGTTAAGAACTTTTATCAATTACAGGTAGATGGCTGGGCAGTAATGGCAGGCAAGGTAGAAGGAGTGGTGAGCCAGAATGAGGGCGAATTGTGGCACAGGAGATTGGGCCATCTTCACCATGGCGCTTTGAAAATTTTGCAGCAGATTTCTACTGGGCTTCCCAAGGGTACTCTTGCGCAGTCAGATCAGTGCAAGGGATGTACTTTGGGAAAATTTGTGAAGACCACTTTTCATGAGAAGGATAGTCGCGCCATGACGATCCTTGAGAGAATTCACACAGACGTGTGTGGACCTTTTTCAGTAGCTTCGATAGCAAAGCACATGTATTATGTGATATTTGTTGATGACTTTTCTCGTAAGTGTTGGATCTTCTTCATGCAGAAGAAGAGCGAGACATACTAAAAGTTCTGTGAGTTCAAGGCGCTGGTTGAGAAAGAGTCGGGGAAGCCGGTGAAAGCTCTAAGGAGCGATAATGGTGGTGAATAAATCTTTGGCGGATTCAAAGACTTTTGCAGCACAGAAGGAATTCAAAGAGAGCTCATAGCGCCTCATAACCCACAGCAGAATGGAGTCGCGGAGAGAAAGAATAGAACAATCATGGGTGTTGCACGGGCGATGTTGCATGATCGGGGCCTTCCCATACACTTGTGGTCTGAAGCATGCAACATTGTGGTTTATGTGCAAAACCATTGTCCTCATAGAGTACTTGGCATGAGTATACCCGAAGAGGCGTGTTCTGGTAAGAAACCTAATATTTCTCATTTGAAGATTTTTGGCTCACCTATTTATATTCATGTGACGAAGGATGCCAGGAAGAAACTGGAGCCGACCACAGAGGTTGGGATATTTGTGGGGTACACAGAAACACCCCACAACTATCCTGTGTATTTTCCAGACAGTCGAATGATTGTTGTGTGACGGGATATCAAATTTTATGAGGAGAAAGCCATGAAGTTGTCGCTTGAGAGGGAGCTACACTTGCATGTAGATGAGGAGCTACTAGTTCCTAAAGATGAGCTTCAGGATGTGGATCAGCCAAAAGTGCAGGTTCATGGAGTGGAAGAAACCACTCATGCAGCGCCAAACATCAGAGGGCGGAAGTGCACTACAGAAACTGAGTGACTGAATCTTGATGCAGCGCAGAATGTAGGAGCATCTACATCACAGCGCAAACAGAGACAGTCACTTGACCGATTTACTGGATACATTTCTCTGATGAGTAAGTGTATCGTGACAGAACCATCTTATTTCGAGGAACTGTGGAGGACCCTACATGGGTATATGCCATGGTGGAAGAGTATGATTCGATTGTCAAAAATAGTGCATGGGAGATTGTCCCAAGGCCGTAAGGGAAATTAGTGGTAGGTTCGAGATGGATCTACAAAGTGAAGCAACATGTTGACGGGAGCGTCGAGTAGTACAAGGCAAGATTTGTTGCCCGGGGCTTCTCACAAATCGAGGGGATCGACTATGAAGAAACCTTTGCACTTGTCGCAAGGTATTCTTCCATACGGACCATCCTTGCTCTCTTAGTGCAGATGGGTTGGCACATTCATCAGATGGATGTGAAGACTGTGTTCCTCAACGAAGTCATTGAGGAGGAGGTGTACATAGAGCAGCCTGAAGGATTCAAAATATTTAGCAACGAGTCGCATGTGTGCAAGCTCAAAAGAGCGTTGTATGGGCTGAAACAAGCACCTCATGCTTGGTACACATGGATAGACAGTTATTTCACCGGACTTGGATTCACCAAGAGTGAGGCGGATCCGAACCTATACCAGACTGTGGTGGAGGGTAAGTTGCTGATCATTGTACTTTATGTAGATGATTTGATACTAACAGGTGATGAACTTTTGATACACTCATGCAAGGCAGATCTTGCAAAGGAGTTTGAGATGAAGGACTTGGGCCTCCTTCATTATTTCCTGGGATTGGAAATTTGGCAGTGGAAGGGTGGACTGTTTGTGTCTCAAGGAAAGTATGCTTGGGAGATACTGGAGAAGTTCAACATGCAAGGCTGCAAGCCTATAGACACTCCTCTTCCTAGTGGTTGGAGGAAAGAGGATGCTACATCGACAGAGGTAGTGGATGCCACTGTTTATCGACAGTTGGTTGGTTCGCTCATGTATCTAGTGAATACACGACCGGACATATGCTATGCTGTTAACCAACTTTCGCAAGCTATGGTTAAGCCTACCAAGCTCTTTTGGAAGGCAGGCAAGCATGTCCTGAGATATCTCAGGGGCACATCGAGATATGGATTGTGGTACAGACAGTCGGATGAGTTGAAGTTGCATGGCTTCACGGATGCAGATTGGGAAGGGAGCCCAAAGGACAGAAAGAGCACATCTAGAGGGATATTCAGTATCGGGTCTACAACAGTTTCTTGGTACAGCAGGAAACAAAGATCAGTGGCACTCAGTTCAGCGGAAGCCGAGTACATGGCAGCAAGTTTGGCTTCATGTGAGGCTATATGGATGAGGAAGATCCTGGTCGGGTTGTTTGGTTCACACTTAGATCCTACTGTGATATATTGTGATAATCAGAGTTACATTAAACTCTCGCTTAATCCAGTATTTCATGATAGATCTAAACATATTGACATCTGGTACCATCATATCAGAGATTGTGTGTAGCGGAAGATCGTGTTACTATCTTACATTCCTACGGAGGATCAAGATGCAGATATTCTGACGAAGGTGCTCACAGGGAGCAAATTCGAATACCATAGATACAGGATCGGGGTGGCAGATAATCCCTATCTTGTTGAGAGGGAGTGTTGAGATTCAACAAGATGATGAGCTTAGTGAAAAGAGTCGCCTTCACTAAGTGGGCTCCGTGTGCTATTTTTGGCACAAAGTCTATTTTTAGACATGCGATCATATTCTATGAGTTGCGTGATGCTATTTGTGGATGGTTGGTCAAGTTTGAAAAATAGATGGACTTCTATTTATAGAAATATTGGGCGAAATCTATTTTTAGATTTCCAGTCTAAAACTAGATATGTCGAATATTATTAGCTCTTAATAATATTTGGACACTAAACATTATCTTATTCTCTTGGAGCACTTCAGTTAAGTGCATATATGTGGAACAGCAGCTGACAGAAGGAATTACACTATTCCTAAGGGTTTAATAGAGCTAATGCATGAGGAATTCAGTTAGAACTCATGTGATAGAGTTTGGTGGAGTTATAGAAGTAGTTGATGGAGTTGTGTTCAGTTTAACTCAGTTAGACTCGATTGAGCTAGTTGTATCTAGTATAACTAATTGATACACTAGTGAGAGTGGTGTGAATTAATTAGTTAAATAATTCACTAAATAATAACTCATTAATCAACTGAAGAATACATCAGTTAACTACATTGCATGGAAAGTTTCAGTGGAGACCAGTGGAGAGGTAGGTGAAAGAGCAAGTGTGACTATCAGTTGTGACTATAGTGATGCATTGATTGCATCCAAAACTCAGTGGAGATGCCAATGAGGATTGCGCAGTGCAAGCTTGGTGAATACGAGTTCATTCGCATTTCTCATTATTCAAGAGGGATTGCGAAAGAGAGGCGGTGTTGAAGGTGTGTTTATATTGGTGCATGGATTTGCAAGATCGGGCCTGATTAGTGTGTAACGATTGTATTGTACTGAAAGCTTGATCTGATCATCTTTGTATGAGGATTGTTACATGATCTCTATGACATATATTATATGCAGATAGTTGGGTTTTTTAGCTTCATGCTTTCCCGTTAAACAACCGTGTTAATGTGTGTGAATTTTTATTGTTTCATGTGTGCATTGCAATCTTGATTTAATTTCCGCAAATGATCAATGGTGGAATAGATTTTGTATTTTGCATGAAGTTAAAATAGTGTGAGATCAGAAGAATCTTGGACATATAAATAATATAAGTTATATAATTTCTACAGCAACCATTACTTCTCATTATGCATGTTACTAAGCGTTCTTATACTATTGAGGAACACCTCTTTTTCTCCTGGAATATGAGGCCCATAGACAGAGGAAATTAGGATTTTTTTCTTTGTTCCAATTTGCCTAAATTGACTTGTTAGTACGCGCAACAGCCCAATCCAACCTTTTGCCATAATCTCAGCGAGGTTCCATAGAATAGCTATTCCTCCAGCGCTACCTCTCGAATCTATCGCCATTGCTTCATAATGAGGTTTTGAAACTTTAAGGATTTCTTCTAATTTTTTACTTAAAACCTTAGTTTCCTGAATCAACATCACTTGTGGCTTCTCTGTTCTTAATATTTCTTTTAGATACCTCTGTTTTTCTTTACTATTTAAGCCTCTTATATTCCAGGAGATCAATTTCATTGATGAAATTTGTGGAGTTGTTGGAATACCATTGATAACGGTATTACACTTCCTGAGTTAACTAAGATTTCTCCCACCATTTGTATCGATTCTTGTAGATTCTTTCGTCCCCTCTTTTTCCTCCTTTAGATTGGGTGTTGTGGCCCTGAGAGGGGGTCTTCTGAGAGTTTTGGTTTTCCGGAAAATCCATCTGTTTCTGAGATTAGGAAGTCAAATATTGTTCAAATGTTTCCTTGTACAAGTTCTTCTGGTCATCCGAGATAAATCTATCATCAAGATTCTTCCATTCTTGTAGGAGTTTTTTTAAAACTAATTCCTCTGTACTTAAATCCTCCCTGCTCGTCTCTATCTCCATTGGCGACTGCTCCACCGATTGCCCATACCCTTCCGTTTCCTTTGATTCCCATGGCGCCTTCCTTTTAGCTTTATGGGCTTTTTGGGTTACCATTCATTACCCTTCATCATTAATTTGTTCTCCTTCCTTCGAGTTTTCCCCCAGTTCCTGCAATATTTCATATCTGTTTTGTGTACTTTTCTGTTTTGGGTTATTGATTTGGCTTGCATGCATCTTATTATTCTTCGTTTTGCTTGTAACAGTCTTGAATCTATCTTCTTTTTCAGGCAACTGTTCGCCTTCTTCTGATTGCTTCCCTTGTAGTTGTTCGAGATTATTCAAAGGATAAGTTTTACAAAGATGTCCATATTCATGGCATTTGCGGAAACAAAACGAAATATGTTCATAATAAAGAAGTTGGTGCCGGACTTTCCCCTCATATTCAATTTCTATTGATTTTGGTAGCGGCTCAGATATATTCATGTATACGCATATATGAGCGAAAGAAGTATAACGACCTCGACGGGTTTCAACAATTTTGACAAAGCTACCAAGAGAGTTACCGATGCCTTCCAAGATTTCGAGGTCCCAGAAGTCCACCGGGAGTGCAAATAATCGTACCCAGACCGGTGCAGCCAGGAATTGTTCTTGATCAAGGTTATAACATTCTTCCCAATACCACAAAAATAACTGTGCATTGTAATAGAAAAAAGGACCTCCTTCAAAGATCATTTTTTAATCTATAAGATTGGTAAATATCACTGTAAAGAACCCTCTTCGGCAAAATTTTAGATCTATATGACCCTTGGGTTGCCATTTTTCCTATATCCATTTGAGCAGATCTTTCTCTGTTGGCCATATGCCTATGAATTTGCATATCAATGGATGACCTTTCATATAACTCCGGTATTCATCCAATTTATTTGCAGGGATAACAAATCTGGGGAAATTTCAAACTTGGTAGACATTTCCCTCTGGTTTTAGCCTACCATTTTGCTCCTAATACCGAGCCTACATTAGGGGTAGACCCCCCTTGGGGCCCTTCTTGTTTGCTGCTGTGTTCCCCTGTTGTTACGTTCTGGTAGGAGGGGATCTCTCCCCCCCTGAAGATGCTGCCATACGATCTCTTAGAGCTGGCTCTGATTCGCTACACCCTCCTCGTGATCATCCTTGTTACATTTCAGTATTTTCCAAACCCTAAGCGTTCACCAAACCCTAGCATACTTCCAAGATAATTAAGATTGTTAATTTAATTAATTATTTTTTAAAATAAATAAATAAATAAAATAATATACAAGTATTAATTAAAAATTTATGGATCACGTAAGTTCGCACTCTCAAGTATTAATTAATTCACTTTTTAAATTAAATAAATTTCTTATTTAGAAACTCATTCACAAAATATTCTTAGATATGATTATCACAAAAAAAAAAAATTATATACAATTTATGAATCACAGAAACCAAATTCCTAATAATAAAATATATATTAATATGTACAAATTTATTTATTTAATCATTTATTGTTCAAGTGAAAAAATATACATTAACATGTGCACATTTATTTATTTAATCATTTATTGTTATAACAGAAAAATCTAGTTTTAGATGTAGATAAGTTGAAGTTTTATGTTTTCTCAACCCTGTCACAAATTATTAAATAAAAAGGCAAAACCATAAGAACACTCAACAGTTTTGCCTACATGTGCAACATATTTTTAGAATGCAAAGAAGTACATGGATTCCAAAATCTCTCACTCATTCCACTTCAAATGCTTCTTCCAAGCCTATCCACCTACAAATGCGTGGGGCAGTAGAATGTCCATCATAAAATTAAAGTAGGCACCATCTTTCGTGAAAATATACTCGCCCGCACATTTATAACAGATAGGATTTCGTAAAAATAAGTCACACCTACTTCTCCACTATTGAAAATTTTTGGACACCCCCACTTTCTTTCTCTACACTCGCGCCACCAACTGTACATACTGCACGCGACAATCCCCAAACCTAATTCGGAGCCAAACCCGGGGGCACGGCACGAGCCTCTTCTCATTCTACCGGCAGCTGTTGGGAACATTACATTTGTGCCATCGGATGAAAAAAAGTGGTTTTGATTTTGTTGTTGAAAGGAGATTCGATGATGGAGTAATCAGTACATCCCACAAACTTCCATCCCCAAAACCATGTTATTCTCATTCTTTCTGCTGCACCCCTACCTACCTCTCCATTGCGATTACCCATTGATTTCGATCGCACACTTATATTTCTCTCACCCTTTTTCTATATATATACCGCCAGGGCATTGGGAGTTTCGCCGTATCGAGCATTCAGTTTCGTAAATTACTTTTGTTTCAACTCAAATAGTGAGTTCACAGCGGAAGAGGAAATGACGACTGCAAATCAACAGGCTGACATGAAGAAGATTCTCATGTCAGAGCAAAACAGTGCTCCAAGGGTGACTAATCAAACCGCCTCGAATTCTCATATCTCACTCACTAATTAATTTTAATCCCTTTGTATTTCTTTCATTAACTGGGTATGGCTAGAGATTGTGTGGCTCAATCCATTTCATTCAATCTCAATCCCTTGAATAAAATAGGTTGAATTCGTGGTCATGATATAATAAATTTTGCATGTACAGAAGCAGTAAAAGCAAGGTCCATGCATCCCTTTCTTCTACAACTGATCCCAGGTAAGAACTTTACCATGAATTACTAGCCATAAAAAGTATTCAATTTTCGGCCAATGTTTTTCTGACCAGATTTTGTGCCAAAGAGGAACAACTATGCTGTGTAAAATATTTGATTTTATGTAGTAGGATTCTTGTATAGTGAACATGCCCTTGGTGCGGTATCCCCATCTCAATATATCTTCTCCTGTTGCTGCAAAGAATTTTTTGGTTTTAAGTTCTTTTTCATAATTCTCCCATTGGTGAGTTTCTGGATCATTTTGCCAGTGGTCCTTTAATTTCCATTTCCTCCATTTAAGTTGTCTCCTCATTCCAGAAATGTGCTACTGACTTTGTGTTTGACCTATTGGTGAATAGAAAGATCTCCCCTAGATCAATTCGACTAATTTTTTTCCCCTTTGCTACCAAGAATCCTCCCAAAAAGGGGCAATGTCACCTCCCTTGATTTCCCAGAAACTGTGCTCACGAAAAATATCTCTATTTAAGGTTGCCAAATTCCAAATGTTAGATCCTTTCAGAGTTATTTTCACTTTTAATTTTTCTGTTGTAGTAACAGGCATATGATATTTCCTTTCCCAAATTATTTTACACAGATCCCCACCACCCTATAGCCATCTCCACCACATTTTGGCTCCCATCACCTGATTCATCATGTATGGATCTCTTAACCCCAAGCCTCCTGTCTTGTTTATTTTCGTAATCTTATCCCATGAAAGAAGGGCCCATTTACGGGCTTGTTGTGAACTCTACCAAAGAAATTTTTGATACATCTTGACCATATCATTACAGTTGGTTTTAGGCACATCTAGTCCCTATAGTTGATAAATTGGAATGGATTGTAAGACTGCTGTCAACATGACAACTCGATTGGGAGCGTTAAGCACCCCAAAAGCCCAATTTTGGAGCCGGGCTTGTATGCGGTTAAGGAGATCTTTCCATCCCGAAACCCGAAGGGAATTTAGACTCAAGGGGATTCCTAAATATTTCATAGGAAAGGATCCTATGTTGAATCCTATGGTACATGAAAGAAAGCATTGGGACATTAGATTAGTATTAAAAAAATAAACATTTGATTTTTCGTTATTGATAAGGGTCCGAGAGGGTTCCATGAAGTCTTTAAGAATTAATAGGATAGCCTTAGATTATTTCAAAGTAGCTTGACAAAAAACATAATGTCATCTACAAACTGTTGGTGGGAGAGGTTTAAACCTGCCCCCCAAAGATTAAGTCCCTTCAGCTAACCTCCATTAATCTTGTTTTTTATATGACAACCTAGGCCTTTAGCTGCAATGATAAAGAGAAATGGGGAGAGAGGGTCTCCTTCCCTTAGCCCCCGAGTAGCATTAAATGGATTGGAGGGAACTCCATTGAGCATAATGGAATAGATAGGAGATGGAATAAAATACATTATCCAATAAATCCATCTTACATCAAAACCAAAGGCCTAGAGTATATCTTTGAGATAATTCCAGCTAAGACGATCATAAGCTTTAGATAAATCAAGTTTAATCAACATACCCTTTGCTCTAAGGACACGAAGAGAATGTATAGCTTCCTGCGCCATAATTATGCCATACAAAATTTGTTTGCCTTTCACAAAGCCCGTCTGCTCAGGTGAAATTAGGTCCAGGAGGATAGGTTTCAAACGATTTACCATAATAGTAGATAAGATCTTGTATAGTACATTGCATAAGGCAAGAGGCTGAAAACCTGTTGGTAAATATGAGTTTTCCTACTTTGGAATTAAAGAAATGAGGGTAGAATTGAGGGCTAGATATACCTGTCGTGAACGTCGGGACTCCTCAACTAATTCCCATATGTCCCTACCCATGAAAGACCAAGCTGCCTGATAAAATTCAACTGTAAAACCATCTCGACCAGGGGCTTCGTTGTTTGCAAGACTTTTGACAACTTCTTCGAATTCCTCTATAGTGATTTCTCTTAGAAGGGCTAGATTCTGATCCCTGCTAACTATTGAGGGTATGTTTCATGTGATGTGCTCAATAGCTTATGATATATGTTGGTAAGGTTCTATTAGAATATGACTGAAATGATTAACTAACATGGTTTCCATCTCATTATGTTGGACTAGTCTATTTCCTGTTGGGCCCTTTAGGGAAAATATAGGGTTATGCTATCTTCTCTGAATCATAGCCTTATGGAAGAAGTTTTTATTTTTATCTCTTTCTCTTAGCCATTGAATACATGATTTTTGTTTCCATAGTATTTCCTCTTGTTTCCTGCCCTCTTCGAGTTTACTTAGAAGGTTTCCTTCTTTTATGAACATATTCTCTGCCCTTCCATTTAAGATCATTTGTTGTGCTTCATTTCTCCCTGCAATATTTGCTTGTCATGGTGAATGTTTCCAAATTTAGTTTTATTCCATTTTTTTATCTGCTGTTTTAGGTCTTTTAGAAGAAGTTGAAATGAGTGCATCATGTTCCGACCTTAGGCTCGAATTGCATCCCACCAACCTTTAGCTTTTTCAAGGAAGGTTGGGTCTCGTAGCCAAAAAGACTCAAATCGAAATGGGCATTTTTTATCACATTCCTTCATATCAATTTCCATACTTATCAGCCAATGATCCAAACCCAGGGTCGGGAGGATAACAGCTTCATAGAAGACATCAGTGCTCCCCAGGGCTTCTGATGCTAGGAATCTGTCCAGTCTTGAGGCTCCTTAGTGAGTAGCCCCTCTTCTATTATTCCATGTGTACTTTCCATTCACTGTGGGAATATAAACTAGCCTTCAGTCTCTTATCAAATCTCTAAAGAGTTCCATTTCTGGCTCCTCTCTCCTTATACCTCATTTTTTCTCTGTCAAGCTAACGATCATGTTAAAATCCTCTCCCAGCAACCATTACTTCTCATTATGCATGTTACTAAGCGTTCTTATAGTATTGAGGAACACCTCAATTTATCCTGGAATATGAGGCCCACAACAAAGGAAATTATGATTTTTTCCTTCATTCCAATTTGCCTAAATTGACCTGTTATTATGCGCGACAACCCAATCCAATCTTTTACCATAATCTCAATGAGGTTCCATAGAATAGCTATTCCTCCAGTGCTGCCTCTCGAATCTATCGCCATTGCTTCATAATGAGGTTTTGAAACTTTAAGGATTTCGTTTATTTTTTGACTTAAAACCTTAGTTTCCTGAATCAACATCACCTGTGGCTTCTCTGTTCTTAATATTTCTTTTAGATACCTCTGTTTTCCTTTACTATTTAAGCAAGATCACTTTCATTGATGAACTTTGTGGAGTTGTTGGAATACCATTGATAATAGTATTACACTTATTGAGTTAATTAACATTTATCCCACTATTTGTATCGATTCTTGTAGATTCTTTCGTCCCCTCTTTTTTCCTCCTTTAGATTGGGTGTTGTGGTCCTGAGAGGGGGTCTTTTGAGAGTTCTTGTTTTCCAGAAAATCCATTTGTTTATGAGATTGGGAAGTCAAATATTGTTCAAATGTTTCCTTGTACAACTTCTTCTGGTCATCCGGGATAAATCTATCATCAAGATTCTTCCATTCTTGCAGGAGTTTTTTTAAAACTACTTCCTTTGTACTTAAATACTCCTTGCTCGTCTCTATCTCCATTGGCGACTACTCCATCGGTTGCCCATACTTTTCCGTTTCCTTTGATTCCTGTGGCGCCTTCCTTTTAGCTTTCTGGGCTTTTTGAGTTACCATTCCTTGCCCTTCATCATTAGTTTGTTCTCCTTCCTTCGAGTTTTCCCCCAGTTCCTGCAGTGTTTCATATCTGTTTTGCGTACTTTTATGTTTTGGGTTATTGATTTGGCTTGCATGTGTCTTACTGTTCATCTTTTTGCTTGTAACAGTCTTGAATCCGTCTTCTTTTTCAAGTGACCCTTCGCCTTCTTCTGATTACTTCCCTTGCAGTTGTTCGGGATTATTCAGAGGACAAGTTTTATAAAGATGTCCATATTCATGGCATCTACAAAAGCGAAACGAAATATGTTCATAATCAAGAAGTTGGTACCGGACTTTCCCCTCATATTCAAGTTCTATTGATTCTGGTAGCAACTCAGATATATTCATGTATACGCATATATGAGCGAAAGAAGTATACCGACCTCGACGGGTTGTTTCAACAATTTTAACAAAGCTACCAAGAGAGTTATCGATGCCTTCCAAGATTTCGGGGTCCCAGAAGTCCACCGGGAGTGAAAATTACTGTACCCAGACTAGTGCAGCCAAGAATTGTTCTTGATCAGGGTTATAACATTCTTCCCACTGCCACAAAAATAACCATGCCTTGTAATAGAAATAAAGACCTCCTTCAAATATCCTTTCTTTATCTATAAAATTGGTAAATATGACTGTAAAGAATCATCTCGGGGAAAATTTCAGATCTATATGACCCTTGGGTTGCCATTTTTCCTGTATCCATTTGAGTAGATCTTTCTCTATTGGCCATATGCCTATGAATTTGCATATCAATGTGTGATCTTTCATATAACTCCAGTATTCATCCAGTTTATTTGCAGGGATAACAAATTTGGGTTTTTTCAGAGCTCTTGGCAAACATTTCCCTCTATTTTTAGCCTGCCATTCTGCTCCTAATACCGGGCCTACATTTGGGGTAGACCCCCCTTGGGGCCCTGCTTGTTTGCTGTTATGTACCCCTGTTGTTACGTTTTGGTAGGAGGGGATCTCCGCCCCCCACGAAGATGCTACCATACGATCTCTCTGAGCCGATGCTGATCCGCTACACCCTCCTCGGGTTCCTCCTTGTTAGATTTCAGTTGTGTCCAAACCCTAAGCATTCACCAAACCCTAGCATACTTCCAAGATAATTAAGACTTTTCATTTAATTAATTCATTTTTAAAATAAATAAATAAAATAATATAATATACAAGTATTAATTAATTCACTTTTTAAATTAAATAAATTTCTTATTTAGAAACTCATTCACAAAATATGCTTAGATATGATTATCACCAAAAATATATATATATACAATTTATGACTCACAGAAGCCAAATTCCTAATAATAAAATATATATTAACATGTACAAATTTATTTATTTAATCATTTATTGTTCAAGTGAAAAAATATACATTAACATGTGCAAATTTATTTATTTAATCATTTATTGTTCTAACGGAAAAATCTAGTTTTAGATGTAGAAAAGTTGAAGTTTTATGTTTTCGCAACCCTATCACAAATTATTAAATAAAAAGCCAAAACCATAAGAACACTCAACAGTTTTGCCTACATGTGCAACATATTTTTAGAATGCGGGAAACACACGGATTCCAAAATCTCTCACTCATTCTACTTCTCAGCGAAGCTTCTTTTCTAGTGTATTCACCTATAAATGCGTGGGACGGTAAATGTCCATCATAAAATTAAAGCAGTTACACTATCTTTCGGTGAAAATATACTGCCCCACACATTTATAGATAAATACACACTAGAAAATAAGCTTCACCCTACTTCTCCACTCAGAAAACCTTTTAGACACCCCACTTTCTTGCACTCCAATGGCGCGACCAACTGTACGCACTGCACGTGACAATCCCCAAACCTAATTCGGAGCCAAACCCGGGGGCACGGCACGAGCCTCTTCTCATTCTATTTGCGCCATGGATGGAAAAAAGTGGTTTTGATTTTGTTGTTGAAAGGAGATTCGATGATGGAGTAATCAGTACACACAAAGAAATTGCCGTAGAATAACCCAGAAATTTTAGTAAGATTCTGAATAACACAAAAAACGAATCCGGACCCACCATTCTCTTCTCTCTTTTCTGAAAACCGCAAACTTCCATCCCCAAAACCATGTTATTCTCATTCTTTCTGCTGCACCCCTACCCCCTACCTCCCTCCCTCTCCATTGCGATTACCCATTGATTTCGATCGCACACTTATATTTCTTTCACCTTTTTTCTCTTTATATAAATACCGCCAGGGCGTTGGGAGTTTCACCGTGTCGAGCATTCAGTTTCATAAATTACTTTTGTTTCAACTCAAATAGTGAGTTCACAGCGGTAAGGAAATGACGACTGTAAATCAACAGGCTGACATGAAGAAGATTCTCAGAGCAAAACAGTGCTCAAAGAAGTCTCATATTTCACTCACTAATTAATTTTAATCCCTTTGTATTTCTTTCATTAACTGGGTATGGCTAGAGATTGTGTGGCACAAAATAGGTTGAATTCGTGGTCATGATGATAATCGATTTTGCATGTACAGAAGCAGTAAAAACATGAGTCATTATGCCTAGATTATGGACTAGGACTTTTCCTTGTCTGTTAAGATAGTTGTATAGCTCTGTCAGCGTGTATGAGTTCATTCCATACTATGGTAATGCTACACTTTTTATCATTGATGGTTGAACTCAACTCAATATAAAATATATAATAATCAGTGAAGCTTTTTGCCAAATTCCATATAATTGAAAATATTTCAATATAGAAAGATAGATGTATGGGTAACCATATTACTTTACATTGTCTATTCTTTGCATGTGACTCTGTATCTTGGGGAAGGTAATATACATAATTATTGTCAATGAAACTTTCTGCCAAATTCCATGTAATTGAAAATATTTCAATATAAGAAGATAGATGTATGCATAACCAAATTACTTTACATTGTCTATTATTCTTTGCATGTGACTCTGTATCTTGGGCAAGGCAATATACATGATTATTGTCATTGAAGTTTTCTGCCAAATTCCATGTAATTGAAAATATTTCAATATAGGAAGATAGATGTATGCGTAACCAGATTATTTTACATTGTCTATTATTCTTTGCATGTGACCCTGTATCTTGGGGAAGACAATATACATGATTATTGTCAGTGAAGCTTTCTGCAAAATTCCATGTAATTGAAAATATTTCAATAGAGAAAAATAAATGTATACTTTCTGCTAAATTTCATGTAATTGAAAATCTTTCAATATAGAAAGATAGATGTATTACATTGTCTATTATTCTTTGTGATTACTTTGCATCGTCTATTATTTCTTTGTTATATAAATAAATAAATTAGTGTCAAATTTCCTAGGATGGATGTATGTGTTTGATTTAGAAGGGCCCATACTAGCTAAATGGATCTTTTAAGTTTATTGAATATGTGTTATAAAGAAATAGTATGAGGTTTGAAGAACTTGTAGGATTTGACTGCAAGGGTCCAAATGACCATGTCACTATCTCTTCTCAGTATACAGTTATTTTAATATCATAATTACTTTTAATATATATATATATGTATGGGGTAAATGATTTTACTATTTTTTTTTTTTTTGTTCTATATGAAAAAAGTGACGGTGGTTCAACAAGAGTACAGAGTATTTTCTCAAAAGGGTTATAACTAGTACAGATTATTCATGAACAAGAAACCTTTGTCAAAAAGGTTATAGCCTATTAAGTACATGTAGATGCTCTTAACAGTAAACTCAAGAGTTATGGTGATTCATCAAAAGTTGGTAGTTTATGGCGTAAAGAGGACTGTGTATGCTATGGTAGAAAGACGTGTTTTTTTTTTTTTTTTTTCTGTATTAGAATATACGTTGTTTTTTGGATATTGGAACAAATAGATAATCTATGTCAAATTTCTACCTATTATTAAGTGGATAGTCCTTGGATGAGTTGCAATTTCTGTACTTGTTGATTCCAATTATGAAATAGAACTAACTGCTTTTCGTGGTGATAAAACCTTTTTGTAGTCCATTGTTTATTAAATGCAAAGACTATCCATATAACTATTTGCTAATATTGTTATTAGCTATTATTATTCTCTTAAAGTGATACAGAGAATTGTTGAACTACAAACATGTTATACACTATTATTTTATTCTTATTATAATTATAATGTTAATATTGTTATTAGCTATTATTATTTTCTTAAGATGATACAGAATTGTTGAACTACAAACATGTTATACACTATTATCTTATTTTTATTATAGTTATAATGTGACTCAAAGTCCAAATATAATATGTGTTTAATGTGACTCAAAGTCTAAATATAATATGTGCTTTCTGTAAGAAATCACATTGAGTCCAAATATAATATGTGCTTAATGTAACTCAGATTCCAAATATAATATGTGATTTCTGTAAGAATTTCTGCCTTTGAATTTTAAAATCCAGTGGAAATATTACAATTTAACATTAGAAAGAGAATCGAAATATTCAGAATTACTATTATTTTTTACAATTTTATTTAGATTTAACAATTGGGCAAACCTGTCACTTCCATTCACGAAGCTATGATGTAAGAACAAGATCATGAATTCGATGATATAGGTTTGAAAAAAAGGTGTATTTAGCTAAATGCAGGTAGCGAACATTGAATTTTTGGTCTATGTTTCTTTATTATATAACATATGAACACGAGTTTTTAGATCATATTTTTGTACATTATGTAACAGCACAAGCATGAAAGACAATAAAGGAAAGACAATAAAATATTCGTGACAGACACTTATATGTCAATTTTCTAAAATTTGAACAAAAACCAAATAGACGAAGGACATCCTTCTTTAGGAGAATTGTTACAAAGTTTTGTGCATTATATATATGTTAATATGAAAACTATTTTATTTGTTCTAGAACACATTTTTTGATTTTTCATTTTATGGCCCCAATGCGATGCAATTGAAATTGAAACACGAAACTTGAGACTAGCAACTACATCTTAGTGTTTACGATGAACAAGTCTTGTAAATTAATATTGCAAGCATTCAGTTACATATACAGACTGCAAACATAGAAAAGGGAAATGTGAGCACCCTGCTATTCTAATCTATTCAGAGCCCGACAAAAGTAGACTATATTTACATTTTGGGATCAAGAGCAGAGCAGAGCATGATGAGATCTGAAAGACAGAGATTTGTTGTCTCTGCTCGGATCTTCGCTTGCTATATAATTATTTGCTTACTTTCAGAAAGGCCAGTACTCGGCGGATTGATTTTCCATTTGTTCATGGAAGGAGTTTCTCCGTGCAGACCTGAGAATGGTCTTATCTGCTACAATGAAATAGGCCGAACCACTGACTGCCAATCAAAGTATACACAACATCAGCATGCAGTTCATAACCTAATCATCGTAATGAGAGAGGTTAGCCCTATTAACCAGATGAATGAATGAGATCAGTAACAATGAAAATGGGAAAAGATGTATCACGGTGCCTACAAGCAAAATACTGTCAGCAAACAATTTAGTAATTAAGAAATTTTGATCAAAGCTGCATTACAACTCAAGCATTTTAGTAAAGTAGTTTAATATTAACGTAGCCTGCAAATTTGTCATGTAAAAAAATTTGATAGAAACTGAGAAAAATTAAGCAGCTCAACGTAACATTTGGAATGACATGGAGGAATATCTAATTTAATTATTGACTTACTTGTAGAGATGATGAGCGCCTGTGCAGCATGGTTGAGATTAGCTCTTGCCCAAGGAATCGCCCTTGCTCCCAGCAACTGTAAATTATTATTAACATTAACACAGCCCAGCAATTAATAAAAAGGCCCAATTGAATGAATATGAATTGAATGGTAAAAGGTCAACTTCTCAAACTTTAGGTTAAGGAGAAAGGGAAGTAAATGTTTCCAAAACTCACTGCTGCATCCCATCAACAAGGGTAGAAGAAAAAAAAAAAAAAAAAAGAGGTCATGAGAATTTTTTGGATATCTACTCCACAGGAAATTCATCACAGATTCACAATCTAATTTAAGGTTGGGAGAGAGAAAGTAACAAAGAAGAAGACATAGAACAACAAGAGGACACCATGAATGGATTTCATACCAGACCCAGGGAGCTTTCTTTTTTCATCAGTCCATCCATATTTATTGGACTCTCAAATGTGTTTTGGTCAAGGCCTTGCTCAGTTTACAGGAAATGGAAGAATAAGGCAGCGTCAATCTATGCAGCAAGTAGACATGCCGGGTTCTACTGCAAAATACTCTGCTTCTATTGACTCTTCAGAAAACTTGAATCATGATTTTGTAGGTTTCAAATGAATTTGACATAGTAAAATGGGCATAGAGGCCGACATAGAGGCTAGTAGACAGAAGAAACTGTTCCAACACTGGATAATTTTTAACTCTTTAAAGTGGCCAACAGACCTGGTTTCCTGACCACCAAATTTTTATATGTTGCAACTTGCATAAAACACTACAGAGTTTTAAAAAAATAATTGAATTAACTCGGTCCTGATTGATTGCTCCAATAACAAAATTCACTCACTGTGGGAATGGCGGAAGCTACGAATGCAATTGCAGCTGCCTTGGCCCCTGCTTTCACTGCTTCTGTATGAGTGATATACATACATGTCCACAAATTATTAATTACTCCGTGAGTGAGACCATTGAAATTAAATGAAATGGATTTAACCACATGATCTCCAGCCATAGCTATAGCTAGTGAAAAAAAAATAAAAATGAATGAACGATTACTTACCATTGGAGCACTGCTTTGCTCTCAGAATTTTCATGTCAGCTTGTCGTTGATCTGTACCCGTCATTTCCAGCTCGTTTGTTATGTTAATAACCCTCTCGAAACAGTGCTGGAGGTTATATATAGTTTATCGAAATTGAGGGAGAAGAATATCAATGTTGGAGACGAGAAACTCAACTACGCTGACAGTATATATATATGAAGTAAGCAAGCTTGGGTTCATCAATCAATGGCTGATTCCTGTGATAAGGTGGGCTGGGATGAAACAAACTGAATGTGAATACCATGGTTTGGTTTGGTAGGATGATTGAACTGTGGTTTTCGGATAAAACCATGTGTCATGCGCCGCGGGGATTGAGAACCCGTTTTTGGGTTTGCAGGGACTGAGTGTGCGAGGTTCGAAAGAAAAGTAACATGGCGTACTTGCCACCTGTTGGTGCACTGAACATACACAACATTTAATGTGACAGATATTTATGCTCGCTGTGTAACTTCAGAAGAGGACGGATTCCCAAGAGTAACTTGGGAAGATGGTAATTTTTTATTTTTTATTACGTTTAAGGCGTTATATTGTGGGGGGGTTATATTGTGGGATTATGTTGGGACATTGTTCGGAATTTCGTCTTTATGGAGTTATGTTGGGAGACTGTTCAGTGAATTAGTGAACTGGAATTTCGTCGTTCTTTCACCCAATTTAACACTTAGCACTGCTTCTGCGTTTCTTTTCACAGTTAAGTGAAAATGCTAAGTTTAAAAATGAGTAACATGAAGACGGTGATTTTTTTGTTTTTAATAATGAGTTAGGTTGATCTAGATCTAGTTTTTTATGTTGAGGAGGAAAATATTGGTTTATTTAATTAAATTATTTTTCTTTAAAATGACCATTTTGGGAGGTGTTTCCCAATTTAGAATAAAAAGTTATTGAGTAAGAAAATCATATATTAAAAAATTAAAAAATAATATTTATTAAATTTTAAAAAGTAATAATAAAAATAAATTAATATTATCATAGCTTTTAAAATCTCAATGAAACATTGTCGACACATTTGGAACCAACCAGCGTAGTGTGGTTAATCATCACGACTAGGGGAGAGATCAGATCAAGGCATTAAGTTTAAATAAATGTAGAGATGGGTAAGGCCTAGTATTGACTAGCCGTTAGGATAACGGCTAGTTTGACTTTAAATTTATTTAATTATTATTATTATTATTATTATTATTTTCAAGACTTTTTCCATTATATTGTTTGACTTTAAATTTAATAATTATTATTATTATTATTTTTTCACAACTTTTTTCATTATATTTATGGATTAAAATATTTAATTTATATATTCAGTTAATTAATTGTATAATTAATTTATTAATGGTCCTGCAGTGTGGGTCTTTTGTTCATGAAACCATTGATAAGATATCTTTGAGAAGCATAAGGTTTTTTCGTCTTTTAAGCCCCTTAACACGATTCTCGGCTCTCTCAAATCGGTTAAAAATCCGATTGACCCTAGGGATGGGAAATGTGTCTACATCATTCCTTGTTCTCGTGGGACTCCTTACATTAGAGAAACTAGTTGGTCTATTAATCAAAGGATCTGTGAGCATGCTGCTGACATTAAACATGGAAGATCCCGCTCGTCCACCCTAACTGAGCATGCAAAAAATACTAACCATCATATTTGCATTGAAGATGCTAATGTCATTGCTAGGATTGACCATTTCCATCATCGTAAGTTAAAAGAGGCCTTAGAAATAGAAAAAATGCCCATCGATCTCAATAGAGATGATCGCTGGTGTTGGATACCTGTCTTATATTCTTGATTTTTTTTTTTTTTTTTTCCTTCAAAATTTTTCCTTGGTCTTTGCATATTAAAAATAAATAAATAAATAAATAAAAATAATAATTAAATAATTAAATATTCTAAATAAATTAAGATATATATATAGTTTAATCTAAAAATATAATGAAACTAGCCGCTTTTAAATTGGTTAAAAAATATAAAGAAAAAAATAAAATCGTAAAAGTAAAAAAAAAAGATATATATATATATATATATATATATATATATATATATATATTAGTCAATTAATTAATTGAATATATAAATTAAATATTTTAATCCATAAACATAATGAAAAAAGCCGTTTAACAAAAAAATTAATAATAATACTAATTAAATAAATTTAAAGTCAAACTAGCCGTTATCTTAAAGGCTAGTTTATTTGTCTCTACATCTATTTAAACTTAATGTCCTACTCTGATTTGTCACCTAGCCCTGACGATGAACCACACTGGTTGGTTTGAAACACATCAACAATGTTCCATTGCATGTGATTATTACCCAAATAAATTTTAGAAATTATATGATGGATCACAGAAGCTTAGATTCTAAAAATTATCATAGCTATTGAGTAATAAAATCATATATTTAAAAATTAAAAATTAATATTTATTAAAATTAAAAAAAGTAATAATAAAAAATAAATTGATATTATCATAAATAAAATATTTAATTTTCATTAAAGGTCAAGGAATTTTTAAAGGGAGCGGAATGGCCAAGGCATTTTTTTAAGGGAGTGGTTCTCTTCAAAGTTTTGTCCTCTGTTCAATAGCTAGCCAGTGTCAATTAATAGAATTTGTCCACTTACACATGAATTACTCTATGCAAGTTGTCCATTGTGGCAGGTCAATACCAATTTGTAGCAGGGGCTTCCTCCATCAGAGAAATGAAGCTTGTTGTACTACTTTAAGCTTTTTGATTCTTCTGCTGTGATACATGAACTCGTACACGAACCTCTGAGTCATTTCGAAAAAACGCTCTTCCACGACCCCCTGCCTTAACGAGTTGGCGTTCCTCGACTCTCGGCGAACCTCTCCTCTCACGAAATATTTAAAAGCTCATAGTAGACATTCAAGATTTATCACTCATGCGGAAAAATATGGAAAACTTCTCTTCTTTATTATTTTCAAATTGGATATTACAATGAAGAACTTCTATATAGATTTGTTCCAAAGATCGATTGTAGGGGCATTTACTGGATATGTCACCTTTGGAAAAAGGATGAGATCTAGAGGTTACCTGGCCCTGATCCAGATGGATATCGGTGGCCACCCACCTAATCCATTTGGACCCACACCATCAATTCTTGCAGCTTTTCACATTCAGCACCACTTACTATTTTTAGCAGGTTTTCGGGTCCTGCACTCCTGGAGCCATTTTGGGGCCTTAATGATCCAGGTGGATATTGGTGGCCACCCACCTATTCCATTTGAACCTCCACCATTAGTTCGTTTAGTTTTTAAGTTGCAGCACAACTTACTAATTTTAGCATTTTTTCAGGTCCTGAACTTCTGGAGCTGTTTTGAGGCCCTAAACGATGTTTTTTTGGGAAAATAGGGATCACTCAAAATTTGTAGTCATCGGATAGATATTGCTAACGAGCTATTGAGCATGTCAAACGGAGATTGGATGCCAAAGTTACGTCCCCAGGAAGTTGAACCACCAACTTACCCAAACGGGGCTCATAGTTTTGGCGCTTCATCTCTTAGGGTTTCGTTTTTGGACGTTTAGAGTTCTCCATTGTTTCTCAATAATAGATAGGCCCTCGAGCCTCATTGTAACACAGTTCAGAGGTAGGTAGCCACCACATCTCCTCAGAGATTCGCTACTAGCACCCTAGCTATTTTATTTTCATTATGTCTGTAAGCATATTTTTGTTATTTGATATTAATGAAATGACACATTATTTCTGCTGCATCTCTATGTTTATGGTTATTTCTGTATTCTATTGCATTCCTGCATAAATCCGGATCAGTGGTATCAGAGCAGTCTGCTCTTTCTTTGTTTTTATTTGCATGTCCCCAACGCGGTCAGGGTATAAGGAGTTAGGGCTCGATCTGGTTGAATCCTTGCAAGGTCAGCCTCGCAAACCCCAACGACCTCCCATGGCGAAAGAAAATAAAGACGAGGGAGCAAGAGATCCTATCAAAATATTGCTTGAGGAGGCCCTCGAGAAACAAAGGAACGCGATGATGGATAACTTTTCTCAAATCCTTCAATGATTGCCCACCTACGACGCATCTGCATCCAACAGCCACTCTGGAGGCGCCACTCCCTTCAAGGTACAGGTAAACTTTGATATTTCTTTATTTGAAGGCCAAATAGACGCAGAAGCCATAGATAGATGGTTGAATTTGCTGGAAGGGTATTTCTCAGTCCATGATTTCTCTGATCGAGAAAAGATTTTTTTTCACTCCTCAAAGCTACCCTCCATGTCAAAGACTGGTGGGAAACCTACCATGAGCAAGAGGACGAAGGCGAACCCTCTCTGTTCTCGGCCACACCCACTTGGAATTTGTTCCGAGACGGCATCAAGGAACAATATTACCCCGTGGGGAGCTATGAGGACAAATACATCCAATGGACCACGCTGCGGCAACAAAGGGATCAAGATGTGCACGAACTGATGAATATGTTCCATACCATGCGCACAAAGTTGGGTATTAAAGATTCAGAGAGACATTTGGTGCTCAAGAACCGCGGATGTCTACATGAACACATTCAGGAGGAAATGGAGTTCCTCGACATTACATCTCTTGGCATGGCATATCGCTATGCCGCCAAGATCGAGCAGAAATTTAAGCAGAAGAAGCGAGACTTTGGATCTGCGAATTCGAAAGGTGTCCCTGAACCGAAGAACAAGGGGCAAGGCCAAAGTGGTGTGACTCAGAACAACACCACAAATCAAAATAAGGACACAGGGAAGTGGTGTGAATTTCATAACATCCCCACTCACAGCACAAACGAGTGTCAGGCCAAACAATCATTGGTGGCCGAACTAAAGGTACCCGAATTAGATGCATTTTCTGATCCTGAGTCAAAACCAGACAAAGGCAATGACAAAGGGAAGAATATCATTGATGCGGATCCCAGTGCCATTGTTGCCACCACCAAGATCCAGAGGGAGGACCCAGAGGATCCAGAGGAGGGGGAGCGCCTCTTCCATTCGCAAATGTGGGTGAAGGGTTCTCCGCTGCAATTTCTTGTTGATAATGGAAGCCAAAAGAACCTCATTTCAGCAGAGGTCGTGAAGCGGCTCAGCCTACCGACCATAGCACACCCGCAGCCATATACCATCGGGTGGCTTCACCCAGGGAGAGATATCCGCATCCGCCAACAGTGCCGCCTTCCGTACAACATCAAGCCATTCACGGATGAGGTATTATGTGATGTTGCTCCTCTTTATGTAGCTGATGTATTATTGGGCCAATGATACTTGTGGAGGCGACATGCTGTGTATGAGTCTAGGCCTCGTGCTGTTATTATTACTCTGGGAAATAACTTGTACATGATACCGGAGGTAGTACCGTCTCCTGTCATCTCTTTGACTACTACAAAACAACGCAGTAAGATTGTTTCCCAAACCAGGAAATTCATTTTCCTTACAACTTTCTCATAGGGAAAGAAGAATATTGTGGCCACAACCTCAAAACAGGGCTCCCCTACACGGCTGCAGCAGATGGACAAATTCATGGAGGAATACGAGGACATTTTCTCCTCACTCACAAAGGTTCCTCTACACTGTTAGGACAAGCATTCCATTGATTTGACCCCCAACGCACTGTCGCCCGATGTTGCCATACCTCCTGCAAATACACATACAGAATCCACACATGTACTGTCTGAAGCTGATAAAGAAACCAAATTTACTAAACGCATCCAGCATGTCTGCCCACATGTCCATGATACCCAGTTCAACAGAATTTGCTTCATCTCAGGGAGGATCTCAACGCAATGGGGACCATTTCTTCCTAAGAAGGGAGGAATGATCTAGGTGGATATTGGTGGCCACCCACCTAATCCATTTGGATCCACACCATCAATTCTTGCAGCTTTTCACATTCAGCACCACTTACTATTTTTAGCAGGTTTTCGGGTCCTGCACTCCTAGAGCTGTTTTGGGGCCTTAATGATCCAGGTGGATATTGGTGGCCACCCACCTATTCCATTTGAACCTCCACCATCAGTTCGTTCAGTGTTTAAGTTGCATCACAACTTACTAATTTTAGCAGTTTTTCGGGTCCTGAACTTTCGGAGCTGTTTTGAGGCCTTAAACGATGTTTTTTGGGAAAACGGGGAGCAACATGGGTCATTAAATAATGTTTCTCACTCAGAGGTTTTGGTCCTTGGATATATCTTTCTAACGAGCTATTGAGTGCGTCAAACGAAGATCGGATGCCAAAGTTACGTCCCTGGGAAGTTGAACCACCAACTTACCCAAACGAGGCCCATAGTTTTGGCGCTTCATCTCCTAGGGTTTCGTTTTTGGAAGTTTAGAGTTCTCCATTGTTTCTCAATAATAAATAGGCCCTCGAGCCTCATCGTAACGCAGTTCAGAGGTCTGTAGCCACCACATCTCTTCTCAGAGATTCACTACCAGCACCCTAGCTAATTTATTTCCATTATGTCTGTAAGCATATTTCTGTTATTTGATATTAATGAAATGACGCATTATTTCCGCTGCATCTCTATGTTTATGGTTATTTCTGTATTTTGTTGCGTTCCTGCATAAATCCGGATCAGGCCCTTTACAGACTCTGTCTTTAGAACTTGAAGAAGTTAACACTCAACAGACAGAATTAAATCCTATGGAAGTTCAACCACTTTAGGTTCTCACCAAGGTTTTTAGGCCTTGATGCGGAGGCTTCCAAACTTCTAACTTAAACTTGAGAAATTCTTCGTGATGTAAGCGCATCGAACTGGTGTTCGCAGATGTAGAGCAGGAAGATAGTCTCAGACTCTAAAAACTCTAGAATCTCTCCAAATGCCAATGTCCCAAATGAGCTCCACTCCTCTCCTTATATAGGAATGAAAGGAGACCAACCCTAGACAATTTGGCCGACAAAATTTATCGTACTAAGATTCGACATGATCTTGAGATGTGGATCAAATCACACCAAAAGTCGGAGAAATGCTCTGAGTCTCAAGATTCGTGCGAAAAGTAAAACTTACGGAAAAGCTACACAGTGGAGATTTTGTCAGAAATCCCACGGAAAACGATTTTACAAAAAAATCCATATTTACACAGTGGAGATTTTATCGAAAATCCCACGGAAAACGGTCACGCTCACTATTAGGTGACTAGACCTGATTATGATCTCTTATTCTTATTGCTCGATTATTTTCTCTCGTTCTTGTTGCAATTTCATTTTGGCATGTTTCTAAAAGATTTATGCTTGGAAATCGGCGAGTGAATAGGCCAGATGTGTCCCATGCCTTAGTATAGATGCGCATTACTATCATGGGTTTCCCTAACACAATCTGGTGTTTAAATTTTGTCATAATGGCCCATTAATGATGATTCTTCATGAAATAACCAAGGATCTTATTGTCAGAATATTGACCAATATCTCTTAGAACTGAACAAGGAGTTTCATGGCAGTGCATATGCTCTATACATTCTTCCTCAAAGTCAAACGTGAACTATCTTGGATCCATAGCAGTTTTATTTAATCCAAACCACGACCACCATTCTTGGAGCCATTGGGGTTGATGGAGGAGCTGTGTGATAAAAGTGGGTCCAAATTTGATTAATGTGTAATGGGTTTAATTTACTTTTTCTCTGCATAGTACATCCCACCATAATCTCTCGTATCCTGCAAAGTCATATATAGTGTCAGGAAAAATAAGGTGAGGATCATGATTTGGCCACATTTATCTTTCAGAGAAATCAGGATCCTCTGTTGATTTTTTTTTCTAAGTTAGAGTAATCTATTAACAGTAAGAAATATAGTACATCAGGCCAAGGCCATAACAGTGCCTTCGTGGAGGCAATTCGAACTGACAGAGACTAGTTTTTGGCTGCCCTTCTAGAGGGAAACCAGCCTGAAGAACTTTCAACTGAAAAAATCCCACGCAGGGGATCGGACCTGGATAGCTTTGACTGAGAACTAAGAACATAGACATTATATAGCAGTTATACTGGACCATAACAAAACTGGACCACTGTAAGAACTGAGACTGGTCGCTGACAAAAAAGGACCATAGCTGAAGGAAACATTAGAACAACAAGACACTCCCTCAGAGAGGGCAGAGCAAAAGCATGAGAAACAAGAAAAAATGTCAAATTACTCATCAGGGGCGACCTCCTCGATCCTGCAACTGTAATCTGCTGGTTCGCCATGGTCATGAGAGAGTTCAGCATTGGGAAGGACCTCTGAAGGAGTTTCCGTCCGATGTGGCTGACCTTGAGCCGATTCCTCCTGCATAACCTCCCTTCTCTCGCTAGGCTGTCCCCGCGAGTCATGCAGCACTGCTTCCATGTTGGCGCCATCGACAGGAGCAGATTCATCCAGCGGATTCTCAGGCAGGGGCTCCTCCAGGAAGACAACAGAGATGGCCACAGTTACTCTTGGTCTATTGAGTGCGCAATCAAACGAAAAGAGAGCCGTATGGGATTGAGCAGGCAGCGCATCCCCAGAGGGCGAGTCGAGCCTGCGTCCAGAGCGAAACTAGCGTCCATGGAAGAGGCGAGGTAGGTTGTCAGAGGGCAATGAGATTTCAGAAGGAGAAGTGGATGTGGAGGGCGAGCGCCTCCTGGCAGAGCGTGAGGACCCCCTCCTGCAACACATCCTCTGCCTTAGCGGGGGCATGTTTGCAGCAGAAATGGAGCTGTAGCTCTGGAACAACGGCGAATTGACAAGGTTCGGCGCTGGAGGAATGCCCAGGACCAACGAGGCAGACTTGCAAGAACCAGCAATGGAAATGTGAAGACTGTCGGCGGGCTCCAGGCAACAGGTATGGCGACTGCGCTTCCCTGTGGTGGTGCGCTTGCTGGCTCTGTCCTCAACTGAATTGCACAACGAATTCCTCGGCGCAGGGGATAGCGGATCCATTTCATATAGCACCCTGTTCCTGCAACAATCAACCCTCAGCATTGAATGACCAAACCTGTTAACCCGATGCGAATCGCTGTTGCGGCAGTCGATAATGCCTCGATCCTCAGCATTCTTATCGAGAGGCTTCTCCATAACGTATGTCATTAAGAGCGGGTAGGTGGTAATTACTATGATTAGGTGGGCTCGAAGGTCTCGTATGGGATGGCATGTGGCCTCCCGTCCTATCGACCTCTGTCCCATCGCCCATATCAACAGTGCTAGCACCCGCATCCGGGGAGTTCGCCTCATCCTGTATCATATTGTGGCAATTCCTCTTTTGATCGTCATCTTGGATTATGTCCAGCGTCCCTGTTCTGAGATTGCTATCACAGTCAACCCCCAGATTGGCTAGTAAATCCACTACCTTGTTGCCTTCCCTTCTGGTATGCTTAAAAAGGAGAGCCCTGTTTCCCTAAAGCCATTTCTCCATTATTTCCAAACGAGCCTCCAGTCGCCAGCTGCTGGCAACCTTGCGCGCCTGAGCTCCATTTAGAAGTTGTGCTGCTATATTGATGAGGATCTGTGAATCTCCCTCAATCTCAATAGGATACAACCCCTCATGTTGGGAGAGGAGAAGACCTTGCCATAATCCCTCCAGCTTCGCAGAGTTGTTCGTGTCCCAGCCAATGCTTCCCAGGTAAACCACCATGGGTGTGCCATCATGATTCCTTATAATGCCCCCGAAGCCTGCTTTGCCTGGATTTCCTTTTGAGGCACCATCAAAGTTGAGCTTATAGGTGTTCCGAGGGGGGGGGGGGGGGCTCCAAGTGGGATTGAGTCTGTCAGTGTTGGGGTAAGTTTGCTTCTGAATGTTGGGTTGAGTCTTAATTCCCCAGTTCTCCCATATAGCCTTTTCCTTGGCTAGAGTGGGGAAATCCTCGATGCTCCAAGACTGCAAAGCTAAAGTTTCCTCAAGATTGAGACAGTAATTACTCCAGATGATGTCTATCGAGGTCCTCTGGTCCTTAAAAATGCGCTTGTTTCTTTCTTTCCAAATGGTCCAAAGGAGAAGGCCTGGGATGATTCTCCAGAGATGATTGAGAAGTCCACTCTTGAAGGGATGCTGATACCAATCTCATATGGCTCCACGTATATCTGTGTCAGGTGTACAATTCCTTTGGCACCTGAAGCTGACTTTCTCCCACAGCTGTGTGGCAAGGGGACAAGCATATAGGAGATGCTGCTGAGTTTCTTCATTCACCCCACAATTGGGACATATGGAGGGACCATGGAAGTGTCTCTTGCGTAGATTGTCCCAAGTAAGTATTCTTTGGTGACCAAGGAGCCAGAGGAATAAGGCAACTTTGGGCCATACCCCTATATTCCAGATTCTGCCCCAAAGAGGATCCTTGGGCTCAGGATCCGTACTGAGGATCCTATAGGCCTCCCGAGTGGAAAAAGTGCCTTTTGGAGTATGCCCCCATCTTAGAATATCCTTGTCCTGCGATATTCTGATGCAACGAGCTCTGAGGTCATCAGTGATGGCTTTTCTTTCATGCTCAGTGGCGCTCCTGGTTATTCTTGCCATTTGTTTCCATTGCCGATAGCCCTGCTTGTTGGTGTCTTCCCAATATTGCTTTACTGCCTC
Organism: Pinus albicaulis; assembly: GCA_034641835.2. Lineage (NCBI taxonomy): Eukaryota > Viridiplantae > Streptophyta > Pinopsida > Pinales > Pinaceae > Pinus > Pinus albicaulis. The sequence continues at coordinate 383,435 of JAXQQM020091415.1, forward strand.
CAGCTGTTGCATATCCCAATCAGGTTCCATGGACGGATTGAAAGTAGTGATAAGTTTTGGTAGTTGTTCCCAAGAGTCTGTCCAGAACCTTGCAGAGGTGCCGTTTCTTATCTCCCAGAAACTGTGCTGTTGTATGAGAAGATGGTGCTGTTTGGCCGAGTTCCAGATTATGGAACCATTCTCCTCCGGAGTAAGTCTGACGAGCTCTTCCTGGGGTCAGTTTTGAGCATATTTAGCTTTCCATAGAATGGCCCAGGGCTTTTCAGGGGCAGTGAGCCAATTCCACCAAATTTTTGCATTCATGATGGCATTGCTGAGGAGAGGGTCACAAAGGCCAATTCCCCCTTGTTCTTTGGGTTTACAAACTATTGCCCATTGAACCAGCGCCCATTTTCGATTGGTCCCCTTGGAGCCCCAAAGGAAATTCCGTTGTAGGGCTTTAATCTTATTGAGAACCCATTTAGGAGCCGCCAGAATGGAGAAGAGGTAAAGCGGCATGGCCTGAAGAACAGATTTAATGAGAACCAGTCTGCCAGCAATGTTAAGGGTTCGGAAGGTCCAGCAGGAGAGGCGGGCTTCCAGTTTATCGACAAGCTTGCGCCAGGAGGCATGCTTAAGAGGGGAAGCAATGAGCGGAGCGCCTAGGTAAGTGGAGGGAAGGGAGACAATGGAGAAGCCGAGGATGCGGGCGATTACAGATTGAGTAAGGGGGGGAGTGTGAAAGAAGAAGATATGGGATTTAGAATTGTTTATGCTTGTCCCAGACGCATCGGAGAAGTCCTGCATCATGGATTTTAGCTTGGAGGCTTCTTGAACAGAAGGGTAACCGAACACCATATTGTCATCCACGAACTATTGGTGGGTGACAGCTGGTGCATTGTGGACAGAGATGCCTTGGATTTGCTGGGAGCGGACTGCTGAGGATAGGTGTCATCCCAGTCCTTCCGCCATCAAAACAAACAGGAAGGGAGAGAGGGGGTCCCCTTGTCTGATGCCTCTGGTGGGAGTGAAAGTGCGGGAGGGAGTCCCATTGATGAGGATGGAAAAGAACGAGGAGGAAATGAGACTGTGGATCCAACGAACCCAGGCAGGAGAGAAGCCAAAAGCCAGAAGCACTTTTTGTATATAGGTCCAACTTAATTTGTCAAATGCTTTGGAAAGATCGATTTTGAGAATCATACCTGCCTGTTTGATCTGCTTGAGCGAATGGATGATCTCATGAGTATGAATGATCCCGTCCAAAATCTGCCTGCCTTCAACATATCCAGACTGCTCAGGTGAGATGAGCAGAGGCAAGAGTGGTTTTAATCGGTTGGCAATGACCTTAGAGATGAATTTGTAGATCACATTGCATAAAGCAATGGGGCGATATTTGTCCGGTGTGTTGGCTTCTTCTTCTTTAGGAATGAGAGCAATGAATGTTGCATTTAAAGAAGGGAGAAGCCAATGCATTGCTCGTGATTCTTCTACAACCATCGACACTTCCTCACCAATGAGGTCCTAGAACTGGTGGTAGAAAGTGGTGGTGAAACCATCTGGGCCTGGAGCTTTTCCATCCTTGAGTTGCTTCATGGCCAAATCAACTTCCTGCCTAGAAACTGGGCATAGCAGCAGCTGATTGTGCTCATCAGTGATAATTCTTGGAATGTTTTGACTGATTTTATTGATGGCAGGTCCTCTGTCCATAGGGGGTTATTTGTGCACTGTCTGGAAATGAGCAAGGAACACCCGCTCTATCTCTTCCTGTTCTTCCACTTTCTCCCCTTCTTGATTCCTAATAGCCGTGATTGAGTTGTGCATTCTCCTTTGTATTGTGGTTCGGTGAAAGAATTTAGTATTTCGTTCACCTTCTTTTAGCCATCTAACCCTGGATTTTTGCCGCTAGAGGATTTCTTCTTGCTTTGATCAATCATCCAATTGGGTTTTGAGCTGCTGCTCCCTTGCCCTTAGCTCTTCTGTGTATCCATTCGAGATAATCTGCTGCTAGAGGGCCTTCATTTCCACATTAAGATTTTGTTGTGCCTGGAAAATATTGCCAAAAGTGTTGTGATTCCAGTGTTTGATGTGGTGTTTGAGGCTCTTGAGCTTGCACTGGAATTGGTACATTTGTGACCCTTCAGGCGGCTTGAAGTTCCTCCACCAAGCACTGATGATATCCTTGAAGGCGGAATGGGTTAGCCAAAAAGCCTCAAAGCGAAAAGGGCGCTTCCTGGAGTCCCCCAGTCGCAGCCACTGTAAGGAGATGGGCCAATGATCCGATCCATTTAGTGGCTGTATAGAAGCAGAGATGTCACCCCCTAGGTGTACAGCATTATCAGATATTAGAAATCGATCTAGCTTTGAGGTTATGTGTTGGCATCCCGTTCTACGATTGCTCCAGGTGTGAATGCCATTGCTGTACTGCAGATCTATAAGAAAATTGTTTTGAATGAAGTTCTTGAAGTGGCTGCTTTCTGGTTCTAGCTTAGCCCTGCCTCCCATTTTCTCCCCCAGGCATGTGATCATATTGAAATCACCTCCTAGAATCCAGAGAGGATGGGTTCTGGCATTGTTTAGCTCTTCCAATGTGTCCAAGAGAGCCATTTTTCTGCCCGCTTCCTGTGGGAAGTAAACATTAGAGAGATGTCCATGAACATTGGTGCCGATGATGTGAAAGGTGGCTTGAATGAGGTGATGGGAGGCATGGAAATCAGATAGCGTGATGGTCTGAGTATTCCATGCAATGGCGAGCCCTCCAGAAGCGCCCGATGCATCAACTGCCACCGAGTGACATCCAGGCCAAGCGCTGGAGAGGATTTTGACTAGAGTGCTGCTATTGCATTTGGTTTCCTGTATAAAGAGAATCTGTGGTTTTTCCAACTTTATCATGTTTTTGATCATTCTTAGTTTCCCAGTACTGTTAAGTCCTCTAACATTCCATGAGGTTAGCTTCATAGTTCACTGTGGGGGAGGAGCTTGTAGTACTGTGTCAGCTTGGCATATCTTCCTGATTCTACCAGGAGTTTCCCCACCGAGATAGTTCGCTCCAAGTCAGTTTTCCGGCCTCGTTTCTTGGAGTCCTTGATTGTTTGATTTCCATCCCATCTGCTTCCTGGCTGTATTCCTAGCTCTTTTTGTCTGAAGGCTCGGGAGATGATAACTTCCAGTCTGTCTAGCTGTTGATCTGGAATCTTATCAAATTCCTTTCTTTTGCAGGCAAGTTCAAGTTCAAGAATGTCCAGCCCAGTGAGATCAATACTCTCTGGTTTGACCTCCATGTTTTGCGCTTGGTTGCTGCCTTCTGAGTGCTGAGCTGGTAAGCAATCCACATCCATTCCATTCGGCTTCCAATCTGGATCCACGGGGATTCCTTCCATGGAAAGTCCTTGTTCCTTCAAGGTCTTAGGAGAGGGCTTAGAGTTGGGCGGAGGAGGAGTCGGATTCATTTTGGTGGGGTGGGTAGCTGAGTGATCGACTGGAGGAAGGTTCTCCGGATTAGAGGCAAGAGCTTCAAAGCTATTGCTTGTGGATGGAATAGAGGAGGATTGAGCCATGGGTTTTTTCCCATTGGGGGGTTTTTTATGGGCTCTTCGACTGTTGGTGACTTTTGTGAAGCCATCTGGATCAGAGTCATCAGGAAGATTGGAGGCTTGAGGCTTAGCATTGAGAGGGCAATCCCGGAATAGGTGTCCATGAACATGACATTTACGGCATCGGAAGGGTACATGCTCAAAATCGAGAGGTTGGATCCATTCAAAGTCATCGTGAAAGAGGCTTACCGAGTCAAGAAGGGCTTTGTCCAAACGCATATAGACACATATGCGAGCGTAAGAGGTGTAACGGCGCAGATTTGTTTCCTCCGCAATTTTGATGAACTCCCCTAAACCCTGAGCAATGTCTTTGAGTGAGTCCTCATCCCAGTATTCCAGGGGAAGCGAGTAAAGTCTGATCCAGACAGGGGCCCAGCTGAAATCTTCCTTGTCTGGGTTGAATCTTTCTACCCAGTCTCTTAGGTAGAGGCCATCTGAGTTGAAGAAATACGGGCCTTCATCCAGGACTCTGTTTCTATCCTCAATGCAAATGAAGATGGCTGTGAAAAAACCCTTGGGGCCAAGTTGGAGGATGACCTGCCCTTTGGGTTTCCATTTGGCTGCAATCCATCTGTGCAAAGCTTTTTCCATGGGCCAGAAACCTATAAATTTTCCGATTAGAGCATGGTCCTTCATGTACTGGATCCTTCCATTGATCCTGTGGTTGGGCAGCTCGATTTTGGGCCTTTCCGCTGCAATCAGCTTGCAAGTGGTCGATTTTCGCCTGGGGCTTTTCATTTCTTCCCGAATCTTCTTCCTGTACCTCTTTCTGCTTGTCAGGCGCATCAGCTTTTCCTTCAGAACAACGTTTGTCTTTCGTTTCCAGATTGTTTGTGTTTTGGGTCGTTTGCTTGGTATTATCCCCGACAGCAGGTTTGTCGTTTTGTGAGGGGGAAGAACCTCCACTTCCCCCCGTAGGGCCTGCCATGGCAGGCGAGTCAGCTCTCGTGCTCAGCAAAGCGACATGAGCGAGCCAGGGTAAGTCTCAGGGTTTTTGCAGGTGACGGCGCTGAAGCAGGGGCAGCGCGTGAACCCTAGCACTCCAGTAGGATCCTCTGTTGATTACGTAATACTTCTGAAAAGTATTATTTATTGAGTTTCCATCATTCCAAATTATTTTCAAATCATGGAAAATTTCTATTAATGCTTCTTTAGCCAGGTTAGAAAAGAGTATGGAATGCTTGTAGATCATGTCATGTATCCATCTGTCAGACTTAGGATACACTCTTCATTCTGGTACTAAATGCTGGATATCAGTATGTGATTGTAGATTTGCATCAAGGACTTTAGTGTTCCTTAATTGCCAAGTTGGCTTCCACTGTCTGATGTAACCAACAAGTATTATCAGGGATATTTACGTAGGCTTCAATTTCTGCATTAGGATCCCATTCTGTAACAATGACCATCAGGTTTTCTGTTTGCGCTAGATTTTCTCTGCTTAAGAAATCAGGTAGGCAGTTCTTTAATCCTTAGATTTGTTCTACCTGGAAGTCAAAATTTGAAAAGAGTGCTTTCCATCTGGCAAACTTGGATTCCCCGAGCTTCTTGATATCTTTTTTCAAGACCTTCTTGAGTGTAGAGGCGTCTGTTCTTAGTAAGAACTTTTTACGTACAATATGTATATAAAATTTATCTATATAGTTCTAGGCAGCCTTTACCTCTTTTTCTATTGTAGAATAATTCATTTAATAAGGACTCCATGTCCTTGAGGAAACTTGGACTGCTTGTTCCTTTCCATATTTTTATTGTTTTAGTATTCCACCCCATCCTAGATTACTGGTGTTAGTTTCAAAAATTTTGAATAATTATTCATCTGCTAAATAAAGGATAGGTAATGTCTTTACCTTGGCTTTTGTTCTTATTGTTGTTGTAGTATGTACCTTTGTCCATGGCTTTGGCTCTTTTTGCAGTCGTTGATTCAACAAACTTCTGTCATTTGCGCAGCCTTTATAGAAATTACTGACATAATTTAGGCATCCCAAGAATCTTTGTAATTGTGTTTTGTCAATAATTTTATCAGGAAATTTATCAGCAAATTCCAAGGCATGTTTTTGTAAAGTGATCTGTCCATTTTCAATGGTGTGGCCTAGAAATTTTATTTTTGTTTTGAAAAATTATAACTTTTTTTGCTCAAAACCAAGCCATTATTTTTCACAACTTGTAGAAATCTCTGAACATGTTTAAATTGTTCCTCAACACTTTTAGAAAAGATTAGTACATCATCAATGTATACGATTAGCCAATCAAAATATGGTTTGAATACTTCATCCATTACCTTTTGAAATTTTGAAGGAGCATGCTTCAATCCAAATGGCATGACATTCCATTCGTAATGTCTTGAAGGGACACTAAATGATGTTTTGAACCTGTCTTCTTTAATAGCAACCTGCCAAAATCGAGATTTCATGTCAAACTTCGAGAATATTTTGGCGCCTGCTATTTTTCTTATTAGACTACCCTTGTGTGGAATTGGGTAGGTGTCATCTGTTAAAACTGTATTTAGGGGTCTGTAGTTGATGATTAGTCTAGGAATTCCCCTAATTTTTTCAGAATGTTTATTGACATAGAATCTGTTAGTAATATGTAATTAGCAAGATTGGCAAAGTCCAATAACAGAAACAACATTATTTCAACCACTTTGGGATTCTAGGATCTAGCCCTCCTGAATCCGGATAGGGATCTCTCCAATAAGTGTAAAGATAGATTTATCTTTAAGGTTTTGGGTAAGGATATTAGGCTAGTTATGAAGGCTGAGGGTTTTTTTTGTTTTTGGATGGTTGAGCATGATCATTTTTTTGAGGGAAAGTCCTAAATGGAAAGAGTTTGAAAGGTGTGAAGTTGCAAGCGATCAAAACAAGCTTTGGCTAAAAAGATAGATATAATGCTGGTTTTTAGTCCATTGGACTATGGAGTCATAATAGGGCTTTTAATTGTGCAACAATCCAAGAGTGATCCAAGGGGAAAGTCATCTATATCACAAGATGTTTTGAGATAAAATGATGGAATGGAAACAATAAAGTGTTAGAGGGGTGGAAACTGATAATAATTTCAACAAGGATTTATAGTCAGTCCAAACAAGAAAAAGCCTTTAAGCAACTGTTTAAAACCAACCAAAGAGCAGGGCTCACCATAAACCTCTTTGGACAAGCTTGTATTAAAGATAACTCAAGAGACAAACAATCCGATAGTCCGCATGATTACCTTCAAAAAGGATGAAAAACACTTAAGAGAAACAAAATGCAACTTAAGATCAGATAAGGTACTTTTAAACCTATTCTGCTTTCAACAAACACTTAGGGAAACTTTCAGAATCTACATTTGGAGCAAGAAGCTAGAAAACAGGGCTTACCATCACTTTTCTAGTCCAAGTTTAATAAGAAAATAATGGAAATCACATTCAAGAACAATGTTTAAAGCAAACAGTAGGACGAGGGAACGCCAGCATTCCTAATTGCTTAGACTGTATTAAATCATTCTTAAATAAACAAATTGGAGGAAAACATTGAGATAAAGCTTATCAATCAGAGAAGGGTACTGGTAAATAGTAAATCCTAACTCTATGCTTGCTGTTCTTTATCAGAGAATAATGGACAATGTGGCATACATGAAAAGGGAAAACAAATAAAAAAGAAAGAGGCACTTTACCAGTGACATAGATCAGGATCCCAAGAAACAGCTTGTATATTGAAGTCAAACCAGTTACATCTTCAAGTCCAATGTTTCAGTTCAACAATCATGTTCACTTCTCAGCCTAACTTATTAGTTCACAAACAAAGCTTCAAGAGCCAGTGAACACTATTTACAAGTAGGAGTTTCGAGCTCAGGTGTATTTCAAAGTTCTGCAACCAACTCAACCCACCCCCTCTCTCATCTTCTGCAGTAGTATTTATAGAAGAATGAGGAGGTGAGATCTGATAAAAGATCTCTAAAGATAATTAATATAGACTTAATGGCTTCTCGGCCTTTGGGGGGCTCAATGAAGAAGCTTACATAGGTGTCCTCTGTATTAAATAATTTACATTAAGATTTAAGCTCGGTGGGAGCTCTTCTTGACCTTTGAGGCTCAGTGTTGTGTTAAAGTAACTCTGCTGATATTTTGTCATTAAGTTTATTTGCAGAATTAACTTCTCTGGTTGCGCTGAGGTAAATACCTGATCTTGATCAATAACTTTGGCCTCTGTTTGAATGCTTTGAGGGACAGGTGGCATTGTGGTAGCTGGGAGGAATCAATTTGCCTCAGATGTGGCGGTGGAGGCTTTCTGCCTGAAGAAACTTTATGATTTACCTTTAAACTGTGTTTTAATAGGGGGATTAGGATTTTGATAATCCATCTTAGCCGTAATCCCCACAGATCCATCTTCAATCTCATGTTCTGGTGTGTTCCTGTCTTCGACACTGATACTCTTTGATTTGTGCTTGATTCACCGTGTTTGTTGGTGTGCAGGGCTGCACAGGGATCGAATGGAATCAATGCCTCATGAATCATGGATGAAACGTGGAGTTGAATCCTGTGAACAATTCCCTTTGATGAAACGAAGGCGGGAGGATCGTCATCCTCAGCCTTTGAAATTTTCTTCAGTATAGTGGAAAAACCATTTAAACCCTGCAGAATACAAAAAAAATTATAAAATCCTGCATATATATAGGTTTGTTGCTTTAGAAGGCACGTGGAGAGAGCATGGTCGTTGGATGGAATCATCCAATGGTCGAGATCTGTTTTGGGAGGTTAGAAAAGGAAAGCGGGTGAAAAATAAGTCAGAACCGTCGATCGCGGAATGATCGACGGTCAGGATTGATCGAGAGGAAGTAAAGCGAAGGAGTCACTTTACGAAGAAATGGTGAAAATTTGATGGGATAAGGTTAAAAACCTTTGTTATGAGAAAAAATGGTTAAAAATGATGTTTGGGGTTCGGGATGATCGTGGGCCGTCGGATGAGATCGGCCCACAAGATCAACAGCTGAGGAGGTGCGCAGAAAACACACATGGAAAGAGGGAAAACGGTTTCGGGGATGGAAACCACCGTTTTCACGTGAGGAAAAGGAGGGTAGGCAGTATTTCCCTTTGGAACGCGATACGCATCCCCGCCCGACACGTGTCATTAGAAAACCACCCATTTCACGTGGCCTTGGGAGAAATAAACTTTGCGCTGAAAGTCGCGCGACTTGGAACGAGGGCCGTCAGATCTTGGGCCTCAGATCTGACGATGGAGAACGAGCGTGATTCTGGAAAGATGCACGTGCGGAAGAAAAGGGAGGGGGAGTTTATCCCTTGAGCATATTTTGGGCACGATCACCGTCTGATGAGCCGGCCTTAGATCTGACGACGCACGTCAATATCGCGCTGGGCCCATAGTCGAATTTTAATGCGTGATGAGGGCGGTATCTCCAAACCGCTCAAGGCCACGTGTCGGCCCGTGGCATTAATCGCGCTGAAATCGGAAATAACGCTTACCCCACAAAAGCGGTGCGATGAAAACAACTGGTTTTGTACAGTGATTGACCGCGGGGACCACCAGTGCGAAATACATATTTATAATATGGCTTGGCGCTCGTCTGCGGGGCCATGGTCTATATGGAGTGCAATATGATCGGGGGCTATGATATACAGGGCTAATCGACATCAGGGTTTATATGTAACAAAAGACTTACACACCATCGAAAGTTTCCGATGCGATAAGTGCTCCGGACTATAACTCGTGGTTTTTTACCAAGGAAGCATGAGATCTGGAGTTATAACAAAAGGAGCTGATCGCATCGGGGGGTTTTATGTAACAAAACATATGCGCTCGCCAAAAATTCCGACGCCGATAAGCACCATATGGGTTTAGCACTTGGTTCTAGCACCAAGTCACATGATGGAAAAGTGGTTTGGACTTAGCCCAAGGGGGCTTAAGTCTGTAGTAAAAGTTGGGTTTTTTACAGATCTTTGATAGTTTTCAAAGGGTTTTGAGGGTTTCGATAAGGAAAATAAAGAGTCTTAAGCCTTATCAAAGGGGCCTTGATGAAGGGGAAAGGGGAAAAAATATGAAAATGAGGATTTTAATGGGGAATAAAGGGGAGCAAAATGGAGGTTAGTTTTTCAAGTGAGGAAAGGGAAAAAGGTGATTTTTTGCAGTAGTTTCTTCTCATGAAATCAGCATAACTCTGAGTGTAAAATGAGCACAACAGTGAATATTTTGGACAGAGGCATGAGGCCTTCAAGAGTTTTCAAGAGTCAACACTTTTTTGCAATAAAATTTGTTCCTTGAAGGCTCCAAAAATGATTTAGCCACCTTTTGGTATAACAAATTTCATAGGTGGCTAACAGTGGCTCCACTTGGGGATGGTGCCTTCTTGAAGGCATCAAGAACTTCAAACTTGCACTCTCTGGGAGGCTGACCTGTGCCTCATCCATTGGATTCTCTGGGAGGCTGACCTATGATTCATCCATTGGGCTTCCCTTCCTTTGCTAGGATGATCTTTCTCTGAAAACATATTAGCAGCCATAAAAACAATGGATCTTTCATCAACAAGATTTCTACCTACCCAATCCTACAGATCTAACATTTTTTCTTCTTTAGAGTGCACTTGGATTGGCAAACTATTTTACAACATTTTATTCTTTTGAAAGCAGGAAATCTAATCTATTTCTACTCCTTATTTCTCCATGGAATCAGATTAAACAGTTGAGCCCATATGATTCTCTACCTAATCTACTATCTGTTGGGATTAAACTGTCCAACAGATTTTATTCACTAAATTCTACAACAAAAATTTAAAAACAACCAAGTCAAGATTAAGCTGTTTGACTTGCTGTGATCTATGGCATAAAAACAAGCTGCACATAGACATTTATTTTACAGAAAATTAAATCAAAATGGAAGGCATAAGATCTGAAAGTTCAAGCACTTCCTTCATCTTTTACAGCTCTGTTTTGACTTACTTGAGTTGTTTCTTCCTTGTTCTTTGGTTCAGATTTTGAGCTGTTTAGAACCAGTTTATCTTTGTTTCTGACTCAAGAAAATAGAAAATATTTGATTCATTCTCTTTGGAAACTTAGGTTCAGATTTTGAGCATGTTTGAACCTTTAATTTCTATCCTAATCTATCTACTGATAAGCCAAGATTAAACAGTTTGGCAAATCGAATTCACTATCCTATCAACAGAAAATTTAAAGCTAATTAGTCAAGATTAGGCTGTATGACTAATTAGAAATGTGTTTTTCAGGAGTGACATTTAAGCTTGCACACTTTCAGATTTGTTTCTCTTTTTGTTGGTATGGGGCTGTACCTTTATTGTTTTTACAAACTGCCCTCTTTTCTTTCTTTCACTGTTTTTGTATTTTTTATTTTTCTAACTTTGAATGCAATGGTGGATGAGATATTTATAATGGAAAAAAGATAAAAAGGCTTTCAGAACATGAAATGGATCAAGAGAAGTAATGTTTAAGCATCCTGCCATTGACAAGATCCCCAAAAAATTCTGCTCCATTCAACTCTTGTAAGAAATAGGCATTGTTACCAGTAGTTGAATGAATAGAGTAAGGGTCAAGCCATAAGTTGTCAAATTTTCCATGCTTGCCCTTGCCTTCCCTCCTTGAGTCCCACTTTAAAACTTTGTCCCCAACATTAAAATTGTTGGCTTTTGTTCTTCTGTCGAAAATATTTTTAATGCTGTCCTGCTTCTGCAATGCTTTATTATAAACCTCCTCTCTGGTTTGCTGAAGATGAATGGTCTGATTTATTCTTCTGATCATGTCATTATCTTCAGTTTGAAACTCTTGAATCAACTTCATGACTGGTACAACAAGGCTGGTTGGAAAAATTTCATCAGTACCATACACAAGCTGGAAAGGTGACATACCAATAGATTTCTTCAAAGTCAATCTGTCAGCCCAAAGTGCATGAACTAGCTTTGTGTGCCAAGACTTTTTGTTGTCCTCCAACAGTTTCTTGATTATGTTCACTAAACTCTTGTTTGAGGATTATGCAATTCCGTTACCTTGAGGGTAATAGGCCATGGAATGCCCCATTGTTATCTAATATCTGTGGCAGTATTCAACCATCTTATTTGATCCAAATGCTACTGCATTATCAGTGATGATCTTGGTAGGACAGCCAAATCTGGAGAGAATGTTAGTCTCCATGAATTTTATAATAACAGAATCATTGGCCTGCCTACAAGGCATGCTTCTATCCATTTAGTGAAGTAGTTTGTGGCAGTGAGAATCCATCTATGCTGAGAAGAAGATGGTGGATGGATTTCTCCTATGAAGTCAAGTCCCCACTGTTGAAAAGGGGCTTCAACAGTGATTGGATCCAGAGGCAGGGGTAGTAGTTTTCTTTTGCCTTCAAAGAGTTGGCATTTATGACAGGCAACGATCATCTTGTGTATATCAGGAAAAAGAGTAGGCCAATAGAAACCAACCCTCAAGATTTTGTTGGCTGTTGTTTTCCAGTATATGTGGCCTCCACACTCCCCTTCATGGAACTCGTGCTTAACCTTCTCTACATCAAACTCAAGCAAACATTTAAGCAATATACCAATTTCATTTTCCCAATACAGACATCTATCTATAATGAAATAGTTTACAGCTTTCAATTTCAAAAACCTTGCCTTTGTATTAGTGAAACTAGGAGGTGTATTTAAATTAAGCAAAACGTAAAGAATATCAACATACCAAGAGGAATTCATAAAATGATCTTCAACAATGGGAGTTGAGATTTCCTCTTGATCATCTAAAGCATTAATCATATTAATATCAAGAACTTCAAAATTTTATTCGGCCATTAATCTAGCCAGACCTTGGCCTTTGATGAGTTTAGTGGGTTTTATCTCTAAATCATATTGAAGGATAACATCAATCCACTTACCTCTCTTACCATCTGGGTCCTGTGTTAGAATGTCTTTAACAACTGAATTTGGGACAAAGGCTATGATGTGTGAGTGAAGGATGTATACTCTAAAGTCTTTCAAAGCTTTAACCAAAGAAAAAGCTTACTTCTCCATAATGTTATACTTCATAGGGGCATCCCTCAATGCCTTACTAATGAATGCAATAGGCTACTCTTGTCCTTGTGGATTTTTCTGTAAAAGGACAACAGCTATGGTATGTTCTGATGCAAATGAAAAAATATAAAAATCTTTTGAAAAATTAGGACTTATTAGAACCGGTGTTTTGGAAAACACTTGTTTCACCAGCTCAAAGGATTTCTTTGCTTCCAAGGTCCATTTCACCCCTTGCTCCTTCTTCAACATGTTTGTTATATTTCTAAGGAGCTCAGTCAAGTTGGGGATGAACCTTCTCAAAAATTTAATCTTTCCAATGAAAGATTGCAACTCCTTGATATTTCGAGGATATGAGATTTGCAAGATGGCTTCAATCCTCTTTGGATCTATCCTTATACCCTCTTCATAAATAATGTGCCCAAGAATTTTACCTTCTTGGAGACCGAATAGTGTCTTCTTAGGGTTTAAAGATATTCCAAACTTTCTGCATCTCTCGAAAAATTTTCTTAAATGTTCTAAGTGCTCTTCATATGTTTTTGAAAACACAGTAACATCATCAAGGTATATAATGATGAAGAAGCCCAGTTCCTCCGAGAATTTTGTGTCCATGGCTCTCTAAAAAGTTGCACCAGCATTCATTAGACCAAAGGGAATTTTCACATACATGAAAGTGCCCCATGGTGTTGTAAAAGCTGTCTTTAATTGATCATCAGGGTGAAATAAGATCTGATTGTACCCTGAATAGCCATCAAGCAAAGAAATTCTTCTAGACCCTACCACCCTTTGTAAAATATGGTCCTTCTTGGGCAAAGGGTAGTTGTCTTTCAATGAAGCTTTGTTTAAGTCTCTAAAGTCTATAAAAAGCCTAATTTCTTATGTTTTCTTCCTGACCGACACCAGATTAGACACCCACTCAAAATATCTAATAAGGACAATAATACCAGCATCGTACATTTTCATGATCTCCTTCTGAACCAAAGGCAATTGAACATGGTTTATTATATGCAGTTTCTGTTTGAATGGCTTCTGGTTCTCCTTGAGAGGGATTTTGTGCTGTATTATTTCAGTGTCATAGGATTTCAGATCTTCGTAACTCCACGCAAAAACATCAGAAAATTCTTTAAACAACTCTATGTATTTGAGTTTAATGTGAGCTGGTAAAGTCTTAGACAGTTTAATCATCATAGGTTTAAGTTCACTGCCTATATTTCACTCTTCCACTTCAGTCTCTACAGGTTCCAGTTTTGGCTTCTTGGCCACATCGTTAAAATCAAACAACTCTTCTAAAGGTACCAGACCCTTTGGAAAACTTTCATCTTTAGACCACAGAGTTTCTAACTCCTCTGTTTCTAACTCTGCATTCAATTCTGTTTGGTTTTCAAGTTTGCTAGACGAAAGATTAACATTAAAAAATTCAGGAGACGGTTCTTCTTCACCAAGAAAATTTCCTTCACTGCAGTCTGTATCATAATCTAAGTTCGAACTGTGTAGTTCAAATTCATTTCTGAATTTCATGAAGTCTTCTATTTGTTTGTCCTCGTCGAACACTCGCCAGTATTTTTCGTTATCAAGTACGGCAGGTTTGAATTTTATTTGAGTTGTGCAGTCTTTGGTTTCATATGGCGTTAAGCATGTTCTAGCTGCAAAGGCTAAATTGTGGGCCACAATATTTCTTTTCCTTGGGACAAAAATTATCTGGTATTCCTTAAATTTTTTTAAAAGATCCATGACATCGTTTCGGTAGGCCCTAAGTATGGGATGATTTGCGTTATATTCGCCATTGACTTGCCTAATGACTAACTCTGAATCCCCATACACATTGATTCTCTGGGCTCCTAAATTTTTTCAGCAATCATAAGCCTAAGAGAAGGGATTCATATTCTGCTATGTTATTGGAACACTGGAAGTTTAATCTATAGGAAAGGCTTTCTGTGTGATTATTCTTAGTGTTGCATATCCAGACACCTGCACCAGCGTTATTCGTAGTGCATGAACCGTCAAATTTCATATTCCACATAGGATTAGTCTTGGGTTCGGCAGTTTGGTCCCTATCCTCCTTGACTAAAGTGCTTTCGGATGTTTCTTGAAGATCAGCACTTGGCTGGGCTAGTTTTAATCCCTCAAGTTTTTCAATATGTTGAGGAACGAGTTCTTGACTGCTAAGGTTAAACAACGATGGACACATGATTTGTAGTTCAAGACCTGTGTTTTCTTTGATAAAGTTCACGGGTTCAGCAAACTGTTTAGATATTTCTGTGTCGTCTATCTCCTCCTCTCTATCTGCCATTAACTCTGTTAAAGTTACTTGTTCATCTAGTATTTCATCATTAAAAAGGATAAATGAATCAAGGCCTGTGTTTACAGAGTATAAAGGAGAGTTTTGCAGTCTGTCTTGACTTGTAACTATGTACTGCATATGGGACTCCCTGTAACGTCTTCTTGTCTGATTGAAAACATGGATGGTCGAGTAGGTCATGTCCATCTGTTAGCCCCCCAAGATCTAGATAATAACATTCCATACTTTGGGGGCACATTAGCCACAAAAATATCCATAACCAAACATTTGGCTGGAATCTGGGCTAAGTTAACGCAGAGGTCTTTGATTAATCCTAAACATTTTACTCTGCTTGAGTCGAAGGAGTAAAGGTATTTATAAGGTCTGGTGATTTCTAGACCCAGGCTCTCCATTACAACTTTCGGCATTAAATTATGAGAAGCCCCTGAGTCGTGCATAGCGTTGTGCAAAATATTGTCATGAATGTTTAAACTTACATAAAAAGGAGGAACATGTCCCTCTTGATATCTACCTTCAATCTTAGGACCAAAAATCAGCTCTGGCTGGTCATCATTAAGATTGACTGTATCATTGTTCTCTTCTATGTTTAAAGCCTTCAAAATCTGGTTTCTATATACAAATTGGGCAACTAACTCAGTAAGGGGAACGCAGATTTTAATTCTGGAAATTTCCTGCTCCAGGATGAAATGAATCTGAGTCTTTGAAGTGCTTGTCTCAGCCTTACTAGCTGCTAGTCTATCAGCAACATCAGCTTGTTGATTTGTTCTATTTACATTTGACAAAATGGTTTTAACATGAGTACTAGATGAAGTGTTAGTACTACTAATGTTCGCACTCTGTTTTTCACTGTTTGGAGTGCCTTTCTCTTTACCTTTATCAGAATTAACAACCACTATTTTGTCCTTCTGTTTGACAACTTTAGGCTTGGTTGGAGTGCTGTTTTGTGAAGATTTGTCAAAGGTTTTGGTGTTGGGGGTTTGTTGACCGGTTTTGCTTCTAAGGTCATATTCTCTTTGAGACTCTATGATGACATTCTCCATGTCTTGATAATAATTTTCATCATCATCCCTTTTGTCATCACAAGGTGTGTACAGACCTTGTTTTCTATCATAATGAACCTCAAAGTCATCATCATCTACTCCCAGCATGTTAATATCATCATCCTCTACTTGCTCGTCTGTTTCCTCAACCTCACTCACGTAGTTTTGGTGAAAGGGAGGAGTGATATGTTGATCATCTTCCCTAGGTTTGTTTGGAGGTTGGTTCCTTTTAAAATTCTGATTCTGGTTCTGGTTTCTGTTTTGAGGAGCATTTTGGTTTTGGCTTGCTTGTGCTCTCTTAATTATTCTCATCTCTTTCATCATCTCCTCCATCATTTTCTCCATATTTGAGCTGGAAGTAGAAGGTGTAGATTCTTCTCTGAAGGACACTCTCTTCTCATTTTTCGTTCTTGCTCTTTTCTCCATTAAATTAACTTCCACAGCAAGAGCTCCTTTTTTCATCTCCTCAAGAGTTGTAGGATCTCTCTCTCAGCTGATAGGCCATCTCGGGGTCAAACCCTTCGGGAAAATTATTTAATGTTGAGCCTTGTGGAGGTTTTAGGTCTGGGGAAAGGGCATTATATACACTATTAAATTTGGTGCAGTAAGCTTGGACACTTTCCTCGGTGTTTCTATGGAGGTTTTTATAATCAGAAAGGACTTGGAGAGGATTCTTCTTCACTTCCCATTTGTTTAAGAATGTATGATGGAAGGCTTGGAGATCATTTATACTGTGGGGGGTTAAGCCTTTAAACCATTTTCTTACTTCTCCCCCCAAGATCTGAGAAAATAGTCTTAGTTTGACAGAATCATCATCAATTTCATTTCTGTCAAAGTAGTCATTAATTTTATCCACATGTTGTGATGCAGTGGTAGCATTACTAGCATCATATAATGGAATTTTGGACTGATAGTCCTATGGAAGATTGACTAAGGGAACAGGAAGGACTAAGGGAGCATACCATGTTGCCATGATATGTGGAGGGGGTGGATTCACAAGAGGTGGATTAACAAAAGGGAAAGTGGGTTGAAGTGGAGTGGTTTGGACAGTGAATGTAGGATGAAAAGATGTGGATGGAACATATGTAGATTGTAGAGCTGATCTGGGATGAGAGACACCTAAATTTTGAAGGAAGTGTAAATCAGGTGGTGTTGTTTCTCTACTGCCAGGATGCTCACTTGCTTCCGGGGATGAAATTGAAGACTCAAAGTCTATATGAATTATATCATCAAATGACCTAGTTCTAAAGGGATTTACTAAGTCAAGTTGTGATTGTTGCAGAGCTAAAAGATTTTCAGGAACTGAATTAGCTCTTAAGGGTGATTTGAAAACAGTTGATAATTTAATCCTAGGAGACTCTCTAAGGATACTTTCCGGGTCATCAACTATCTCTGGCGAGTTCAGGTCAGGATAGGCTCTAGTGTGAATATTTCTAGGAGCCACAATGCTGTGTTTTTAGGCCCAACTTAAACAAGAAAAGTTCAACCAGATATTACAGTATTTAAAAGGTTAAATAATCTGTTTCATAAGTTCAAATCCAACAGTCCTCTAACTGAGTTTTAAACAATGTTATAATGACAAAGGTTCTTCCCATTAGAGTCTTAAGGTTCTTCCCATTGGATTGTGGGGTCGCCAAGTGGAAGTTTTTAGCTCCTAAGGAGGTAAAAGGTTTTATGGTCCACCACCATGTTTATTGAATTCCAATCTAAAATATTTTTAGTTTTTCTGAGTTATTTTTCTGTCCTATTGGTTGTTAAGAGTGTGCTAAATCTGTTTCACAACTTAGCTACGGTTATGAGACAAAGACAGTCAACTCTTAAGGCTAAGCCATCTGATTTTTCAAGGTTAGATAAAGTCTTATGAGAATCCTAGGGTTTACCTAGTTTGTCACTGATTGAAACAAGTTTCATCATGATTACCATTTCTTGGTAGTGCTTGAAAAGGCTGCTTTTTACTCACAAAGTTTTATGAAGTTTTTAAGAGAACCTAAGGTGAAAATTCAACTTCGATCCCCAGTGAAGTCGCCAGAAATGTTAGTAATCTGTAATTAGCAAGATTGGCAAATTCCAATCACAGAAACAACATTATTTCAACCACTTTTGGATTCTACGATCTAACCCTCCTGAATCCAGAGAGGGATCTCTCCAATAAGTGTAAAGAAAGATTTATCTTTAAGGTTTTGGGTAAGGATATTAGGCTAGTTATGAAGGCCGAGGGTTTGTTTTTTTTTTGGATGGTTGAGCATGATCATTGTTTTGAGGGAAAGTCGTAAATGGAAAGAGTTTCAAAGGTGTGAAGTTGCAAGCGATCAAAACAAGATTTGGCTAAAAAGATAGATATAATGCTGGTTTTTAGTCCATTGGGCTATGGAGTCATAATAGGGCTTTTAATTGTGCAACAATTCAAGAGTGATCCAAGGGGAAAGTCATCTATATCACAAGATATTTTGAGATAAAATGATGGAATGGAAACAATAAAGTGTTAGAGGGGTGGAAACTGATAATAATTTCAACAAGGATTTATAGTCAGTCCAAACAAGAAAAAGCCTTTAAGCAACTGTTTAAAACCAACCAAAGAGAAGGGCTCACCATAAACCTCTTTGGACAAGCTTGTATTAAAGATAACTCAAGAGACAAACAATCCAGTAGTATGCATGATTACCTTCAGAAAGGATGAAAAAAACTTAAGAGAAACAAAATGCAACTTAAGATCAGATAAGGTACTTTTAAACCTATTCTGCTTTCAGCAAACAC
Organism: Pinus albicaulis; assembly: GCA_034641835.2. NCBI lineage: Eukaryota > Viridiplantae > Streptophyta > Pinopsida > Pinales > Pinaceae > Pinus > Pinus albicaulis. The sequence goes on from JAXQQM020091415.1 coordinate 402,082, forward strand.
TTAAAGAAACTTTCAGAATCTACCTTTGGAGCAAGAAGCTAGAAAAAAGGGCTCACCATCACTTTTCTAGTCCAAATTTAATAATAAAATAATGGAAATCACATTCAAGAACAATGTTTAAAGCAAACAGTAGGATGAGGGAACGCCAGCATTCCTAACTACTTAGACTGTATTGAATCATTCTTAAATAAACAAATTGGAGGAAAACAATGAGATAAAGCTTATCAGTCAGAGAAGGGTACTGGTAAATAGTAAATCCTAAATCTATGCTTGTTGTTATTTATCAAAGAATAATGGACAATGTGGCATACATGAAAAGGGAAAAAAAATAACAAAGAAAGAGGCACTTCACCAGTGACATAGACCAGGATCCCAAGAAACAACTTGTATATTGAAGTCAAACCAGTTACATCTTCAAGTCCAATGTTTCAGTTCAGCAATCATCTTCACTTCTCAGCCTAACTTATTAGTTCACAAACAGAGCTTCAAGAGCCAGTGAACACTATTTACAAGTAGGAGTTTCGAGCTCAAGTGTATTTCAAAGTTCTGCAACCAACTCAACCCACCCCCTCTCTCATCTTCTGCAGTAGTATTTATAGAAGAATGAGGAGGTGAGATCTGATAAAAGATCTCTAAAGATAATTAATACAGACTTAATGGCTTCTCGGCCTTTGGGGGGCTCAATGAAGAAGCTTACATAGGTGTCCTTTGTATTAAATAATTTACATTAAGATTTAAGCTCGGTGGGAGCTCTTCTTGACTTTTGAGGCTCAGTGTTGTGTTAAAGTAACTCTGCTGATATTTTGTCATTAAGTTTATTTGCAGAATTAACTTCTCTGGCTGCGCTGAGGCAAATACCTGATCTCGATCAATAACTTTGGCCTCTTTTTGAATGCTTTGAGGCATAGGTGGCACTGTGGTAGCTGGGAGGAATCAATTTGCCTCAGATGTGGAGGTGGAGGCTTTCTGTCTGATGAACCTTTATGATTTACCTTTAAACTATGTTTTAATAGGGGGATTAGGCTTTTGATAATCCATCTTAGCCGTAATCCCCATAGATCCGTCTTCAATCTCATGTTCTGGTGTGTTCCTGTCTTCGACACTGATACTCTTTCATTTGTGCTTGATTCACTGTGTTTATTGGTGTGCAGGGCTGCACAGGGATTGAATGGCATCAATGCCTCATGAATCATGGATGAGACGTGGAGTTGAATCCTGCGAATGATTCCCTTTGATGAATGGAAGGCAGGAGGATCGTCACCCTTAGCCTTTGAAATTTTCTTCAGTATAGCGGAAAAACCATTTAAACCCTGCAAAATACAAACAACATTATAAAATCCTACATATATATAGGTTTGCTACTTCAGAAGGCACGTGGAGAGAGCATGGCCGTTGGATGGCATCATCCAATGGTCGAGATCCGTTTTGGGAGGTTAAAAAGGAAAGCGGGTGAAAAATAAGTCAGAACCGTCGATCGCGGAATGATCGACGGTCAGGATTGATCCGGAGGAAGTAAAGCGAAGGAGTCACTTTACGAAGAAATGGTGAAAATTTGATGGGATAAGGTTAAAAACCTTTGTTATGAGACAAAATGGTTAAAAATGGTGTTTGGGGTTCGCGATGATCGTGGGCCGTCGGATGAGATTGGTCGACAAGATCAACGGCTGAGGAGGCGCGCGGAAAATGCACATGGAAAGAGGGAAAACGATTTTGGGGATGGAAACCACCGTTTTCACGTGAGGAAAAGGCGGGTAGGTGGTAGTTCCATTTGGGACGCAATACCCGTCCCCGCTCGACACGTGTCATTAGAAAACCACCCATTTCACGTGGCCTTGGGAGAAATAAACTTTGTGCTGAAAGTCGCGCGACTTGGAACAAGGGCCGTCAGATCTGGGGCCTCAGATTTGACGGTGGAGAACGAGCGCGATTCTGGAAAGATGCGCGAGCGGAAGCAAATGGAGGGGGAGTTTATCCCTCGAGCATATTTTGGGCGCGATCACCGTCTGATGAGCCGGCCTCAGATCGGACGGCACATGTCAATATCGCGCTGGACCCATAGTCGAATTTTAATGCGCGATGAGGGCGGTATCTCCAAAGCGCTCAAGGCCACGTTTCTGCCTGTGGCATTGATCGTGTTGAAATCGGAAATACCGCTTACCCCACAATAGAAGTGCGATGAAAACAACTGGTTTTGTACAGTGATTGACCGCGGGGACCACCGGGGCGAAATATATATTTATAATATGGCTTGGCGCCCGTCTCCGGGGCCATGGTCTATATGGAGTGCAATATGATCGGGGGCTATGATATACAGGGCTAATCGGCATTGGGGTTTATACGTAACAAAAGACTTACGCACCATCGAAATTTTCCGATGTGATAAGTGCTCGGGACTATAACTCGTGGTTTTTTACCAAGGAAGCATGATATCTAGAGTTATAACAAAAGGAGCTAATCGCATCGGGGGGTTTTATGTAACAAAACATATGCGCTCGCCAAAAATTCCGACGCCAATAAGCACCATATGGGTTTAGCGCTTGGTTCTAGCACCAAGTCACATGATGGGGAAGTGGTTTGGACTTAGCCCAAGGGGGCTTAAGTCTGTAATAAAAGTTGGGTTTTTTACAGATCTTCGATAGTTTTCAAAGGGTTTTGAGGGTTTCGATAAGGAAAATAAAGAGTCTTAAACCTTATCAACCTTATCAAAGGGGCCTTGATGAAGGGGAAAGGGGAAAAAATTTGAAAATGAGGATTTTAATGGGGAATAAAGGGGAGAAAAATGGAGGTTAGTTTTTCAAGTGAGGAAAGGGAAAAAGGTGATTTTTTGCAGTAGTTTCTTCTCATGAAATCAACAGAACTCTGAGTGTAAAATGAGCACAACAGTGAAGATTTTGGACAGAGGCATGAGGCCTTCAAGAGTTTTCAAGAGCCAACACTTTTTTGCAATAAAATTTGTTCCTTGAAGGGCTCCAAAAATGATTTAGCCACCTTTTGGTATAACAAATTTCATAGGTGGCTAACAGAATCCATAACAGTTCCAAGGACTGCTGGTTTCTCTGATGAGTTTTCGTTGTAGAAGGATAGAAATCTCTTTCTGGCATAATTTTCTGTACTCATTACTTATAGGAATTGCTCTACTCTTGCATGGCTTGCCTTTGTAATCTTATTTGTGGGGAAATTCTACTTTGTATTGCTTCCTATGCCAAAAGGCATTAGGATCTTCAACACAACATTGTTCTTCTAGTTGCTTTTTTAATTCTGCAACTTTCTGCATAACCTTGGGAGATTGAATTTGCTCTTCAATCCTCAAAGAAGATTTAAAGTGTTTCAGTTCTTTTATCTTTATCTGTTTCAGAGTTACTTCTTGCATGGCCTGGACCATAGTATAATACCTGGGTGTGGAGATATAAGGAAGAGTGATAGTATGAAAATATTCTCTCTCATTAGGAACAAAAATAAAGTAACCAACTGACCCATCAAACAATCTGGCTGAACCATGTGGCTCTACAACAACAAGAAAGACATTTCCCAATATACAGTCAACAGGGATATTTCCAACTGCAAATTTAAGGCTGATACAATGTTTTTCAAAGCAAATTGTGGCCTTAGGAACCTCATATTTGAAAATTTGGGTTCCTAACCCTATAACTTTTCCATGTGATGTTGTCCAATATTTTGCTCGAATTAAATTTTTGTTCAGAACACTAATATTTGCTTCTGAGTCTATCAATGTTCTGAGGGAAAATATTTGACCTTCAATGTTGATATCTAACAACACATGGTGTTGTTGGTATTTAATAGTCATTATTTTCATGCTTCAAAAGTTTAAAAAAATTGTATGTTCCTTTTCATAGATCTCAACATTAGGATTTCTGAGAGGCTCTGAATCCTGTGTTGTTTTAGTTTTTTCTAAAGTTGAAACCTTTTTCTTTAGCTCTACCACTTCTTTCTTTAGATTGTGAATTTCTTGACTAACTTCCCCTAGGGTCATGGACCTAGGTTTTGTAGACTGTTGATCTCTTTGGAATGATTTTGTATTTTTCTCATAGGAAGCATCTACAAACAAAGCTTTAGATGAAGAATATTTAGAGGTACTTCCTTGGTTTTTGTGTAGATTCTGTAGAAAGACTTCGAGTAGTTTTTCTTTCATTTCCCCTTCTTTGAGAATTTTGATGTTGTTTAATACTTTTGCTTCTTCGTCATCAACTGTATGAGCCATACACACCTTTTCCTTCTGGGGCAGATTTATTGAATTTGGTTCTTCACTTTTTGAGTTAGAGAAGTCTTCAGAAATACTACAATGACAATCTTCTGAATCTGTGCAATCACATTCTCTAATGTATGCATTGATTTGTTCATCAGAGTATTCAGTGTCTGTGTCTGTTTGGCTGCTGCTCGTTGTTGAGGATGAGCTACAACAATTTTGTTTCATCAGATGTACTTCTTCTTTGAAAGTGATATTGGGACAATTTTATGCCTTATGGTAACTTTAACCACACCTTGTACACTGGAATGTGACCATTTTCTTTCTCTTTCTTTTGGAAAAATCTTGAGACATTTTTCCTTTGTTGGCCCTTGATTCATTTGCTTGTGGACATTTATTTTCAGTATGTCCTTTTTGTCCACAGA